>BGPR01000413.1:174177-375702 GCA_013235015.1 Araneus ventricosus
GGTTTAAATATTAGCTTTAAGTTAAGTAGGGTAGGAGAAGGGTGGGAAATCACTTAGCTTCATAACTTAACAATTTTAGATATCGAAAAGATTTAAATGCAAGAATTGTTCGTTATGATAAGGCAATAATTCGTCAAATTTGAATTCTCTTTCTATTTTCAATTGTAAAGGAATTATAGAAAATGAAAATTTCCACCTACCATTTCCACCCCTTTGAGCTGGATAGCCCATCTACGAACTCGACCGAGATTTCCTATCCATAACATATCCCATGCTTGTTAAATTTTACATCAAATTACTCCATTATCGTGTTCACAAGATAACATGGGAAAAGCGTTATATATATATATATAAACTTTTTAACGAAGGGTGGTTTTGGTTCTAGGGTCATGATCGGTGAAGATCTTCAGAAATTTTCCGAAAGTCGTGTCATGAGAACATTGCAATAGGTAGATTTCTATAAGAATCTACCCAATTCGCCGAAGTTGAGGGTTAATATAGCAAAATAAAACCATCATTTCATTAAAAAATAATTGAATTCTATTACAGAATTTTAAAAATTCTATATAAACTTTAATACTGCCATTTTTTTTTTTTAATCGAATCTGTCTTTCAAAAAGATGAGACATCAAATTAAAGTTCGTTTGAAATGCCTGAAGAGTGACAATGATATTATCATTTATTTATTATTTCATATATTGGTTTTTATTTATTATGTCATACTTTTGAAATTCAAACGCAAGCGGTTCAGAAAAAGAGAATATGATTTTATTATGAATGCATCAAAAGTTTCTACTTATCATTTATCTATTCAATTATCTTATCACTAATCTATTCTTTTACCTTTATTTCAATATTCACTTATCTTATTTATACACATACCAGTATTCACTTATCTTAGGATATTTTTATATTCCGAAATCTTCAGTACGTATAACATAACAGCCAAAGAAAGCAAGGAATAAATTCCTATTAAGAAAGTGTAAGTATTCCAAAAAAATTCATTGGAAATATTAGTCAGAGTTAATCTGAAAATTAAATACGTTATAGAAGAATAATATGAACCGATAACCGTAAAAGAGACAAGTAATACGTTCTTAATGTGATTCATTGAAATTGCAAAATAATAAATCGCTTTTGGTTCTTATCCTGGGAGATAGTGAAAATTGTCACCAAGAGTTGGGGCATTTTAAAAAAGTACTTTTCATGTTATTATATTATTATCAAATCACTGTCTGAACCTCGATTTAAATTATTTCTCCTGTTTGACTTAAAGCTTACGCTTAAATTACGGAATAATTAATGAGATTGGAGAAATGTTACTCACGTGATACACGGCAAATGAGCCACGTTAAATTGTGAACTTATCGCTCATTTGAAATAAAACTTAAAACAACATGCTAGTTACAAACACAATTATACAATACACGTATAATTCAAAGAAGCTACATACTTTTGTTTATTTCGATAATATCCGTAAACGTTGAGACATTTATCCCAGCGTGACACTCGTTTGAACATCCTTCATGTACTCTGTTTGTCGAGTTGTTGAAGTATTCCAGAACGGTTTTTTGTAAATCCTCCTGATCCGCAAAGCATTTTCCAGAAAACTCTCCGAAAATTTCATACAGCCGATAAAAAAAAGGCTAGGAGGATTGCGAAGGAGAAATCTGCACGATGGGGCAAGACCAAGTCAAATCAACCAAAGCGTGGTTGGAACAATGGAAACGGAGGCCCGCAACATCCACCCTATAGTCCAGATTTCCCTCAGATTTTCGGTTATTCGAACCTTTAAAGAAATTTTTGGCGGGAAAATGCTTTGCGGATCGAAGATTTGCAAAACACGTTCTGGAACTTCAAGCAACTTGACAAACAGCAGTACCATGAAGGGATGTTCAAATGAGTGTCACGTTGGATAAAGTCTCAACATTTACGGATATTGTCGAGAAATAAACAAAGATGTAGATTTTGTGAAATATATCAAATATTTTCTAATTATAACTGTCCGTGTAATTCTCTGCCCTGTACCTTTATTGACCGCCCTCGTATAGATGCTAGATGGCATGCGCAGTTCGTTTATAAAGTGACTGTGGCGTGACGTAATTGGACTCCCTTCACAATCTGCCAGCGGAGTGTTCTAGTGTTGACAGATTCCGTGAAATTTAACTTGATTTTAAATGGTGAGAAGGATGTTGAAGAAAATTGCGATAAAGAGTACAAAGCTATTATTCTACGAATCTGGGTGAGATATCTTTACGCATTAATGACCTTGGAGAACCATTACAGTACCATTAACTTAAAAATTCACTTGGGTAAGTGACTAATTTATTCCCATCGCTGATTCAATTAAGAAACCTGAAATGAAAAGACCAATGCGAAGGATTCTATTTTTCTTATAAATGAAGGATATTCGAAACCCGATTCCACTGAAGATCCGCCGTGTATGGGGCCTGTTGCACGTTAAATCATACGTAGTGGCCAAACGTCCTCCCGTTGGTGTGGCGTGGAAGTTTGGAGAGGGGGGTGCCAGTTCAGGTGTTGTCCTCGTCATCTGACCGAGGTTCAAAATTACGAGGTCCGTCCCAAAATAGCCCTCGTGTTGCTTCAAAACGGGACGTTAATATAACTAAACTAAACTAAATGAAGGATATTACATGTGACCTGGATGAGAGGCACATACGAAATGATAAATCCATACGTCACCCCCGTTATCGTGAGCTAGCACATCGTACAGGGTTTTGTGGTGACGTCTGGGCAATATCCTCTTCCAGCTACGCCCCAGCCAATTCTTCAACCGGCATGCACTTTGGAGAGTTCCAACCCCTCCACTGACACTAGGGACACATTCTGTCATAACAATCACGTGCCCGTAGTCATCATTTTCTGAATGAGAGGCACAGTTAGGCAATTGTAAAAAGAGATGGAACATAAGATTTACATCCTCATAAAAGAGATTAAAATTTCATTTCCCGTTTTATTATTTTCTAATGAAATTTGCATTTCCTTATCTCGCATTTTAAACTAGCCGTTACAGAAGGAGATCGCAATCAATACTACGAATAAAAACATGCTTAAACGTTTTGAGATGATAAACACAATTGCGATATGAGCTTCGACTACGAAAACAAAAATTAGTGGAAAAAAACAGTGAAGTAGCAACCGGGGAGCAAGGGGGTATAGATGCCCGAGCGCCTTGGAATCAGAACCTACTGCCATTTTAAAACAACAATATGATGAGTGGACGTCAAAATAATACCATACTCTCCGGCGCCATTTCCGATTGATGCTAAGAAACTGATGATTAATATATATATATATATATACATCCGATTTTATTTTCGAAAATTATATGTAATTGAAAAGATTGCCTGAAAAGATTTAAATATACATACTGAAAACAAAAAAGTACTTTTTCAGCATGCATAATTTTGTACACATTGAAGAAACCAATGCAATAATTCAAGGATCACATTTACATTTAATAAAAACACATTACATTAACACATTACATACACATTTACATTAACGATCTTTTGGGGTGAAGAAATTTGCCAGATTTGTCTGCCGAAGTGATGTTTTTCTCGACGTGGAAGCAATATTATGCCAACGTCTCATAAACATAATGTCTGTTGATGTCGCATTTTCATTCTGCTCTATATATCGCAGTGCTATTTCTAGCGTATTTGCAGCTTCAGAGTGGGAAACGAGAACATTCTCTGGCTTATCAATTTCTTCTAGATCAGAGTCATCTTGTGGCTCATTCTGAACTAAAGAGATTATTTCTTCATCTGTATATAACTGATTGGCTACAGTATCACAAGACAACCACTCAGTTACAGTGTGTTCAGTTGCGTCTTACATTTAATAAGCGGAAGAATTTCACTTTTGTTTGCTTCTCCCTGTTCAACTTTGCTAGAATCAGCTAAACTTGGCCGTAACTTCTTCCACGATTTTACTAAACAGTTTTGTGTGACATTGTCCCATGACTCCGATACCCACTAAATTACATCTTTTATTGTGACATTCTTTAAAAGTTGCAGTACAGAGTCAGAACTACGATCGCTTTCAATCAGTTTTCGAAGAAGCATCTTCCTGTAGTTCCATTTTACATTTTGTAACACTCCCATAGGTTGTAATAAAGCTGTTACATTAGGCGGTAGAAAAACTGCTTTTATATTTCCGCAACACAATGATGTTGCTACTGGATGACATAGAGCATTATCCAAAATTAGAAAAGCACGGCTCGGCAAACTGTTCTTTTTCATTAAATTTTTCTACTGCTGAAACTAACTGCTTTTTTAACCATTCTTTAAAAAGCTGGGCGGTCATCCACGCTTTTTTCTGATTCCTGTAAAATACAGGAAGTGAATTCATGTTCACATTTTTTAATGCTCTAGGGTTCTTTCCTATAAACATGAGCGGTAATTTATTATCACCTGTTGCATTATAGCACGTTAACACTGTCACTCTTTCTTTACTCATTTTAAAGCCCGGAGCACATGACTCCTCTTGACAAGCAAGTCATTTTTGCGGCAGAGCTTTAAAATTTAGGCCACTTTCATCACAGTTGTACACTTGCTGTGGTAAATAATTTTCGGATGAAATCAAATCATCTGTTTCTTTTATGAATTCTTCAGCAGCCATGTAATCAGAGGATAATTTTTCTCCTGTTATGCACAACTGGTGAACTCCATGTCTTTTTTTCCAACGATCGAACCATCCGTTATTTGCAACAAATGTAGGGTCTCCATCATCAAAGTGTTTAGTTGATGTGCCTTTTCTTGGATAAGTGGACCATTTATCGGCATTCCTTTTTGTTGCTCTTGTGGAAACCAAAAGTAAAGAGCTTCATCAATATTTCCATAATGTGACATTTTCAATGTTTTACGTTTTTTAAGCGTCATTTCCGATGTCGTTGAACTAAACTGTTCAATTCTGCTGCGATTCTTTTTCCAATCACAAACTGTTGCTCTGCCGATGCCAAATTCAGCAGCTAATTTCGTGGCTGATTCGCCTTTGTCTAAATCTGCTAGCACATCTAATTTGTCTTTTAGTGAGCATACACTATGTTTCCGTTTATTTGACATAATTGAAATGCTTAAAATATGAATTAAAATTAAATAATAAACTTAACGCGATCCACACAAAACGAGTGATTTCGATTTTACAGAAGAGCATGACGTGTCAGGAGATGCGTGTTCGTAAAGAGAATGAGCTAGCAGGAAGTGGATGATTCATTTCTCGGAAAATTAGGGGTTAAACCGGTAGAGATTGCACGTGGAGGAAGAAAGAAAAAATCTATTCTTTAGTCTCCGCCGTCAAGGCTCACTAGTTTCACGGAATGAATCTTTTCTTGAATTCGCCGTAAGATAAGGTCACTTCATACAGGAGCGCATCCATTATTCTAATGAAAAGGGGAGACATATTTTCTTTCTATTGCTTTTGAATAAAAGAATTCAAGAGATAGTAGTACTGAGTACTTATAACTTACATTTTTTTAGCACATATCTTTTTCTTTTCTAATTTTATCGGAATTTCGGATAATCAGAATTTTTTGTAATCCGAACAGGCACCGGTCCCAATTTGTTCATTAGTTCTTCGGATTAGCGGGGTTCTACTGTATATGTATATATAAATAGTTAAATATTTTACTAACAATTAAAACTCAAATAACATTTTCAGTATATACACCTATTAAACCAATAATTAAAATGAAATATAAAATAATGTTACCTTATTAATAATCATATAAATGAAATACAGAAAGATGATTAGATTATAACGTTACTATGAAAAGAAACCCAGAATTGAATTAACAATCAAAGGCCAATTTATCTAGAAATCGATTAAGTCGCAGCTTAATTCCGAATTTTAAAGGCGCCAACCTTTCAAGAAAGCCAATTGTTGGAAAAAGCAAAAAGTGTAGGAGTAAATCTCCAAATATTCTTCAAGATAAGAAGGAGAAAATATAACTAAATGCTTACGCAATTCAAAGTTTCTTAACAATTTTAATGCCAAGAGCTATATGCGAAATACAGTTCCGCAATGAGTGAAAAATATAATTAAATTAGTTATATATACTATACTAAAACATCATTAATAAATTAAACTTTAAATTTAATTTTAATTCATTATAGTAATTATTTTAGTATGAGAATATACTCTAAAATTATATGATGCAATCTTATTCTAAAAATAGTGGGCCAGTCACCTATGTAGTGAAATACTATATATATATATATATATATATATATATATATATATATATACAGTTAAATATTTCAATTCATCCAGAAATGTGTTATATTTTCAATATATGCAAATATTAATCTAAAAATTAAAATTTAAATCAAATTACCTTATCAATAATCATACAAATGAAATACAAAAGATAGTTTGATTATGCAATGAAAAAAGACAACCTAGAATTGGAATTCCAACAATCAAATGCCTATCAGCCTTGGGAACTGATATGTCGGATACGGCGGATCTTCGGTGGAATCAGGTTTCGAACCTGGAATTCTCCGCACCCGAATCCGAGATCTTACCACCAGGCCACCACGACCCCTCAGGATTAAGATAACAAAGAAAAAAGTTCTTTAAAATCTTTTGTTAATTTGTTCATGCTTATATATTAAAGTCTATCATTTATTATTTTTTATTTGCAAGTCAATTAATGAACTTTAAGTTAGACACATTTACGAAGAGGAATGCGAACTTAGATATAGTTATTCAAATATAACGGAGCGTAACATTAAAATTAGTACTTACAATTTATTTAGCATTATAATTATTATGATTAAAGATTCCATTTTTTATTAGAGTTGTTTTACTTTTGCTGAAAGGTAAGTCAATTAATCACTGCACAAAAAGGAAATAAACTTTCCAAACTTGTGTTTAAGTTAATGTTTTAATGTATGGAATTTACTACCAAAGGACTTGTCCCAGAGTTGTTATTCATGCTACAACAAAGAAGATATCTCACCGAAGTTCGATTACCTTTAAGGGACTGGTATCATCATAAGCAGAAAACCCCTGTTCCTCATTTGTTCTGAAGTTTCATTACGTGACTGAGACTTAGAAGGAGAACGTCGATACCCACGTGCAAAATTTCACGTGATGTAATATAGGTGAGAGAATTAAAAGTCTAGTCGTGATGAACGAAACCGTCTAACAGCCGACCTACGGGAAATTTTAGATTTTCTGAGAAAGCCATATCATAATGACTACAACGGAATTGCATTAACTGTCACTTCAGGAACTTTGTGAAGTTATTTACGGTCTGGGCATTGTCAAGTGAAATGTGAAAGTCTACTTCTCATGTGAATCCTTTCTAAAATGTACCTGGTATGCATATTTTTTCATTTTTTATCTCCTCTGCTTTTTCTATTAATATACTTAAATTGCGTCATCATTAAAACTGTCTTATTTTGTACAACTTCTCAGGTTTTATTTGATTTGCATGTAATTTTATAAAAATAATTACTAAAGATTCTTTAACATTTCCAAAGTTCTTGTTTTTTACGCAATGAGTTCTAAGAAGGCACCCCGAAGTTCTTTCTAGTTCTACTCTGGCTGAGAAAAATATGTGAAGATTACCGTTTTGCATACGGTAATAGAAAACGATATAATCAATCCCATTTTAAAAGGCAGTAGTTATTCAACCCTCTATCTTTCAAAATTTAATCTGGGAAAACTCACATGACAAAATTTTATCGTTATAAATTATTAAAATTATTTGTCAAAATTACCACGATCCTTTAAAATTGTAATTTTTGATGCGTATATCGTATTGAAGCTCCGTAGTGAGTCATTTGCAATATCCTCGAAAGTGTAAACAAGAATCACATAATGAGATAGACATTATTTGCTTTGTATCGAATCAAGATAAATTATTAGAAATTAAATTAAGTTAATTATTAATGTACCAGGAACATCCTGGATTTAGAAATAAAAACTGCAGGAAAAAAACCCGCAATTTTTTTTTTATTGTTGTTGTTGTTTTCTTATACGAAGAACTGAAACTCTAAACACCATAAGTTGATTTTGTTTCGTTTTGAATTTCAATAAGAAGAAAGGGAATTAATATTCACGGCATGACGTTTTTCAGCTAACCAGCGCAAGGAAGGTTATTATTAATATTGAAACAACTATTTTTTCGTTTGATACTTGATCAGTTAAAAGATAAGAGATAATCGAAAAATTATTAAATATACTTTGCTTTAGTTCTTGATTACGTCAAGAATTTAAATGCCTCTGGAACCGAAATAAATTAAATGTTTGTGTTTCGGAATAGCGTTCAATGGCATCTTGAAAAACTACACTGGTAGAAGTTTTCATTATTTTTTAACATTTTTTTTTTTTGTGTGTGTTCGCATGTATTCGAATAAAACTTCTCAGTCAACAAATAAATACAGAAGATTCCGATAGAATTTTACTATTGGGTATATGAAGAAAAAAAAACATTCGTTCTCTCATGATGAGCTTTTGCAATCGATCTTCTACATATTTTTAATTGTTTTCCGTTATGAATTTTTTAAATCCTCTTAATTCTTACTTATTTTTGAAAGTTCGTGTACGATAAGATCCTAATAAACCGCCAACCATGGAAGCATAAAGACCGTGAGAGAACAATATGTGATTAATCAAATCCAAACAACATCGTTTTAAGTTGAAACAAATTTTCGAAAAGTGGTCTATGTTTTAACGCAAAACAATTATAATTTTATAGAAAGTTTATAGATGAACTATAACTTTTTTTGTCATCCGAAAATCTTAGTCAGAATTGAAGTTAGGAGAAAGGTCATAATCGTATTAATTGCAGTCAAGGGGAAAAAGATTCTAAATAATAGGATGCCAAATCACCTTCTCTTCCTTAATAAAAATTATTAATTCCCATAGGAGAAGGATGCCGAATTTGGACCACCTGGACAGATTTTAATTTACCGTGATAGATAAGTAGTTTTAGGGAAAAACAAGTAGTAGAATTTTTTGTACTTTATTTATCTTAAGAAAAATGTAATTAACTTCCAATGAAATACACTTTAAAGTAGGAAAAAATAGCTTAAAAAATTGTGTTAATGGTTCAATTAAGGAAACTGGTTTCCTAGGTTCGACCGCTGATTTCCCATATTGGACCACCAATTTCTTTAAACGCAACTAAAGCAAATACTTTTCTTTAATTCTCAATTTCACACCAGCACACAATGTATGAACCCAAGTATGATATTTAATGCACTGTATGAGTTTTTCTTCTTCCTTTGTTTCCTCACAAATGATTCAAACCCTTCTTTAGTGCCCTTTTATTAATTTTTGTTTGTTTGGTAGCTACTAGTGGTGATAAACTGCTTTCTGAGTTATTTCTGTAACTCAAGATAATAATCCCATTGATATATATAAACAGTCCAACATAGGCAACTGTTTTTGGTCCAATCTAGACAAATTTTGGGCAACAACCAAAAAAATCCCCTAATCACATCTATAAACTTATAGCAAAACGCAGACAAATAAATTCCCTATTTGAGGTTGTAATAACTTATTTTCCTACTTACTTTAAAACAACGTAAGGGTTTTTCGTATTTTGTTAAACAATTAATTGATAAAATCTAAATCTAAACACCTGTTCTCTAACTATAACCACGTAGCTCTTTCTCTTGAAATGGATTTCATACACCACATTTCCATTGTTAAACATAATTTGCCCATTTTAAGGCGGAAGTATTCAATGGAATTGAAGTTATGACACTGTTCCAATCTAGGAGTCGGTCCAAATTTGGCGACTCTGTCCTACATTGTCATGAGGTTGAAGAAATAAAGATGCCAATCAGCAAATGGTAATAGAAAGCTTAGGAATATTATTCTTAGATTAATACTTCGTTCGTTAATTTAATGGTATGTATTAAACGTCAACTTCGTACTTAGCAGTGATATTTAGTGTGATTTGCAGGGATTTGAGTATTTAGCAGTGATATTTTGAATGTTGTAACTATACTTTTTTATGTAAAATTTTTCTGTTAACTAATAATATATCAATATTTATGAAGAGTTCCTTGAAATCTACCCAGATAGCAAAGAAAGCTTGTCTGAAAGGCTTTGGAAACCTTGTCGTCGGCAAGGGTAAAGGGTTGTCACAAAGGTTTCCATGACAAGGGTTGAACCTTTCGGCAAGGTAAGCGGAAAGGTTCGCTAGTCAACAAGAAACAAGGTTTTCTATAAGGTTTCAGTAAGATTTCCCCAATATTTTATTACAAGCTTGTTTTAGGCTTTCCTCAAGCTTGTTTCAGGCCTTTCAAAAGGTTGTTAAGAGCCCTCCTTCGGCGGACAAAATAGAGCTCCCCTTCCCCCCTCCGAAGCCGTAATCTTACAGAAGGGTCCAACCCTCTTTTTTCACCCCCCTTCAAAGCCAAACAGAGGGGTCCAACCCCCTTTTTTATCCCCCTTCTTCTGACGTCATCTGGAATGTCAATTAATTGGAAATCTTAATTATTAATTTCAGTTAGTTTGATTAATCTAATTTTTAATTGAACTTACTTGTACGATTAGATTGTAGATTGTGACAAAACTTCAAATTCCTCTCAGCCGCGGATCGAACTCGCGTTCCTAGAGGTGGAAAGCAAACGCAGTAACCACTATACCGGACGAGGCTACACACGATAGGACAGGTGGTTAATAAAAAGCTTTCTTACGTCAATTTTGCAGGAATTGTTTCCGAAACAGTTTACGCGGAAATGCTTTCGCAGACTTGTTGTTCAAACCTTGTAGGTGAGGTAGTTCATAAAAAGCTTTCCTATGTAAACCTTGCGGCAATGGTTTCCTAAACGTTTTTCGCGGAAATGCTTTCGCGGACAGCCTATGGAAAGAGAAATGGCAACCTTTCCGCAACCTTCTTTGCTATCTGGGTAAGTGGTAAGTGTTTTATTTTTAAAAAAGGTTGAATTTTTCCCTTTTTCAAGTGGTCTTCTGCTTCATGAAATTTGTTTTCACACCATATCACTGAACCTTTTGAATCTGTATACAATACGACTATACAGTGCGTGTAAAATCTTTAAGGACAGAAAAAAAAATTTAAGATGATAGACAAATTTTAAATTAGGTGGTACAAATTGTTTTGTAATATCATCGTTAAGTTTAAATGCTAATAAAATGAGTCAACAAAATATATCTGTGAGCATTTTATTACGAAAATGAAACAATTACATTAAAACCTCGGTTAACCGAACTCGAATTAACTGAAACTCGGGTAATCCGAAATGTCTTATAAATCGCAAATCCAAAAAACACACACTGTACTGCACTGAAATAATTACGTTTCTGCAACGATATTCCCTATTTTTTTCTTCTAAACCTCCCCAAGAAGGTGAGTGATTAATTTTAGAATGTTAACATTAAAATTAATCATTATTAATAATATTAATTACGAAATTGTTTACCTGTGCCTGTCAGGCGCATTGTGCCCAAACTCTCCAGTGCGAATATTGCGTCCGACAAAGGGTTAACTTTAATAAAAAAACCTAAATGTAGCCTACAAAGAGAGTTTTGAATTCGCTTTACACTCAAAAAATTTCAGAATTGCATGCTGTAATTATATACAAAACAGTAATCGATGCTCATGGATTAACCGAAAAAAATCTTTATCTAAAACGGCTTCCCCTCCTTTAGTTCAGTTAACTGGGTTTGCACTGTATTAATTAAACGCCATTTCGTTTTGTGTAAAAACTTAAAGGTTACCCCATAAATTTAAAGCATTTGTTCTTAAAACTTTTATTGATTGTAGTCGTTAAAGTCACTGAAGGATGGATGTCAATTTTTTGACATTTGTTATTGAGGTATGTCCTACTTCTTTAATAATGACAACAGCAAATCAACTAACTGAAATTGAAAAAGAAAAAAGTCTGCTTTTGTCCTACTGATGGAATGATGAAAGAATTTATTGTAAAAGACACGGGAATATCTAAAACGGTTATCGAAATCTTTCTGATGTTGGAGGTAGATACAGGAGAAAGAAAGCTGGAGCCAAAGCTAAAGACGGATGAGAGAGGGGTATTGAAATCAGCATCATAAGGAAGACGCTCGATTAAAGAAATTATACGAATGATCGGTTTGAATGTTTGGAAGAAAACCACCTTCAATACTACTACTCGATCTGATAATTTCCGGTGCAAAGCGATGTTGCGTATACCTTCCTCACTGATACAAATAACAGGGTTTATAATTTCCAAGGAAAATGATACTTTGGGACGACATATAGCTGCAGGTTACTTTACTCTCTTGGCGGAAAAGAAATGAAACTTGGATAGTCTTGATGACTCTCGGTTTTATTGGCATGCTTTGAGTTGAGAAAATTTTATAATTGCATTAAAATACATTTTCTATCTTATGATTTTAAATTTATTAATAATTTGTAAATGTTTACCTGAGTTTAAAGCTTTACGCGCGTAGTAATTAGATTTCTCAAGCAATCCGACTATCCTTAATAAAAATGCTGAGCTTCATCTTTTAAGTATATATTTATCTCGTTTCTTTTTCTTGAATACTGGCCTCTCTCGCCGCCCTCCAGGCGGGTTCGCGACCAGCACCCACTTTGCTCAGCACTACCCCTGCCACCTAGCTGCTTCGAGGCTCTCAGCCACTACTTTTTTCAGTTTTAAATACCGCATGAAGATCAGTGGAACAGACCATAAAACCATAGTAGATTTCATATTCTTTGTAGACAACAGATTCTTTTAAAATTGTAAAATCTTTCAATAAACCTCATCTAGTTGTAATGTTTTGTATAACTTTCTCACGAATTTCGGCATAAAAGTCTTCAGATCCATAAATACAGAATGAAATCGCCCTAACTAAACAGTTTCCATCACCTACAATAGGTATTTTACAATATTTTTGGCACGCCATTGTGATGGAACTGTTGGGTTCTATATATTTAAAATAATATGGTAAAACCCTCAGAGATTCGCCAGCCCCAATCACGAGACCGATTTCGACATTTTTTTATTTGAATGGTTATGACGTCTAAATATGTCATCAATCTTCGCCTGCCTCCCCCCCCCACATCCATTTTCGAACGAAATCGAAAAAACACTTCTCCTCTGTTCAGTGTCTATGGGTAAACCTTGTAGAATATCCCCAGCTCCAACCACCTAACCGATTTTGACAATTTATATTTTATATGAAAGCTTATAACGTCTAGATATGTCATCAAGGATCTCCTGTCCTCCCTCCCCCATTTTCGTACGAAATCGAAAAAACTATTTCCTATTGTACATTCTGTATGGGGAAAAATCTTTGGACAGTTCGCCAGGAACAACCGACCGATGGATTTCGAAAATTTTTATTTCATATGAAAGCTTATGACGTCTAGATATATCATCAAAGGTCATTTCCCCCTCCACCAACACCCATTTTCAAACGAAATCGAAAAAACATATAGAGAATGTAAGGAGGAGAAGTGTTTTTTCTATTCCGTTCAAAACTGGGGGGTGGGGGGAAAGCAACCCATGATGACATATCTAGACGTCATAACCTTTCACTTAAAAACCAGCGGGAGTGGCCTCCCCTAAACTTTCTCGTATACTTCTCAAAAATTTGTCATTTCCCCTCCCAATGCGTGGATAAAAAATTCGAACCTACTGTAACCCAGAATGCAATGACTATCAGAAGGTTTTTCATTGTAGATTATAGCGATTGTAAAATATTTAGCTAAAGAATCAAATTCAAAGAGATGCTTACCGATTCCACTCTTACCGGCTCAAGGACAAATGGAAGTAATCCTTCCGCGTGCACAGAGATTGCTACCAGTACGTATGCGCATGGAGAATCGGATTTAAAAAATTGAATATCCAATTTGAACGCCTTTTTTAACCGATTGAGACGAAATTTGGGCACAGATCTATAATTAATGTCAGCAACCGTCATACCAATTTTTATTCATGTAAGCCAAAGAGTTTAGGAGATATAATTTTTACAAGTATGCGATTATACAGTCCGACAGACCATCAACCCTTCGACGGATTTGGTCCAGACTTTGATATGGACCTACATTCATGATGATAAAACTGTGTACCAAATTTTATCCATCTAGCTATTCAAGTTTTTGAGTTATAGTGTTCAAATGACCGCGGACAGACAGACAGACAGACTTCCCGCTGACGGATTTTGTCCAAAATTTGATAGAAACCTAAAAATTGTGTGCAAAGATCACATACCAAATTTCATCCCCGTATCTCTTATAGTTTTCGAGTTATCGTGTTGGCAGACAGACATAATTCCAAAATTGTGTTTTTCGGACTCAGGGATGTCTAAAACGTGGAGATTCGTCAAAATCTCGAGTTCGAATTTTTTGACTATTACAATATTTTCTCTTTGTATACTTTGTATACGAGAAAGTAAAAATTGTGGAATTCCGTCGGGTGGTTGTTGCTGGCGAACTCTCCAAAGGCTTTTTCCCCATAGAGAATGTACAGTGGGAAAGAGTTTTTTCAATTTCGTTCGAAAATGGAAGGGGGGTGGAGGCGACCCTTGATGACATATCTAGACATCATAACCTTTCAAATGAAAAAAGAATTGTCAAAATCGGTCGAATGGTTGAGGCTGGCGGTCTCGGTGAAGATTTTTTTAATAAATTATTTTAAACATATAGATGTAATTTATTCACTGTTTTTTGAAAAAAAATAATGGCTGTGTTTTAGTATTTCCTGTCGTTGAAAATCTCTAAATATTGTCTGAAAATTTAACATTAAAATTAAATGTAACTAAGATATCAATGTAATGCATTGTTTCTGCAGGGCTCTCGAAGGAAAAAATGTGACATTTTTCGTCGTTCAGCGAAAAACAAAGCGCATCTGAACCTGAACTGGTTTCCAAATAGGTTGCTTGCAATTGAGTAACCGGTTACTAGATATTAATTGAAAACAGCTTTCTTAGTTCATGAATATGTGATCTTAGGAAAATGGGCATTATTGCATCTAGATTGCAACACATGAGTGTATTGAACTTGCTTCCAGTAGTATAATGAGGGGGAAAAGTGATGATCCGTGTGAAATTGAAGTAATTAAATTATATCGAGGTATTTTTATACAAAGTTACGCACTAAAATCTGGTTACAATGTAAAACATTTCAATTAATTTTTAGGACGTGCAAAAAATGCAATAACATTTATAACTGCTGCAGAAATTCAAAAGTATCTATAAATTTAATTTCACCTATAGTAGTGGACTACTGCTGCGAAATAAGCTGCTTCACCTAAACTAGCTTTATTTTATCCCAACTTCAGGGTAATAGCTAAAAATTCGTCAAATATGCACTTAAGAACATATTTTACAATCTTCGTCAAAATATTAAGGGCAGACAAAAATTCTCAAATGTAGAAAAAAGAAAAAGGGAAATTTATGCAATTTTTTAAAAGTTAATTCAGTCTATTGTATAAAGATGTTAAACATATTCCGTTTATTTTTAATTTTTTAAAATTTTATTTCTAACAAGAATAAGGCAAGTTAGATAAATTATTAAATGCATTTTTTAAGTCAGAAACTTAATTTTCATGTGAGTCTAATTTTTCACTCATTCTGCATAGTTAGAGGAATAAGTCGATGTTGTTCTGCAAATCTTGATATTTTAAAAGAGAAAGAGGAAAGAACAATTGAGATACAATAAGATAATTCCAATAAGAACGATAAGACAATTAAGAATTTAACAATTTTAGATCCCTGTTTTCTAATGCGTGTTGAGTTCGTGAAAGTTCAAACAGATCTAATACCGTTCTGAATACTTCTTGAGCAAATGGAAAATATATTCGCAATGAAGAGTTAGAGGGAGGCCATTTTCTATGAATGATTTCCCACAGAATAGAGTTACAATTTGCTATTCTATCAACAGAAACATATCCTCATTATTGGAAACTCTTCTATTATATGTTATCAAGCAGACTCAATTTTAAATATCTGAATTTCTCTCTCTCTCTCTCTCTCTCTCTTTGCGTGCGCATGCGTGTGCTTGCATATGCGTCCTTGAGTTATTCTTTCTGACAAAGAGAAATTTCACTTAGGTGACCCCGATAGATTTCATTATTATGGGCTCGATATTAGTTGAGATAAATATATTTTTATATATAAAAACGGCATATTATATTTTATGTATAAAAGTGACATTTCGGTAACAGTAGAGTCACGGGTTAGAGAGAGTTTACTACAGAAGGAACTATTCCAGTTGTTTTCACAGTTATTCTGAAGGTCCAAGATGTGCACATTAAAAATATTTTCCTGAAGTTCCGCTTTTCATATATGATAAAAATATATTTATTCATTCAAGATTCTCTGCTTAGGTTCAACAAAATCTAAAGAGATCGATTGGCTTTCTGTAAGCCCCGATTTCAACAGTCAAGTTCATGTTGAAAAACAGTAAGACCAATTCAAACTGTGCCCCGACAGATTTACTACTTCGAAAATTAATAAAAATAAACTCATTATTTTATTGTCATGAAACTTTCACTAAAACCTTCCTTATGCTTCTTAGCATTTGTGATAAATTTCAAGAAGATCTATTCAGTAGTTTGAATTTAATTACATCAGTTATACAGACAGAGCCAGCCGAAGGTAGGTGCGAACGGTGCGACAGCACTAGGACCCGCGTTTTCTAAAGGCTCCGCGCAGCTGAATGACTTTGCAAAATTTCTTCTTAT
Source organism: Araneus ventricosus (assembly GCA_013235015.1). Taxonomy (NCBI): domain Eukaryota; kingdom Metazoa; phylum Arthropoda; class Arachnida; order Araneae; family Araneidae; genus Araneus; species Araneus ventricosus. The sequence continues at coordinate 190,854 of BGPR01000413.1, forward strand.
TGTTTTTTTTTCTAATCCGAATATATATACATACGGATTGAGATAAAAAAATAAGAAGAAGAGGTGCGAATATATCGTACAAGTGCGATTTGTGCACATTTCATGCCGTCGAAAAGATAATTATGAAGAAGAGGGAAACCTATAGACGGCGGATTTTTTGTCATCGTCGAATTAAGAACAAGATGAGTTAGTCCGAGGATCGCAGCTTCAACTGGATCAACAAAGAGTTGAAAACGAAATATCGTTATCAATAATCCTGGTATTTGGCCTGAAATTATAAATGATAAATTTAGAGCGGCTAGAATAAAAAATGGTGTGACATAAGAGAAAAAACTAAGATTTTCCGAATGATAAAAATAGCAGAAGTTTTTCTGAAATTATTTAAGAAAATGAAAGAATGAGGAACATCAAGAACGAAGATGAGATGGTTACTCTCCTCAAAATACAAAGATACGACACTGTGCCACACTTAAAATACCACCTCTTTGTGTTTAACCGGACTTCAAGTTCGTGATTACAAAGTCACGAAAGATCAGAATATCATTTACAATATATATATATAAAATGTTAAAATTTGAAAAGAATTTTAAAATGGGGAATAATATGACAGAAAGCATGAAAAATAACTAAAAACGAAACACCGTGTATAAAATGTGTTTATGAATGAATAGTGCCATCAATTTTATATTTAATAGAGCATAAATTGGCATTCAAGGAAAATAGCGATGCTTTATATATATATTTTGTTCTACGAAATTAGTTTCAAGGTCCCGCAAATAAACTTTGCACCAGACCCTGCTTTTGTTCGGATATACGCTGAAACTTTCTCCTTAAAAATCAGAAGTATCTATTGGAGGGTCGACCTCGGTGTTGGGTGCCTTACCAACCGCGTCAGGGGCTTGCCACTTGTAGTCTCTTCTTTAACATCAAATGCGGATTAAGCATTGTGTTTTGATTTCTACAGCGTACAAATAATTTTTACGTTCCACATTTATTGATACAGATGCTTCCTAGTATTTGTGAGCAAAATTGAAGAAAACATATTCAGTAGTTTGGAATTCTGTAGCGTGCAAACATTTTTTCCGTATCATCTTTATTACATTATTGCTTAGCCTTCTAGGTGCTTCAGCAGAAGAGCTTGAACTTCTCATACGCAGTGAATTATTTTTTAATTAATAAAAAAATATTTACTTATTTAATTGTCACGAAGTCTTCACTAAATACTTCCTTATGCTTCATAGTATTTGTAAGCAAAAATTTAAGAAAATCTATTCAGTAGTTTAGATTTCTATTGCGTACAAAAAAAATTCATTTAGTACAAGTTTTTTTCGGAATTATTTTCATAGAGGTGCTTAATTAAAGCACTCCATATTTACGAAGTGTCAATATTTACTTAACATTAGTTCATCTTATTTAATGTTTTATTTCTTGGACATACAATTTGCCCATGACTATATAGATAAAATTTCGAAAAAAAATTAATAATTTCTTTTTAATTATTTTTCCTTTATAGGTATTTTTTAATATAAATATTAGTATATAATTTCAAAGCGATTTTCATTTTCTTTTTTCTAACTTTATGCAAAATTTAATAAGAATTAGATCTAAAAATCGCTATTGAACTACTTTTGATGTTTTGTTTCAAAACCTTAAGAAACATACATTTCCAAGAAAAGGCCCTCGATTGCCCTTCCTTTCACCGGACAGGTAGTGATGAATTACTCTTGGTCACGTTGATTAAGCGCGTGGTTTTTGCATGTTCTACTTTTCTCACGTGTTGCGATTTATGCATGTACAGTAGACTCCTCTTAAAGTGATCACTTCGGGACTTAAGAATTTTGATAACATTAACCGATTGATAACAATAGCCGAATTAGGTAAAATCAACTATACTTTTATCACATTAAGGAAAAGGGAAAAGAAGCAAAGTGGAAAAAAACTACCCCAGGACTATCTATAATTTATTAAAAAAATAACAATTAAAAAAATTCATTAAAATTGTTGCTTGACGACAATTAGTCCTTAAAAGTTCATTTATAAATTGTTCGTACTCGTATTGTTTTTTTTAAAGTTTGTTGAACGATGCTGCATGCCGCGTTTCAAAATATCAAGTGCTTGCCTCATTTCGGCGCTCGTTGGAGGGTTTTCTTCAATACATTCGTCCCCGTCGGAATCATCGACTTTTATTGCTCGGTCTTGCTCACAAACAGTTTGGCAAATTTCCGTTAATGTGGCAGCTAGTGGAATATCCTCGTCAATGGACATCCACTCTTCATACTCTTCGTTTTGCATACCTTCAGCATGTTCAATGAAAATTACCGACGGCCACGTCCCTGCCTGCTAAATGAACGACCTTCAAAGAGAAGTCATGAAAAATAAACACCGAAATTCTTGGAATGTGTGGGGGAAAGTTGCCCCCAGATGTTTCCTTACAAGTGGAGCGAGAAGTTCTCCGAGCACCAATCGTTAACGCTGATTAAACATGAGGGATCGGTCAGTTCTCTACTTCAAAATTGATAACATTAAACGATGTAGTGATCACACTAAACGAATAATTTTGTGTACATTTGAATACGTTGGTTCGGCACCAGAGGTTTTTGGTAATATAAAGCGAATGATAACATTAACCGCGATCACATTAAGCGGAGTTTACTGTACTAGATTCTGGAAAACTGGGGAAACTTATTAAGATTTCTCACACATGGAATTAATGTAAAGCAAGCAAGCCCTCGTCAAGATAGTTCAATTCAAGTACTCCTAAAGTTTTGTTTTTGAAAAGTATAGTATTATGTAGCTAATGTCATTTTTAGACCTATATAAAGTTAACCAAGAAATAGGGAAGTTTGAAATCATACACGTCTGAAACACATGTAAGTAATCTGCCTGCAATAAATAAATATTAAGCTTCTGTGTACCTTTTTTATAGATGAATTTACATGAGCTGAATTTAAAACAACAAAAAGAAATTCCATTGAAAAACGTACTTTTTTGCAAAGAAATATAAAATTATAGCATGAATGCGAATTATATCGAGTATCTGCCTATTATTTAAATTAAAAACTACAGTAGGAATTATCTAAATTAAGCTGTAACAAAAATGAGAAAGTGTAAGGCCATAAGCTTTTATAATTTCGCTCCGAAGTTTAAAAAATATAAAGAATTGTATTTCTCTCTTATTCATGAATAAAAGCAAATGCCCTTCTGACAAAAAATATTTCGCTGAATGTACAGTTTCTTTGGATGTTTCTATGTAAACTTTAAGAAATTGAAAGAGATGTTTTTCTAATATATCATCCATGTACAAATTGACAAGAAATTCGAGAAATGAATAAAATTTTAAAATTTCTTTTGACTTTTAAATGAAAAAATGAGTAATTCTAAGCATTTTTATTAGAAAATATCACTCTAAGAAAAATTTCCTTAGTGACATTTACAAACTCTTACTCGTAATTTACATGAACTTTTGAAAATTTGTCAGAAAACAAGTTATATTTTTGTCATATTGATGTAAATCATATTTAACTGTAAAAATTGTTTTTTTAAACGCTATGAATGTTTATTTCTTTAAAGATATTTCTTTCAACTTCTGTACTAGGTATTAAAAGACTAGCACTACTCAAAACGGAAATCAAAATAACCAGGGACTTTCAGATAAAATATGTCAGAAAGTAGCAAAACTACGAAATATCGGTCGACTGCCCAAGCCAACAAGATGTCGACAAAATTCTGGAACGTATCGGCAACAATCCTTCCCTCCAAGAAAAAATAAAGCCAATTCATCAAGAAACACCTCCCGAAGAGCATAGTTTATGGTCTCGAACCAGAATTCACGAAGGAACAAATGGAAGCAGCTCTTTCACAATCCTTCGGAGATGTACACAACGACCTGAAAGTCCTGTTCCCCATCAAAGGACGTACCGGCAAGACCCACTGGTTTTCCAAACGCCAGTGTACATTTACAGACAACTCAGGAGAAGACAAAAGCTAACCATCGACTGGGAAACTCATACAGTCAAAGAATTCTTGAGTGCCAGAAAATGTTCCAAATCCCAATCTCTGGAACACACAGCCACCCACTGTACAGCAGAAGGGACTTTTTGTGGTTTCTGCACTGGGAACCACAGAATTTCAGACATTATTAGCAGGCGCTCCACTTGCATCAACATTAGAGTATATAATTCAAATAACAAGACAAAGTACAGAACGGATCACGCCTCTATAGATCACACTTGCCCAATCTATGCAGCCAAAATAAAGTCAATATCAAAAAATATAATTTATTAACAGGCATAGATAAATGCAGGCAACTTTTTACTACAACACCCACCTCACCACCAGCATCCAACTAGTTCAACAACCACCAATAATACAATTTTTTTTACAAATTAATCTTAGAAAATCAAAAATAGCAACCTCAGTCTTGTTAGACGCCATTAATTCCCACAATCCCTCTATCATCCTAGTCCAGGAACCATATATAATAGACGGAAGAATAGGGGGTAACCCAAGATCATGGAACCAGTGGCTCTCTAAAAACAACAAGGCAGGAATTATTTCCCTGCCATCTTGCAATAAACCAGAATTCCACCAATCAACGATTAACTCAACAGCACTCAAAATACAAACCGAAAATTGCCCATTGACAGTCATCTCCGCCTACTCCTCTCCCTACAACGACATCGTGGAAACACTGCAGGAACTCGACTCTATCCTCATAGACCTAGGCGATTAAAGGGTCTTAATCTACAGAGAACTCATTGCACATAGCAGGATCTGAGGGCTATGCTAACTAAGATACAAGAGGAGCTCAAGTGGAGAACTTTCTGCTAGCCCAACAACTCTATCTTCTTTAGAACAAACTCCCCTCCCACATTTGAACACTGCAGCAGAAAAGGATGGTCGGACTTGTCTTTCATCAAAGGCACGGACTTCACCAACTCCTGCAGACTGAAAGTTCTAGAAGATTACAGCCATCGAGATCACAATTATATCCTTATAGAAGCCCTTTTCTCGCAATCACACTACAGCTACCCAAGATTCAAGACTGCCTATGGAGGACACAAAAGGATGCTACAACACCCAAGACCAAAAAACAAAGCAGCTAGTGCAACAGATAGAAGAAAGCAACACCAAAGATCATCTGGAGAAGGCAACGGAAGAGCTCCAAAAGGCAATCTTCGCTGCATGTAGAAAAGCATACAAGATCAAAAAATTCAAACTAAAAATAAACAACAACTGGTGGAACCATAACTTCTAGATAAAGAAAAAGAATTACAAGCCCTAAAAAGAAGAACTGACAAGTCTGAAGAAGACAATAAAAGAAAATATGAACTGCAATTTTCCAGAAAACAGCAGATCTAAAAAGAGCGTCGAAGAAGGCAAAAAGGAATTCTTTCCAGAACACCTGCACCAAAACTGCAGACCCATATGATCGGCCTTACAAAGCGGCGGTCAAGAATAAGCGTCCTCCAGCGGAGCTCTTCAAGCAATTGGGAAATCCAAGCAGTGGAGATGCCAAATCATTCGCCCTTAAAATACTTCCGGAAATTTACCTCCATCCCAATCGCCAGTTCCTCCACCCAACTGCTTCCCACAAATTCAAGAACCTTAAATTACAAAAAACGAGATAAAAAGAATACTGAAAAAAGCACCAACAAAGAAGGCTCCAGGATTCGATGCAATAGACTACATCGTATTCAAAGAAGTCAACAATAGCTTCCCTGAAATTCTCCACACCTTTTACAATGAATGTTACGAACTACAATGCTTCTCAGAACCACTTAAAAAGGGAATTATCGTCCTTTTCCACAAGGACGGTAAAGAAGCAGATAAAATTAAGTCCTACAGACTGGTGACACTGCTTCCAAACATAGGCAAAGTGCTGGAACAGATCCTTCTCCGAAGACTCAACCATACGCTCAAAAAGAAAAAATTACTTCATCACAACCAGTTCGGTTTTAGAGAGGGCAGATCCACTGGCGACGCCATCCACCAATTGGTTGAAGAGATACAAGATGCTAAAAACAAGAAATTGCATACAATGGTCATCTCTCTGGACATCAAAGGAGCTTTTGACCATCTGCAATATAATTCAATTCGCAATAGCCTAGATGAAATCAACTTCCTCTCTCATACAATTTAAACCCTTAAAGATATACTTACTGATAGGAAGGTTACCATCTAAACATCCCAAGGCCCAGTTAGCTGGTCACAACAGCAGGGATTGCGCACAAGGTTCCTGCACAAGTCCAGTGTTCTGGAACATAGTGACAAATGAGAACATATCCGAAGAATGGGAGCCGAATGTCCATTTACAAGCCTTTGCTGATGACTTTATCTTCGTCATCAGCGAACACACGGGAGCAAAGCTAAAAGCTACAGCACAAGCAGCCCTCACGAAATTCCAACGCTGGACTGACAAACACCAACTCAATGTATCTACAGAAAAATCCACCACCATCCTCATCAGCAGATTAGTAAGTGGTCTTCGAGTAAGATGGGATAATCAAATAATTAAAAGATCTACCTCCCTTAAATATCTAGGAGTAATAATAGACAACAAGCTGAATTAGGCCGATCACCTCATCATCATGAAAACTAAACTAACTCACCTCCACCAAAAAAATCACAAGAATAGCCGGAACAAACTGGGGATTTAACAAAGACCTCAGGAAAAGGCTTTATAAAACAGTAGCAGAGTGAGTGATTCTTCACAGAGCTGCAGCATGGGCCTATCCACTATCAGCCAGACAATCCAGGCTATTGAATTCAATTCAGAGGAAGTTCCTGCTTAACATCACAGGGCATATTCCACTACGCCAACAGCCGCACTCCAGGTCATAGAAGGGATCATACCGCTCCACATCAAAACAGAATAGGAAGCGGCCTACGCCAGAACAGCCAGACTATGCAAAACATCTAATTACAACAACATCAACTTAAACTCCAATAACTATGAGAATGGCACAACATCCACCAAATTCCACCCAGCAATTTTTCAACTAGAAGACAGAATCTCTCTAAAAAGCAATTCCTTACAGTACCCGGTCTCAATATTTACACGGACGGCTCAAAGATGGAAGACAAAACAGGCAGTGCCTTTTGTGTCATGGAAGAAGACAACGAAATACGAATGGATGGCGCAACTTCATCCCTTAAGCACAGTCTTCCAAGCAGAGCTTCTTTCTATACAGGAGGCTTGTCTTTGGGCAAGCAAGACCAACCAACAGGTTAAGGTATGGTCAGACAGCGAGTCGAGCCTCCATTCAATTGCTTCAATTGACACCAAGAGCCCTATTGCTCAACAAACACAGGAAATCTTACTGAATTCTACAAACATTAAACTTGGATGGATTAGGGCTCACGTCGGATACAGCGGTAATGAAGCGGTGGACGTGCTAGCCAAGAAGGCAACACAAGAGTGAATCCCCACATACATCCCAGCGCCAAAACACCATATCAAGAGTCTGCTACAAAAAGAGTCCATCAACCGCTGGCAAAAAGAATGGGACAATAGAGAAACAGGCAGGAGTGTTTGCAACGTTTTGCCTAAAGTAAAGACAACTCCTACTCCATGGCAAAGGCACAAAATAATGTTCGTCACGGGCCACGGACCATTTCCAACATATCTTAAACGATTCAACATCAGAAACAGCGATTTCTGTGGCTGCGAAAACCTGGAAACCCCTTACACTATGCTATAAGCTGCCTGTTTACAACCTCATGCCACCTAACAAAACCGTCATCTGACCTAGAACCACTTTCGTGGAAAAGAGTTATGAACAACGACAATTCTAGGACGAAAATCAGAAAACTCATCCACTTCATAGCGGGAAACGAAGCACTCTTTTTTTCAAAAGATGGTGACAATAATTAGCCACAGACTCACTTAACCCTAGGTACTCATCTTCTCTCTTCTCCCATACATAAGGCACCGCCCTCTCAAATTCAACCACACAAAGACTTGAAAGAACTAACAGTTAAATTACTAAATATTATATTCTTTTGTTCTAAATGTCCTCTTTTTTGTATCATTATATGTAAAATGTATTTTTTTTACTCTGGCTTTTTCAATAAAGTTTTATGCATACCCAACCAACCGACCGACAGGGAGCCGTCCTGGCTCCAAGTTCGGGGGTATGCTGTGGTATTAAGTCTACACACTTCGTAGATTCAACAATTGAAACTCCCACCGAGAAGTTTTGAACGTGAGTAAAATAAGAAAAGGAAAAAAAGGTCAGTAATTCTAAAGAATAGTTTATCTCGAAAATAATTTATATTTAATTAGTAGTTAGAAAGTAATATGTAGGGGAGAGTCGCCGAATTCGAAACACCTGAACATTTTTTAATGTGCAGTGATGCAGATGTAATTTTAATGAAAAACAGGTACTAGAGTTTTTTCGTAGTTTGTTTATCTTCAGAACAGTATAATGGACTTTTTGTGAAATGCATTTTAAATTAAGAAAATGGCAGCTTAAAAAAATGTACCATTTCTGCAATCAAGGGAATCAGTTGCCTAGATTGGGCCATCAATTCTATTAAACACAATTAAAGCAAAATTATTTTTTGATTCTCAAATTCACACAAGTACAGAATGCATGAACACAAGTATGGCATATGCACTGTATCATTTCCTCATAAATGATACGTATCCTACGTTTTTATACTTTCCGATCCAGCATTCGATGGCTTAAGTGCCCTTTTATTATTATTATTGCTGCTTTGACTTGTTCCAATTCCAGTTTATGAGGATTAATAGTGGTGATAAACTGCTTTCTGAGCTATTCCTGTCGTTTAAGATAACAATCAAGTGGATTTAAATGGTCCAATGGTCTGTTTGTGGTCCAATCAAGGCAGCCTTTGGACAACAACAACAACAACAAAAAATCCCCTACCATATTTTATACTATTTCAAAAAATAATTATGGTAAAATGTAAAAAAAAAATCCTATCTGTGTGAGGATATAATAATATAATTTCCTACTTAATTTAAAACAGCGTAAGGGGCTTTTGTCTTTTGTTTAAATAATTATTGGATGATACCTAAATCTAAAACTCTTGAAAACACTTGTTCTGTAACTATAACCACGTAGCGTTTTCTCTTAAAAATTATTTTATATATCATCTGCATCGTTACACCATAATTCCCCTATTTTATGGTCCAAATATTTAATAGAATTGAAATTATGATACCTGTCCAATTTAGCCGCCAGTCCAAATTCAGCGACCCTAATTTATTAATTTTTTCATCAAAAAAATTCATAAATGTTTCGTTTTTGTTCGTTATAACGGAAAAGAGAAAGATGAATTGTTATATAAATACGTTTTTCAAGTTTTCTCTTAATAATCCTGAATAATTAAAAACTTGGAATGCGAAAATTCGAAGAGAAGTTTTTAAGCCTGCATCATACTGTATGTGTACCGTATTCTTTGAAGCATAAAAGTTTTTAAAACACATTGGTGTATATATTTATGAACTAATTTTAAAAAATAAAAGTATTTTAATGAATAATTTAGTAAAATTAAATAAATGTTAATAATAATATTAATAAAATATTAAAAGAATTCATTGTAATTTAAATTAGATTACTTTAATAACGCTAAAGAAAGCGAATGATTCTACTGTAAATGGAAAGAATTATTAAATAAACTAGAAAAAGTTTGAGTACCTGAGTTTGCGGAAAACATAAAGTTCTAATATAAGAAGTAGAATTGCATTATAGCAAAGAAAGCACAAACTAAAAATTGAAAAATTATTTCAAATGGCAAAAGATTTGTTCTTAACGTTACGAGTAGCATAGTTCAATGCTCAATGTAATATGTCAGTTTTGATTTGGCGCGGATTCCTTTTCGTATACCACTTGAACATGATTCTTTCAACTTTTGACTCGTTCAATATTTCTCTCCTCCTAAAACTTTGGTTTAAGAAATAAAAATCTAGTGAGAGTTTGCTATTCATTTTAGATTACTTTGCTAATCATTTTAGATTATTATCCTAGAAACATGAAATTAAATGTGTTGTCATTGTAAAGGTAAACAAATGCATTGAGTTAGCTCTTCAAAGAAAAAGAATGTTTCTTTTCGAATGAGAAAAAAATTATTTTTTATAAAATAAAAGTTATTAATAAAAGAAAAGAAGTTTCCTAACGAACGGCGGAGTGAACAGAACAAAAGAAATTATCTGATATATGAAGGATAATTTTATGCATTGTTTTCAAGTAAATGGTTAATATTCCTTTTACGAAATTTTTCTAGCAAAGAAAGGGGGGGGGGGATTTAAAACAGAATTTTCAGAATTTCGATGTGAAGGTAAATCACGTGCAAAATATCGAATAGATGTTTGAATTTAACGTAAGTAATCAGACATTTGCGGAGAATATTTAGAGCCAAATTCACCGAATAAAAGAGAATTCTAACAAACTTTTCTTATGAGAAATCTCTTTAGAAGCCCATAGTCGAGGACGGGTCATACTGTGTGACCTACCTAACTGAGGGGATCGTTGCATGTGTTGCTCGGCCACAGAGCGCGAATTTGTTATTCGCTGCGGCAGAGTCATTGAGTTCACTCCGGACACTACGGCAGAGTGGGGGTATATTCTTTGTGGTTATGGGACATCTCTTCAAAAGTGTGTTTATTTTATTAGTGATTTTGTCATTTATCAGAACGAATAAATTATTCAAGCTGAGAATTAGATTCAACTTTCATGTTCTGGGTATATATCCTATTCTCATTACAACTCACTACAGTTGCAGACTGAATAGTTATCTCTGGGCAGAATAAACGATTTGAATAAAGTGAAGCTATGACTTTTAGTCAAATTTGTAACTGAGTATCTCGGTCTGCAACCAAAACTACCTTGAGAAAGCTTTTCTTCTCGAAATTAAAGAGAAAAGACCGAGAACAATAGACATTTGTTCCAAAAGACGCATCAGAATTAAATATCTTTCTGTTAACTGATTACCCTGCAATACAAGAAGTTGGCATTTCAAATATTAAGCGGTGGAGTCAGGTCTAAGATTTCTATATTTTTACAGTAAAAGTTTAAAATCATAATTTATACAAAAATAGCTTACTAGTACTTTCCGTATGGTTCCAATTATTTTACTGAAAATCATATAATGACTTGTATCCATTTTTCTTCCCAGTTTAACGAATTTAACTCACGAGTCATCTGTTATATGAAAAAATTCGCTTTCTGTATTGGTTTACAGATTTACTTATTAATATGCTTTCATAGCGTTATAGATTATCCAATACACAGTCTATATCAATATAAAATAATTGATCTCCAAAAAATCTAACAACATGATTTTTATTTTTTGCTAAAAAATAGTTTTAAGAGTTGAAACGGGTATGAATTCGTTAATCGCATCATTAATCTGTGGAATATGCGGACACATAGTAGATTTAATGAATTTTAATTATCATTTAGCGCAATGGACGCAACATTGAAATTACTTACTTAAAAAAGAAGCACTCAGACGCAGGAATGTGAGCTCACTGCGAAAGATAATGTAACCTCTTGTAATTTTTTTATATATCTGTTTATAATAATATCTATAGCTCTTAATTACATTGATTCTGTTTGTTGAGATATTTTACCTTAGATTTTTTAATTCATTGAAATGGAGATAAGGGAAATCGATGGATGAATTTGTTTATTAAATTTAATTGTAATCCGTAGTGCAAGGTATCAGAAGAAGCTGATTTTTTGTTGTCTTCGTACATGCATAAAATAGGCAACGCCTTAATTTAATCACGCTTTAATCGGAAAAGCTTTTCTCTTTAATTGGGTTTTAAGGTCACTCAAAGTCTTACTTACCTGGAAATGCGCGTAATAAGGATAAGAATACAACGCTCTAAGGGTATTCTTTATTTTCCCTCTTCGTAATGAACCATCGATTAATTTTATTTCATGTGTGACTATCACACTTAAGGTGTCAAGACAACTCAGAAAAAAGCACAACAAGCACCAGTTGAAAAAGGAAACACAAAACCGGGAATGGGTTTTCAGAACAAGCACGTGATAACCTACAATCTACTTTATTTACGGATCAAAAATAGCTTTAGACAATCTAATTAGAGAGCATCACATAATAAACATGCTAAGTCTATTAAAGGAAACTCAAAATGTTTGTGTGACTTTTACCGTGCTTTGCAGTTTTCCAATGATAACAATCCATCTTATTGACAATAAAAATAATTCAAAGAGCTGCCTTCTGTTTTACAAGAAAGTGAAATCCTTTTCCACAAATAATTCCCGGATGCTTAGGCAGGGTGGGACAATTCCTTGTGGTTCCCACAAATAAATCAGAAACATTAGCGCACATACATTTTAAGTTTAAAATAAAAATGTCAAATCAAGATTAATATTTGAGAGAAATTTCTTTTTGAAAATGAATACGGTTAACAAACGCTCTTCTTCAGAATGTAAATGAGAGGTGGAAACCAATGTAAATATATTGTGATCTCTAGTTTTTCCTGCTTCGAAACCCTACTTAGAATGACTTTTACCGTGCTTTGCAGTTTTCCAATGATAACAATCCATCTTATTGACAATAAAAATAATTCAAAGAGCTGCCTTCTGTTTTACAAGAAAGTGAAATCCTTTTCCACAAATAATTCCCGGATGCTTAGGCAGGGTGGGACAATTCCTTGTGGTTCCCACAAATAAATCAGAAACATTTCTGTGAGAAACATTTTTACGCTTTAAGCACTTGTTATAATAATTTTTCCAGTAAATATATCAGTTTGACGGAAGGATTTTATATCAATCTTCCCTTTCCTTTGTATCTATCTCCACTGTACAGGCAATTATAGTTATTGAAGATTATCACGTTCGTTCTATTCGTTGCTTCAAGATAAATAACATTGTTTTCATCTCTAAGGGTTTTCTATGCAATATATATTTTTTTTAATTTTTCACTTAAACGGTTTTATTTGTAGTAATAATTTCCTGTTTACTTATAAAATCCTTTTTGGCGTTTCACTTATGTCATGTTAAGTGGTAATTTTAATGTAAATGTTTACCTTAGCATAATATACAATGCTGATCAGCTGGAGACATAATTGTCATTTTTTATTCTGAACAATAATTTTGGAAATAATGCAAAACATTGCTCAATGTTTGATAAATCCTTTACTGCGAAATGAGAAAAATTGTGTGAAATAATAACCTTTAAATCTCGGACTATGACATCCAAGAACATGAAAAGAATAGGCAGACTTCTTTTCTAAAAGGTAAGGGCAGCCGCTTAATCCAACAAATGAAAGAACTGGAAAGAAAAGAACCCTCCCCTTTTAGATGTCGGTCATTACTTGCACCTGTTCCCTTTGCGATCAGTGGTCAGATCCAGCCCCCTCTCTCCCTTTAAATAGTCGATCCTCTACCAGGTATTTGAATCATGTTACTCGAAAGGGCAAATGCTCGAATAAAAAGATCCCCATTCGTCCTTGAGTTCCTGACTTCCTTCGTGACGATCGGTAAGGAAGGCAGTCGGTGTACTAAGGCTATGTCAATGGCCACTCTCACTTCCGTCCTACTCACATACAGACCAACAGACCGTTTGCACAGCAACACACTTCCTGTTTCTCCTGACCGAACAATGTGGAGTCCTTGACAATGACACCATTCGAACTTTTTTTCATTGCAGATATTTGCGTCATTTTATTTTTAGACTGGTTTGCATCGGCATTGCTTTGAGAGGCATAATAGGAGGGGGAGGAGTGTGAGGTGGTTTCAAAGCCCTATGACCTCAAACTCCAGAAATTTCACACGCCTTAATCTCTTCACCTGCCCATTTTATTCTTCTTTCGATTAAAATAGGAACTGGGGTGGAGGAAAGAGGGAGAGATGTTTATGTTTCAAAATGCGTATAGCCGCATTATAATCTTAAAATTTCTAAGGCGTTCAAGCCCCAGTTTCCGTCATAACCTATATTCAGTAAAAAGATTCTAAGCGTATATCGAACGTAATGAAAGCTCAATGTACGGTTTAAAAACTGCAAGCAAATAATAGATTTTACAGTCATATTCTTAAGAATCCATACACAATCATATTCTTAATGCAGATACTCTAACATTCCAAATTGATAATCTGCTTTAAACTCACATTATTTTATTCGTTAAGACTAAGTTAAAAACTTTTGAATACCATATAGCTATATTTTGTTTACCTTCCATCCAAATGTTGATTTGGGAAGACGTTGCATTTTAATCTACGATTACATTTAATGATTGAGTATTTGACTCAACAATTAATCGACAATTACAAATTTGGAACACAACAATAAAATTTTCTACAACGCTCAAATTTATTTCTCCTTAGAGTGACACAAATGTCTGAATATAGATTTTTTTTGTATAATAATCTTATCCCTTACCTGCATTTCTTATAGTATTTTGGTGAGAATAAAACAATATGTCAGCTTAAAAATAGGTGTCGAATGGAAATATCGGAATTTATACCTTTTAAATTATCTTGTTACATAAAGTCGCACCTTTATTCATACAAGTGCTTTCGTGTTTTAAAATAAATTTAATAAAACAATTTTTTAAAACGCACTTGTATTAGTCCATTAAATTTTGAATTTTATTTTATTTTAATAATTTTCTACTTTTGGTCTTTATTTTTTAAATTCATTACAGGGTCTCCTCGACTCACCGCTGAGTTCCATTCGAACTGACAGGTCTAAGCTGGATTTATATTTTTCAAAACTTTTTTCCATTCAGACTGATTATAAAAATTGTGCAAACAACACGAAAATTCAATTCACGTATGTATAATTATTGTAAACAAAAATACAACCTCAAATTACCTTTTTTTTATCATTATTATCTTTATTTATTTTTTGTGGTCGTAAGCCGAGCAGAGGGTGCGAGCATTATACATATATTAGATTCTTGAAATCAACTTTTTTTGGCACCACTTATATGGAATCAAAATTAAATTAAATTATCTGATTAACTAATAATTAAGCTCCTAAAGTATTAAAATAGTGTATTGTTAGCAAGAATACACAAGCGTACAAAATTTCAAAACTCAAACACAGCAGTGGAGTGAGTGAAAATAGATTACGAAATTCCATCTTTACAAACATGAAACAAGTTATGTTCAATAAAAGTGTATAAAAACGCACCAAGAAATACAAATTTAAAATATTAATATCTCTTAAATGAGATTTCATAAATTACATTCTAAATGAAAAAAATTAATCGCACAGTTTTGTTGTGAATGTGGGATAATCAATTTAGTTTAAATACTGAACTCAAAATTATTTTGAAAACACATTAATGTTCATATTCGAACGGTGAATTATAATGGGGAAAGTTCCATTGCTAAATATACTGCGTTAGAACTTCTTTAAAAATATTTTCCTATTCCTTCCCTCAAAGAATATGTACCAAATTTCCAATGAGATGAAACAAAATTCTTTTCCTGTTTGTAATATTAAAAGAATTTACTTAGAAATGGGAGTAGAATTTCAGTTCAAGGAGAAATAAACTTAGACCGTTACTGGTTTATTCTCGCTTGTTAAAACTATAATATACAAGCGTCTTTACTTTTAATTAATGAAATTTCTTCTAAAAGGCAGAAAAAGATATTTTTAAACTCATGTTAAACTCTTTTCTTCCCGGTGGTTAGTTAAATCAGTTTTAGTTTCAAAAAATATTTTAATTAAAATAACAAAATATTTTAATTAAAATAATAAAATATTAAAATTAGTTTTAATTAAAAATTATATTTTTGCTTTAATAAAATTTAGTTAAATTTTACGAATCTACCTTAAAATAAGATTTTTTTTAAATATAGAAAACAGATATTCATTAATTTAAGAAATGGTAATCAGTCTTTTCTTATCAGGTGAATTTTTAAACCCATTTAAATACAAAAAATTGTATTTAATGTCATGGAATAGGAAAAATTTTGATTGATACATTCATTAAAAATTTGCTAATAAATGTCATAATACTGTCATGATATGCTTTTCTAAGATATAATTAAAGAGTTGTTTTACACTAAAGAATTAACTTTAAAAAATAAAGGTAAGTCGTCAAAATTCAGATTCTAGACTGAAGTAAATCATTTTTTAGTAAACATGTCATCTGTTGAATAGAAATATGTTTCCTGTGAAGGATATTGCTTGTTTTTAAATCTGGATCGGGATATTCGATAATTCTAAATCTGGATAGAGGACGTTGCCATTAAAATTTACCAGTTCACATCGAAAGTGCACGCGTATGCCAGTTTTAAAGAGTAAAAAAAATTAAAAGAGGTGAAAGTTTAAGAACTTCAAAATTTAACAATGGTACTTTTTCACTTCTTATAAAAACGACACAGGCATCGTGTCGTGAATTTCACATCGATACCCGGATGTAATTTTAACGGCGGACTCAGCGGAAGTAGTAGGGGGGTACGGATACGTAGTCCCAGTACCATTCCGGCAAGAGTTTTGTGAGATCTTCGTGACCTCCAATGCTTTTTACGCCTCTCTCTCTCTCTCTTTTTTACAGGAAAATTTTCTTTCCTCCCCCTTTTCGCTTTTCCTTTTCTTCTTTTCTCTTTTCATATTTCTCCACAACCCTGTTATATTTATTCATCCATCCCAGCAAGGATCCAAACAGGCGGCCGCAGGACATCTACAGGGACTCTCTGCACCTGACCCGGTAGAGCAAAAAAGTGTCCCGGAAAAAGGAATCCCTCGGTGTGACCTATAAGTGAAAGAGTGAGAGAAACTTCTCTCTAGGTCGTCGACCAGATTAGTGGCCGTTGAACTATCACGTTTTCATTTTTAATAGCGATGCTATGTACATTCTTAACACTTCGGCAGATATACCTCAGGGTCGTTAAGTAACGATCGAAAGTGCTAGATGTCACTTTTACTTGTCACAGAGACTGAGACTTGTAAATGAGCATGGAAGATATTCCAGGGATCTTCATGAATACGCCGATCATGCTATACCAAAATGAAAGAACAACAACAAAGAAAAGCAGTTAAATAAGTATTTATATACCTTTAAAGCAGATTTCATTATTTGGCGAGCATGTTTGACAACAAACTATGCTTTATACTTTATTTATTTATATTCTTTAACATTCCCTCCAATATTTCAGAAAATGTCAAGATGAAACTCAGAAGAAATCTTTATAGAAAAATTAGTAATAATTTGAGTAGAAAGAGCATATAATTCAGTGAAAAAAGCTTTGTATTACAAATAAGAAGGAATACAAAACAAAAAAAACAACGAATGAGCCTTAGACAAATTTTATTACACACAGAAAAAATGAGAAGAAACTATCTGGAATAAACAAAAGAAACATGTTACGTAGCACAGAGTGTAAGCTGTTAAAAATTTCATTTCTGGTAAATACAAGGTTGTCTTAAAAAAATGTATACACAGTTTAATGAGTCGTAACTTTCTGATTTTTCTTTCTTTTGAGGGTGTAATTAACTGGAAATAATGAGTGGAGTAAGATTAACTTTTCAAAAAAGAAAATTTATTTTAAAATGCTATTGGAAGTATGAAAATGTAGCAGAAGTACAAAGACAATGTCGCATTGAGTTTCAGGAAGATCCACCAATGCGACATACAACTGATAAGTTTGAAACCAATGGAACTGTTCAGGATGTTCATAGACAACGTTCCGGAAGACCAAGGAACATCAACGAGCTTCACCAGCTAAGAAAGAGTACTGGAAAGTTATCGCGAAACGTCCAAAAAATCTGTAAGACAAACAAGTCGTGAGATTGGCATCCGCAAATCAAGTGTCCATCGCATTTTAAGACGTTGTCAATGGAATAGTTACATTTCAACAACGGTACATGCTATCAATGAAGATGATACGGACAGAAGAAAACAATTTTGCGAATGTTACTTGGAAAAATGTGAACAGGATCTACAGTTTTCGGGGAAGATTTTTTGGAGCGATGAAGCTAAGTTCAAATTAAATGGTACAATTAATCAACATAATTGCAGTTACTGGGCAGCTTCAAATCCACATGTTACGCAGGAATTAAAAGTCAAAATTTAGCGAGAATTCGCCACAATACCAAATGAAATGTTTGTTGAAATTTCGGAATCAATAGGCTACCGTTATCAGCAGTGCATTGATCAGAACGGTAACAATCTTGAACCTCTACGGTAGTAAGAAAAGTTAAGCATTTTATGTAGATTCTTTTGCAATTTAAATATTAATTATATGTAAATAAAAACTGAAGTTATAATCATTTAAACTGTGTATACAATTTTTAGACACCCTGTATAATGTTGTCAAGCGAACAGTAAAATTGTAGGGGATTTCTGAAGAAAGAATGACAGCTGACAATAATTTAGAAGGTATACTTATTCGCAACTAAATTCGACATTAACCATCTTTTAGTTGTTATATCTAACTGATAAAACTAAAGTATATGATTTAACAAATATTTGTTCAGCGGAAAACTAAAATTACAATTAGGTCACAGATTTAAAAAAAATATAAATAAAATTTTTAGAAATTATTGTTACTGCGCAACTAATGACGTAAACAGTTGGATAGAAGCTAAAGAGAGCAAAAAGCAGAATTCTGCGCTACTTTTTTTTTAAAACATACAGTTAGGTTTCCTAGATTTCAGCAAGTGTATGAAATTTCAATAAAAATATTTCAGAATTTAATTTTTTTTTCAAACCAAGCCTTTTTTTTTACGACAAACTGTTGAATAAATGAAACTGATTTCGAGAAATGAAGCATCTTCTGGCAGCCTTCTTAATTAAGGTATCACATTAAAAGTTCGTGCAAAAAATGATTATATCAAACGGAAACTATTAATATCAAACGGAATAAATTAATACTTATACTATAAATAATTAAGTAATAAATCTTGATGCTTAAAAATAAAATAATTTAATATTCTATAAAAGTATATATCCTGTAAGGGATTAGAATAATATCAAAGAAAAAGGTATTTTTCTTCTTATATACCATGCATTATTAATTAAATTTTATTAAGCATCAGAAATTAGGTAATAAAAATATTACGAGGTTTTATTTAACCGTTTATATGTCACTAAGTTACTTAAAATCGTTAGAAAGAAAAGTTCATTAGACTAACTTCTCAGAGAATTAGTGCTAAAAAAAATTAGTAAATGGTTACTGTAATCGTTAAAATTGAATTTCTTTGTTTGGCAATTTCAAACACACTGTCCATAAATTGAATTAGTACTTCTTGAATTTATATAAAGTTTAAAGGTATATTTAACAGGAGTAGCTTTTTTTTATGAAACAGAATAAGATGAATTAAAAACTTTAAATATTTTGATATATAAATGAAAACAGCTAAAGTCTTTTTAAATGGTATAAAATCTATTTTTCAGATTGTTTTTTAAATATCAAAAGTAATACTGGGAAAGAAACAAATTACTTTTAAAAAAATACCGAATTACTTGTAAAAATAAGTTTTATTACTTTATCAGTAATAAAAATATTTTGTTTATACATTTTATATGTTCTTTTTTTCCAGGTAAATAGATTTCTTAACAATGAAGATTATGCACTTTGGAAATTGGTTGTGTCGAACAAAAAAATTGTTTGATCTCTTACTTCATCAGCCATTTGTAAAAATCTGTAGCAACTTTGCAAGTAAAAAACATGAATTTCCTTACATTTTTTATATCTAAAACTAAATACTTTTCTTGACATTTTCTCTTATATGAAGAAAATAAAGCAAAATAGTTACATTTCCTTGCGCATGAAAGATTATTTTAGCTTAAGCAGCTTTTTTAAGATTTCCCAAGTAAGTCTGCGGAATTCTTTTTATAGAAATAAAAGCAATGAAGACGACTTTTTTTTTAGACAAAAAGAAAAGCTGGAATTTTGCCTAAAGATGTTATTTGAAAATAGCTTGCTCAACATTTTCCCATAGTTGCGTAATTATTTGAAGTATACCTGAAGTGGGGTTTGTGGGTTGGTAAGTGAAATTTAATGACATAAAAGCAAAATATGGCTGTGCTACTCCAAACGCAAAGTAACGTTTAAACCAAATATGAAATTGAAATTCTCAATAAGACTCTTGAAAAGAATACAGGTTAATATCTTAAAAGACTAAAATAAGCAGTATTAATGAAGGATTATCGGTGATGCATGTTAAAACGTTAGTTGTGTGGTCAAATAAAACAATCAGTGGGAGCCCTGTCCCTTCGTCTTTATAGTATACTTTTACAATGTGTTTTACTTCAAAAAGAGAGAGAATCGAGTATCCATTTTGGACCTCTTACAATGGATGCTTACCTGAACAATGGTGTCCAAAACTAGATACGTATCTAAAACTTTGCTGTAAAGACCATATACTTAATTCCATTCATCTAGCTTATTGCGCTTTTGAATCGCTCCGTTCACAAATACAAGAACAAACAACCGAGAGACAACAATCCTTTGACAGATTGAGTCCATAATTTATAGCATAATTTGATTCTGGTGAGAAACCATATGCCAGCTTTTATCCATCTAGCTTACTGCATTTTTTAGTTATGATGTCCCCGGCAGGGTCAGATTTCTCATAGGGCCAACCTAGGCCATGGCCTAGATATTATCTACATATTAAAGAAATTACAATAAAATATTTACAAATTTCAGCATTACTTTGAAAAAAAAACATATAAAATTCTGTTTTTAAGCACATCCATACACATTATATAAACTGGCGGCCCATTTACGTTGCCTATCTCTACAGTTATAGTGTGCACACAGAGTGAGAAGGCGCAGAATTAAGTGCTTCGGCCCAAGGCGTAGAAATGTACGGGGTACCCACTTAAATAAGGGCCATCCCCCTTAACTTCAGAACGACGGCATCTATAGTCATGAAAGTAGTGTCTGGCTATAAAAAACTCTATGCGCTATGTCGTGAGATCACTTACAGCGTCACCAGGTGGCAAACTCCTGAATTAGCTTTCCTATCTCGAAGACGGTGCAAAATAGGGGGAAATGTCAATTACTAAGTTTTAAAGCGTTATCGATTTAGTACAAAAAGACACCTTGTGCATGTTAATACTAGGAACAGAACGCTTAAAATGCACATTTGGTTGTTCGCAATTTCCGAAACTATGACATCACAAAACAAGTTAAAAACAGAAAAACAATTAGTTATCACAAAATACCATCATCGTCATCTACAATACAGATTTGAGCCCTTGTGTGAATTTCCCTTTCACACGTTTTAGCATAATAGTTGGTATTCTAGCAGAAACAAATACATCATCGAAAGTCCTGCAATGTTGGCGGGAAGGTCGCATGCACCCCCTATTTGATTTCTTCCCACAAAAAAAAAGCACATTGGGGTCAGTTTTTTGTCCGAAAAAAGGTATTTTCTCCTTTTTGAAATATCTTGTGAGTCACGATTTCGGAAATTTCGAACACTCAAATGTACATTTTAAGCGTTTTTTTCTTAGTATTAATGTGCACAAGGTGCCTTTTTGTATTAAATCGATAACGCTCTACATATTAGTAATTGACAATTTCCCTCTATTCTGTACCGTTTTCGAGATAGGAACTTTAAGTCTAGAGTTTGCCACCAGGTGGCGCTGTAAGTAGTCTCATCGCATAGCGCATAGACGTTCTACTATACCTAGACACTACTTTCATGATTATAACTGCCGTCGTTCTGAAATTAAAGGGGAATGGCCCTTATTTAAGTGGGCACCCTGTATAAATCCGGACCTAGATAAAGGTCTACAATTGTGTTGAAACCACATACCTAATTTTATTCATCTAGCTTATTCCTTTTTTTGAGATATCGTGTTCATAGAGAGACAAACACAATGGCCTAGCCAAGATAAGTGGCACCAGGGTCATAATACTATTTTTAGCGCCCCTCTCGTTATCATCAGTGAATTAACTTGTGTTAATGGCGCCCGGTGTGTAATATTTCTTCACCCCTCATCGTTTTTGACTTTAAAAAGTGACATAAACGCATTAACGTTTTGTCACCATGGTCAGTGGCGGAGCGAGAGTAAGTGGCGTCCGGAAAATAATATGATTTTCTTTATCCAAGTTGTCATCAGTGGCTTAACAAGTGTAAATGGCGCTGGGCTTATTTTTACGCTCCCCCCTCATTATTTGGCTTTTAAAAGTGACATAAACTCAGTTATGTTTTGATTCCATAGCGCCCCCTTAAACTAGTGTCCGGGGCATATATGCCCCCCGGTCGATACGCCACTGGACAGACATAATTGCAAAAATAGCTTTTTTGAGCCCAGGGAAGTAAAACGCGAAGATTCATCAAAATCTAGAGATCCAATTTTTTGGAGATCATTATACTTTCTCTTCGCATACTGCGAGTACCTTTCTGTTTGTAAACGAGAAAGTAAAAAAGTACTCTTACCATCCCAGGTTCTTTGAAAACTGTGCAGCGCAACCACATTTTGATAGGTTGTTACATTCTTTTTCTATTATTATGCTCTTCGTAATAAATTCATACAGCTATTCTTTTCTCTACTGAGTCGGAAAAATAGCTTCTATTGTTTAGGGTTGATGATGCTTGAAATTTTTATTCCTAACACGAAGATGAATCTGGATACTTTAATAGTTAAAAGGTAAAATAAAATGGCTAACGTTATCATAAAAAGTAAACCTCACTGCTTTATATTTTTCAAAATAGAAAAGCTTTCCAAAATGCTCTTACTTGGTCCTTTAATCTAATAAACTTAAATTTTTCTATTCTCAGAATACCATTTAACTATTATGTCAAAAATTATAAACATAAGAGTCAGATATTAAATACGAGTGACAGAATGACGTAGTAACAAATGTGAATAAAGACTCCGTATACAGAAAGAACCATGACAGAAATTTGACGGAAAGAAACACGCAAGACAAAATAAATCAAACAGGCCGTTAGAAATATTCGGTATTAAACAAAAATATTTCACCGTTATGCAAAAAGCATATGGTTTAAAGTTGATGATAGTCACCAAGAAGCATTCAACAGCACGAGACTCCGCCAGGAGGACACACGTGGCACGGAACCTCTGCCGTACCTTCTGTTGGGTTGATACCCGGTTGTGCTGTATCAGGTACAGGTTGATACTGATACTCGTTTGTACCTGATACTTTTACTTGATACTTTTGTACCTGATACAGCTGGTAATCGATCCCTTCCCGACGGGACAGAACTGGGTACTCGGCAATCGGGTAGTGATACAAGATTTCTGCCTTAGCGACGCTATTAGCATATGTTATATGTGTGTTTTTTTAAACCACCTATATATATTACTTTTTACCATTATCTAAAATAAAATGATTTCTAACGCATTTTTTAACCTTTTCTTGCAATGTTTGGTAAGTATATAAGATTGATGGCATTTTCTCTGAATAAATACATGTATTTGCTTTAATAATTTTTTTATCCGAAACAAATAAGCAACTGAAGCAACAGAATTTTTATTAATAAAATATATTGAACATAAAAATCAAACGTTGAACATGAATAAAAATTTCAGAATATAACGATTTAAAAATATATTAAACAGAAAATATTTATGTTTTTAAATATAAATATGCGATGAAAAATATTTAAAAACGCAATAAAAATGAAACTGTTGTTAACAGTCTTTTAAGTTTTATAAAAGTGCTTACATTTTTTAAAATGCTTTAAGAAATAAAGTACAAAATTAAAATTAACAACCAAAGCTGTAGGTAACGAGCAATTTTGTTATAGATGGAGATAATAGTCTTCAAAGCTAATGTCTAATAATATAGCATAGAGTTAAATATAAACAATGTAAAACAAACATGAAATTTCTCTTTTTTTTAGAAAAGAGGGACGTAGGTATATTAACAAAAGTATAGCATTGAGAACATACTAGGTACAACAACAACAAAAAATTAAAGAAAGAGATAAAAAAAATTCAATAAATTATAGTTTAAAAAAGCTAAATTTTTCACTTTGTCAGATTATAATCTTGTTCTTTTGTCATTTAAGTTCAGTCCCCCGACCGAAAAAATGTGTTCTCATGGAACGGATATCACAATCAGGCAAAAGTATTCTTA
This sequence comes from Araneus ventricosus, assembly GCA_013235015.1. Lineage (NCBI taxonomy): Eukaryota > Metazoa > Arthropoda > Arachnida > Araneae > Araneidae > Araneus > Araneus ventricosus. The sequence continues at coordinate 214,877 of BGPR01000413.1, forward strand.
CTATTTTTAGATTAATTTTTTTAAATGCAGAAAATTATACTCTCTTCTAGCCACTATTTTAATCGATCTTTAATAAGGTTCTTCTAAGTACAGTGAAACCTCTCTGAGCGGCCACCCCTCCGTTCCGAGAAAAACTGGCCGCTCAGAGGGGGTGGCCGCTCTGAAGGGTTTTCGTTAAAATTACAAGATAATTGCTATAATACATAATATAAACAAGTCTGATACATATTTCTTATTTAAAATGAAGTTTGAGACTTATCTAAAGAGAAAATAGTACTTTCTTTAATAATTTTTTACATTTTTTGAAAAAAGGATACAATTTGTGACTGTTTTAAGTTTCTAACCTTCTCGGGAAAAAAAACCATTTTTTCAAGTTCGTTTTTCAGTTTAAAACGTAAATCTCTAACCTATGCGTTTGTTAAATGGGATGGGCGAACCCACCCGGCGGCCGTTCAGAGGGGTTGGGTGGCCGTTGCTAGGGGTTATTTTAACATTAATTCTATGGGCCGAAAAATCCGTGCCACGAAAAATTGGCCGTTAAGAGGGGTGGCCGTTCGAAGAGGTTTCACTGTACCTACCTACTTCGGTGATCATTCTCGATCGATATTTTCCTACAGTCTTATACCATGATGAAATCCTATCGAATCTTTTCCAATACCAATCTCAGCTCGGGAATCCTCGCCTACGCATTCCAACACACTTAACTAATAACAGATCCGTTTCTCTACCCCCCACCTGTCTATAACTTCAAAACCAAGGCCACCTGCACTTATTAATACCTCTACCGAAAAAGCGAAGCCATTCCAACCAGGAACTGATACCATGTATAAATCTGATACTGCGTATCATATTGAAACTTTGTATCATGTTAATACTTCGTATCAGCCGAGCGAAATCGAACGCGATAGAGACGATTACCCAACGGTATCAATAGAATCCGATAACTGATACCGAGTGCCTGATACTTTTGGTCTGTATCATTTTCGTGTATCTGATACTTTTACGTACCTGATACAAAGTATCAAGCTGATACAGTATCACCCAATCCTACCCTTTGGGCTCCCTAAGCACGTGTTTGCATTTAAAAAATTTTGTCCACTGACTGGAAAACCCTTGGACTACACCTCGTAGAGAACTCATTCCAACAACATCACACACTTTTCTTTCTATGTGTTACGTTACATTCATCATTTTTTAAAATTCCTAATATATCAGCATACTTCATAGTATACAACATCTATATATATAAAAGGCAATGTTCATATGTGTGTGTCTTATAGACTAAAAAACTACTGGAACGATTTAAGCGCGGTTATTTGCAAAATTATCCGCGTTATCCGGGGAATATTGAAATTTTCCATCTGACCAGCAGAAAGAAAGTTAGGGGTCTAATAATATTGCAAACTTTGGCTACCATTGGCGATCGTTGAGAGAATGCTTGGCGCAACTCCTTCCTAACAGAAAATACATGGTCACAAGAACTCCTCCTAAACGGTGAAGGTAAGGACATGAAATTTGTACACGACATTCTGGGGTGCATTTGTAGGTCAACTGTGCTATTTTTGACTTTCAGAATTAGTTAAGATATTTAATTAAATAACGAAAATTAGCCGCTATTAAGCCTAATGTATAGACTTTTTCGTCAATAACTTCCAAAATATTCACTACGCGAAAATTATTTTCATACCATCTTAAAGAGCAGAAAATTATCTTTTTAAGAATATTAATTCCATTGAGGTAAAATTTTTCTCTGATTGTTATTAACGTTTAAAAAATATTTTTAACGCAATTTCTAACAATAATTTTATCCTTATAGATTTAAATTCAAGCAAATTTTCTGTTTTGAGTGCGTGCTTTTGACAGTGTTAAATTTAATATAAAAAAATATTGTTTTCTTTGGACATGAACAACAAAGGAGACTTTTTACTTCCGGTTGTCGTAGCACGCTGATCCAATGACATTAGTGAATTATTCCCTCGATGCTTTGTTTAATTTTAACAAATTTTTAAATCATCCTAATAAGTGTGTGTTAAGCCTTCAAGGTTTCTTAATCCGGTTCCTATCGTAGGAAGAGGACAAAGGGAGGAAAGACAGATTTTTTTTAACGGTCTATCTGTAGCAAGAACTCCTTCTAAACGGTAAATAGTTTCAACATGAAGTTTGCATATGCCATTCTGGGGTCCGTTCCTAGATTAACTGTACTTTTTCAACTTCCAAAAAACTTAACTTACTTGCATATAAAAAAAAAATAAAGAACGAAATTTAAGCCAATTTTCGACGTTTTCTAGTAGCTTTTCGCCAATAATTTCAGAAAGATATATTGCAGGTAGATGATTTACATGTCATCTTAAATAGCAGAAAACTATCTTTCTAATGATACAATTTAAATGTCATGCGTTCTTTTCCTTAATTTAATAAATATTTGAAATGTATTCCATACACAATTTGTAACAATGCTCTCTATTATTGTAATTAAATTCAAACCAATTTATCGTTTTATCAAATCCTTCATTCCCGTATTGCTATCACTGTGAAAGTTATGATAAAAATATTGTTTTCTTTGAATATTAACAGAAAGCAGAATTTTTATTCTTTCTTTTATTCGTAGCATATTCATCTTTCAATATGTTTGCACCATATTACAATGATGTTAATTATTCTCTTTCCGCTATGTTTCATTTAATTTTACAAATATTAAATAATCATAATGAGCGTGTAAAATCCTTCAAGATTATTGATCCCGCTTCCTACCGGAGGGAGAGGACCTAAGGATAAAAAGAAAGAACTTTATGCGGTTTTTTCCGGTCGGTAACAAACACTAAAGAGAAGAGAATTGTAGTCCGGATAATGGCAATAAAATCCAAGATACGAAAGAGCTTATGTTGTCGACTAAGCAATGATGGGAAGGGGAAAATGGAGTACGAAGGACTACTAGAATCCTGCCAGGTGGTTCAAACTAAGGAGAGAAAAAGGAGAGGTGTGTTAAACTGCTGGTAGAGAGGGTCAGAGAACACGGGCAATGGATTAACCCTCTGAGTGGTTTGCTATTTTGATGTACTAGCTTTAAAGTCTTAAAAATGTAATTTTAATGGAAATAATTGGATTTTTTTTGCGTTTAATCAAGTCTCTGATATCTTAAGAATATTTTAACCATGGTAGTTTAATTAATTATAGATAAAAACATAAATTATCTGCTTTTGAACTAAAAATGAGAAACGGAAAAATACGTGCAAAACGCTTAGAGGGTTAATGAAAATCAAAGAAAGACGCTGCTGCGAAAAACTCTTTTATTAAGTTGAAAGTGTTAAAAGTACTTGGATCTAAAAATATTTTTATCCCGAGCAACGCCGGGTATCTCAGCTAGTAGAATATATATTAAATAATATCATCACATCACACTTGCAATAGAACAAACAATAGATAGAGATGAAATAGAATTCAGTTTACGATTCAATTTTCCAATTATCATTCACCATTAAAATTTTCTATGACATTTACCATATAAAAAATTAAAATAATTTCCTCACATGTGATTTCCAATACATCAATTAAAAGGCTATTTCCCCCAAAATAAAATAAGTTTTACGATTCAATTTTAAATAAAATATTTAACATTTACGCAATATAAAAAACAGGACGATTACAAATAAATTTATATCCAAGAGAAAACTCTAACAAAGTTTTAACAATTTCAATAAGTCCATTTCTTGCCAAACCATTCGCAGTTAACTGCACCCAATGTTCCAAAGTTAGTTGGAAAATAGTCTTTAAAATCAGTTACATAAGAATGCACATGATGAGTTCTGATTTGTTGATATTTCGAGTGCACTCGCAACATTTACTAAAAAAATTTAATATTCAATTTTAGTTTACTGATAAATTGGAGCTTGTATTATTCGTATTATTTGATCGATTCAGTGGGTAATTCAAATTTTTCTCTGGTCCATTCAATTTCCTATTAACAAAATGTTGAAGTGCCGTCTATAATTCGAATATAATTTGGTTAAATAGAAGTCAAAACTAAAAATTGTAAGAATTTTTTTTTTATTTTTGAATTGTTTCGTTGGTTAAATATGTTCATAACTTGTATCTTCTTTCATCGCAAATGAATAATTCTTTAAAATACCTTTTTCTTAATCTTATTCATTCTTAAATGCATTTTTTTTGGAAAATTTGAACATGTTAGAGGAGAGTTTAGCTGATTATTTTGAAGTTTATTGTACAAGTGTCGTATCAAAAATGCTGTATACCTTTTTTATAATAAATAGTTTTTTTGTTTTGTTGAATTTAATAATTTCAAAACTATTAAAAAGTTTTATTATAATTATTATCACTTTATCAAAAGCATTTGCTGTTTCTTTATTAATTACGTATTATTTAATAATACTGTTAAATATTAAAAATAAATCTTTACTACCATTTTCAATTTAAATATTGTCGTTTCCTCTTGTTATACCCCTTTTTCTCAAAATTCCCTGAAGTCGCGCGTTTGTAGGAGATACTTATATAGTGCATTGTATTACATATTTATATCATTCTTTTATACATTTAAATTCAATTATTTTTTGTATTGTCTATGTTGACTATGGAGCTAATAAATACAGATTGCATAAGGAAAAGTTGCATTGGTTTTTGTGAAAGAACACGATATAAACATGTAATACGATGCACGACATAAGTATCTTCTATATACGTGCAACTTCTGGAAGGTTAATTTTATTTTTTAGAGACATCGAATTTTTATTATGATTCCATCAGCTTGGAATACCGTCAAATTCCACTATATTTCTAAACATATATAATTGGAATATGTATGTTTATTGCTTTATAGCATATAACATATATATATTGCTTTCCTTAACATTTACGCTTCAAATCTGTAAGCAAATGAGTCTGATTTGGTTAAGTGTTGCTGAAATCATAATTTATGTATACAGCGAACACTTCGGTGATTTTTCTCTATTATCTGTTTTTAATGTAATTAAATTTTAAGAAAAGAGAAGTAATCTAAGACCACGCGTAAAAGTATATAATCGAATGCAGCAAAGAATATTTTTATTTCTGGATACTTCATAAACCTAATAAGTATTTAATAAACTTTGAAATAGAAAAAATGGCTTTTTAAAAAATTTATTTACTCTACTACTGCTATTTCGTTATTTTAGCTTCTGATCTGGCAAATTTCAGTTTTGCCTTTAATTAATGATTATAATAAATCTAAAAAAAGTCCACTAAAGAGATTAACAACGTCATAGAATTCGTTCTTTATTTTAATAATATAATTTAGAAATGTAGATCATTTGCATATTTTAACGCTTATTAATGAATGTCACAAAATAGATGAAATATTTTTGGCATTGCAACTGATCATTGTGCAAAAACGTAAAAATTTTGTCATATGTCTGAATTGTTAAAAGTTGAAATTCGCTTTTTCAGTAATGTTTTCAATAAGTTAATTTATCTGTAAAGCATATTATCTGCTAAAATCTCATTTCATGTAGCTAGAAATACCGAACTCCAGGCAAGAGAGTTATAACTGGGACATCGAAATACACAGATTAAAATTCTAATACAGGTTTTTTTGTAAACCATTTTATTTCATTTCGACCAGAAATCGATATATTTCATTTAGTAAATGAATTTAATATCACTGTTGTTAAATACAACTGGCATTTTTAGCCATAACCACCACATCATTCAATAAAAAAACAAAAATCGAAATTTCGAAGTCGGCAAATGGGTTTATTTTGTAGATAGAGAACCGTTTGGAAATCTGAAAGCCATAAATTTTTTTGTATAAACATGTAGTATTAGGGGATTTTACGGAGGTTAAAGTTGAAGAATGTCTTTTGAACACTTGGGTCGAATTTCAGTGAGCCCTCGGATTTCGTTCTGTAAAGTCCTATATTGCTCTTTATCAGTCTAATTTTAGATTTTTTTATGATGTCTGATTCCAGAACAGGTAAACGATACCGTTTTTAACATGTCATTTTAATATTTTCCATATTTTTATACTATTTTTAAAGGGCCTTTTTTCACTAAATTTTCAAATTTAAAGTGAATTAAATAAATTTGCACAACTTTGCATACCTTGAGACTACCTTAAATCATTTCTGCACTCTATCTCCTATAAAATGTCTAAACATTAGCCTCGATAAACCCCGAATTTTTCATTTATTTTATTTTTTAATGTCATCTATATCAGTGAAGAATTTTCACTTTTTCCTTCAATGATGCAAAAATAAATATCTGGGTAAAAAAAACATGTTGAAAGACTAAACTAACTTGTTCTAACCTAATTAATAAAAATTCAATCGACATTAATTCGAAAATTTTATTTTAAAAATATCGAATTTAAGTGGGCGGATACTCAATCTAAAATACATTTGAACTTTTTAAGAAATAAACACTGAATGGTTTCAAAAGTATTTGAAATCGATTTCAATATTTATTTCTGATTTAGTAGTTGACATAAACACACCGAAAATGCGAAAATTCTGGAATAGTTCAGAAAGCGATTTGAAATTTTCAAGGCAGTAAGTTTGTTTCAGTCGCAATCTCTCAAGCGCTGCCTTCAGCTACAGCTAAAAGGACGATAAAATGAGGAAAACTTACCACAAATAGTTTTTCGTAAATAAAAAATAATATAAAACATAATTCACACAATGAAAAGCGTTACCCTTATCTATTACGCTTAAAAGTTAGTTATTAAAATGTTTCGGAATATTTCATGAATTCTCATATTATTTTTGTGAAAACTGAGGGCAATTTTACTCTTAAAAGTAATTTTTAAAAAGATTTAATGGTATTTATATAACATTTATATTATATTAACGAAATCCTTTCGCTTTTTAATCGTCTTGAGAGACATTTGAATTTATTGCACAATTATTTATTAGATATATTTTAACACTGCAAATATTTCGAATGTTAAAAATAAAAAAATACCTACCAGACTTTACTAAAATTCCATAAATCTTATTTTTAGGCTATTTCCTTCATTTGGTAAAATTTATAATATTTTTTTTTGTTTTATACAGCTAATTATTAACTTTTCCACAGATTACAACAGTTCCCTCCATAGAGAACAATGGAAACGAATTAAATAAATTAATACGAATCAAGAAATATCCAACCGATTGTTATGAAATTTCATGGCATACAACTGAAGTCCATTTCCTTCAGACTGTGCGAATTTAAAGTCTCTGCTGTTTTCAGTTTCGACGCTATGATTTTTGTCTCTCTAGGAAACGAAACTGGACCACTGTGCGTCCGTCGGGCGCAATATTCGCACAGGCAAGTTACGACGCAATGCGCCTGAAAGAAACAAGTAAACAATGTCGTAATTAATACCGTTAATATCCATTAACTTTAATTTTAGCATTCTAGAATTAATCACTGGCCTTCCTGGGGAGTCTTCAAAGAAAAAGTGGGGATATCATTGCAAAAAAGTCTCGCCTTCGCGATTTTCCGTGGAATACAGTACGCGTTTCTTGGATTTGTAATTTCAGAGGCATTTCGGATAACCCGGGTTTCAGTTAACCGGGGTTTTACCGTAGCTAAATTATTTTAAAGAATTTTAATTAAAAACTTGTTGGAGTGAGCTTACTACTTCAGCATTTAGCGAAATAGATTAAAAGATCTGTGATATTCTTTTGATTTGATTTGTTCGAAAAATCGTAGCATAATAATTTTTAAGGCTTGATTCGTCTGTCGGGTCTTCGTCTGGCTTGATTGCATCGGTTGTTGCATTGCATGCGTAACGATTTTTACATCACTCAATTTACAGAGAGCATGCTAGCTTAAAAATAGTATCAGGCTGAAAAAAACCTCCAGTGTTTTGATTTGTGATCTTTCGCTATTTTGGAAAGTTTCGCGATGGCAACTTTGTCTCTGCTTAATTTATTTGAATTACTTTAACGGAGTCCGAAGAGGTTGAAAAGCACGACAACGGAGAGTTAAAAGCTTGGAACGTTGGAAATTGTTCTAAGTTATTCGTTGATAGGACTGTTTGTCCTTGAATTGTCTTAAAAACGTTTGAGTCCATTATTGTTGGTATATTGTGTTTTTTATGATGGAATTGATTTTAGCTTTTAGAATTGGACAATTTTGATCGAACGATGGATGATTCGCTGGGGATGTCTTTCCTTGATGAAAATTAGCATCTTCGCAATTTATGCATGATGGGATTGTGCTTCGACAGTAGATTTACAGGTGTTTTTTGCACAGAAGTTGCAGTATGGATAGTGGGAATCACATTTTTGCGTGGTGTGATCATAAGATTGACATCTAGTGCATTTCCTGAAACTAAGAAATTCCTTGACCTTGTGGGATTCCCAGTTGACGAACATTTTATTTTTATTTTGATAGATTGCCTTGAGGATTTCAGGCGGAGTCTGGAACACCCAGTGTAATTTCCCCATTCTCCCTTTGACAGAGAAGAGGAATTTTAAGTCTGGGGAATTATTATTTGGGAAGTTCAAGTCGATGGCTTCTTGAACTTCGTCTTTCTTGGAGTCAGAAGGAAGGCCGTAGATAATACATTTGGGTAATTTCAGAGTTGTTTTCATTGGCTTGATGTTTCCTTGTAGATTCGGGATCTTGCTGATTTCAGCAATAAAGTTGTCTATACAGTTTGTAGAGTGATAATTCACTACTAAACCGTTTAGAATGTTCCTAACATTTTTTATATTTAAATTATTGTTATTCGGTTTCAGTTCTTTTTGGAGTAGGGAAGTAAGGTTCAACTTCTTGTCCTCTTTTGTTGGGTATAAGAGGACTGCGGGGCTCGTTTGTTGAGGATTTGATTTGACTACATAAGAGCATAGTGGAGATTTACTCGAGAATGAGCCACCTAGAGGAACGTTTAAGTTTGCCGGAATTGGAGGAATTGGACTGAAGGTGAGCGTCGGAGTTGTCTGAAGATACTTGCTTTCTGTTGAGTTTTATACCGATGGGTTGTTAGTTTCCAGTTGGAAGATTTTATCTTCTAAGAGATCAATAATTTTGTTTGAGACGTCTCTTTTATCTTGTTTTAGATCATGCCTGTTGGCACGTCTTCCGTTGACTAATTCTCTTAAGTTGCAGAGAAGTTTTGATGTTGGTGTATTTTCGTCACTGAGTATATATTCCAGATCCGTTGAATTGGTTGCGATTGAGCTAGTTGAATATGTCCTTCTAAGAACATTGTATGTGGCAGTTCTGTCTTTTGAAACTTGCTGGTAACTTATTTAGGATATTTTTGAATTTTAGTTATTTGATACACAGCAGTACTAACAGAGACAGCCATGGCAGTTACCTCCCATCCCCCACCCCGTGCGTGTAATGCAGAGCAAGAAAAAAACCCATAATAACTGAAAGATTTGATAGCTAACCAATTTCAAAAACTTTTGTCCAAATATGGAAAATCTAGCTCTTTTAGATACTGGGAAATGAAGCCCGAAAAGGGGCTAATAATTTTTTTATTAATTGGAACAAGAAGGTAGAGCAACTATGGGTGCTTATGAGCTGTAGGTATGAAAAGTGTATAGCAGGAGCCAGAAAAGAGCATTTGTGGAGACCTAATAAAAAAGATAGATAGAACCTGCCCATTTTGAGCCTATAGCAATGTTAAGTCTATGGGACCGGTAAGAAGGGGAAAGGGGGTGGCAACATGACAGTTACAGAGAGTGGAGGTGTCTATAGTGTTAAGAGTCATACCATATTTAAAATATACCAATGTTTCCATAGGATTAACATTGGCTGCAATCATCAAAGTAAGAGGCACAGGTGAAAGAAAATCACAATTTTCTTACTAATTCAACAGTAATTAATTTTTTCGATTTGAAATTTTTGTATTATTGTGGTACATTGAAGAAGACACCTGTATTATAAATTTGGAATTTAAAGTAATTAAGGGTCCAATTAGGGGCTGGAGTCCTTTCCTTTGGCGGTAACATCAAAGGAAATTAGATTGTTAATAACTGGGGAAAGTATTAAAATTTATTACTGATAATATGCACAGGGTCTATTTACCTTAAGGGGAACCTGCATACAAATTATTAGAGCCCCTGGGCCAAAATGAAAAGAGTTATTAAGCTTTGCTTCCCCCCACTTGGCCATGTTGAACCTATGAGAAAGGAAAGTTGAAAGTTAAATCTATTGAAATAGGATGGAATCAACTGATACAAGTTGCCACCAGCCTAATTAAGTTTAATATAACTGAGAATTAATATTAGGTTGCGAGATTTAAAATTAAATCGGTCCTTAGACCGCATTAAGTATTGATCCAATTTGGATGCAATTTTCCTGAAGAAGTTAGCTTAGTTACGAGAGGTATGGATGGCAACGATGATTCATCCAATGAGGATGAAAGAAAATATTCAACTACAAAACATGAAAACTTAGTTATGAATTTATGTCAGAAATATAAAAATGTGCTATTGAGTTAGATTGATGAAGGTATCAAAGAAGTACCCAAATTTGAAGTAAACGCTTATGGTAACAAGAAACATGTTACCCCCGCCCTGCCGTAGCATTCGGGGTAGTCTGAATGATAGTCGTCGCGACGTTAATGCGGAAACTGAGGATGGAGACCTAACCAGCAATGATGTAATCCTCCCGAAAGAGATACGTCCCGTCACTAGAGTGGACATAATTTAAACCCACACCTTCACTATATCCCATAGGGAAGCGGGAACCCGTTTAATTATCCGGCTATTTCTCATCCAGGTACTCGTCAGCCAAGTGGGAGAAACTCATGTGGTAACTAGTATAAGTTTCATCGGCAATGTGTGTGTGATGAAGGTAAGCAGCAACAGTACTCCAATACGTCCAATGTTTGACGCGAAATTCTTCTGCAATTTACACAGAGAAATTTTGTCTTGACAGCTGATATTAGAAAAGCTTTTTTACAAATCAGCATTCGCATAAAGAATAGAGATTTTCTGCATTTTTTGTGGTAGGGAGATATGAAAGAAAGAAAATTAAAAGTTTTCCGTCAAGAAAGACTTGTTTCTGGTTTAAAAAGCATTCCTTTTGTACTGGCTTCAGTTATCGAGAATCATATCCAAGGCAGTAAAGGATTTACAGAAAGGACTTTCCCAAGATTTCTGTGCCGAAAATTTTGTTTAGTGTTTACAACAGAAAATAACTGCAGAATTACAAAAATATTTAATTCAAAGAACAAAGAACTGATCCACTTCCACCACTAATTAACCACTGATCCACTAATTAAATAAAAGATGTCGCATTGCTTCAAAAAAATCTGGGTAATAATTTTTACTCGCGTAGTATATACACAGAGCAGTGCATTTTGAACTTATTATTACTGCCTTAACAGATGCATTTTTTATGGCATGTAGAATATTTATGGCTCGCAGAAGAAAATGCATTATTATACCGCGACAATAGTTTCGATTTTGTCGGAGGAGAATATTTTTTGAAACAATCCAATAGTAGAAACAAGGAGGCCGTACAGAAAGCATGGATCTATCAACTGAATTGAATGTAATTTCAACCCCACGACTGATGTATTGTGAGAAGGTAATGAAAGAAACTTAACAGAATTCTCAACAATCTCTTGAAGAGAGTATTTGGACAAGATCATCTAAATAACGAAGAAATTATAACTGTTTTGACAGATGGTGAAGGTGTAATTTAACATACATCTGTGAAGATGAGTCTGTAAAACCAATTTCTTCGTTATGCTCGTGAAAGCAGTGTTCCGGGTGTTGATGCTGTCGCGTTAGTTTCTTTAACTAAAGGCTCACATATAGACAAGTTTTACTGAAAAGTTCAAGAAGCCGTTTCAGGTCAAAGTATTTATTTTTCTCTCGGCGAAGGAGCGAAAAGCAACCAGACTACATAGTTGCTGGCAGCGATATTATTTTTGTGGGAGCAGATAATGAAAAAAAGGAGATTCGAACCTCTACTGCGAAATATTGCAGCACGATTAATTTTTTTAGCTTGATTCGTCTGTCTTGATTGCATGAGGCGTTGTATGCTGTGCGTAGCGATTTTTGCATCACGCAATTTACAGAAAGAATACCACCATAAAAACGCTATCATGTTAATAAAAGCGAAAGTGAAAATTCTTCTTTGCAATTAATATTCAAAGAAAGAAATTTTCTTTCGCCATATAACAGAAATTTAGAACTCGGAGTGATTTTTAATATTGAAAATATATTTGTAATTAGTTTCCGATCAAACTTATCAGGAAACAAAAATCCGTTATGATCCAATCCTATCATGCATGTCTATATTTTGACTATAGAAGATAGAATATTGATTTATAAATAAAATTCTGTCCAGCAGAATGCAGTCACTTGTTAAGTTGTTAGATTGTTTTATTGACACATCTCAGCCAAACTGCAGCCCCCCTAAATAATCTTGCTGAATTTTTTTGGAAACTGGGCATAAAAAAATGGAATGTTGCCATAAATTTATAAAATTTACAGTCGAAATTTAATTTCTCTTAAAACAACCAATCATATGATATTCATATTGATGAAATATGAATCTAAGATTTAGCCGACAAATATTAGCAAAAGATATTTAAAAGAAACAATAACCCATAATATAATTTAAAATTTAATTTTGAAGGAATAAATTATTTGGCTGTTTGTTTCGTTTACAAAAGAGGTGAGGTTTTTTTTTTCATATTTTGGATGAACTGGCTTTACAAAGATGAAATTTTAGACGACTTTAATGTGACAAGTCCAGTCTTTCCTCGGCACATATTAGCAATAGAAATATTGGAACCATTCCGTAAGAAGGCAAGTGGGGCTCAACCCTATCACAAACCATCTGGACAGTTTTCGTTCGTTGGCTAGATAGAATCAGAACGTCAGCAGGAATCATGCCCACGGGCACACATCCTCATTCACACACAGCCGCGTTCCCGACATCACGCATATTATAGGCACCACCCTTTGTCGTAACCTAACCGTTATGTTCAAAAAGCCTATCCTAGTTATATTGGTGGAATATTTATTCCCTTGGTCCCTTTTGTCCGCGGCAGTTTGTTTCCAAGGTTACCCCTTCCCCGTAAAGAGAAAAGAAACCACGCAAGCGGATGGGGGGAGGTGGATTTTTTTAAAGTAGAACTTGGGCTGAAAGGGTTAAGTGAAGGAAGGGTTCAATAGGAGCTAGATCGTTCAGGAAGCGAAGAATAAAAAAATAAATAAATAATCGAGCACAATGAAGGGATGGGGGATCGCATATACATTTATGACCTTGAGGTGGTCCCCTGTCACAAGATAGAGGTGCACAGCGTTTGTCTTACAAGTTCTATTTGTCGCGCTTCAACGGATTTTCAATTGATACGCAAATCAGTGGAAACTGCATTCTGACAAGTGCTAATTACTCTCATTTGTAAACATCTTCATTAATTTCTTTGCGACTTCGAAAATTTAACATTTTTATGAGGGAAATTTGATCATTTTATCTTACAAATGAAACATCAAAACTAAAATGCGAATTCATTCGCGCAACTGATAAAATTGTTATAAATAGTATAAAAAAAGCACTTCCCACTGATGTAGAAAAGTTTAATTCATTGTCACATTTTTCAAGTTTTGAAATTATTTTAACTAGACATCGATGATAAGCTTTCTTGTTTATCATATACAATTCAAATGAAAACATAAAAAGAAAAACTTCTTGTATATTGAATAAATACACAGTTTATCAGCAACGATACCTCATTATTAACGTGGGAGATAAAAATTTGATATCCTTTGCATTGTATGTAGTATATATTCTTAAAGATTAAACTATTTAAACGAATAATGAATTGTCTGATAAAATATGAATAAAGTGCATTCTTGCAATACACTTTTGAGCAAAAAGAGATTATCCTTTTATTTTTTTTTTAAAAACAATCATATACACTGCTCCACAATTACTAAAGAATTGCAAGACATTCTTCATAATATTTGCAGCTATTGATTTTTATTTATAAAAAAATCTGAAAATGCGGTGAAACAAATGAATAGACATTACTGGCGGGTTGTGTTATTCACATTTCATTCAGCTGTTCAATTGTACATATTTGTCAAATTTGTTTTCAGGTTTGTTAAAGGCTTTCTTAAAAAAAAATAAAAGTCAATTAAAAATGAGATATTGGCCAGGTAATTACAGATAATGAAAATTTTAAAACTTTTTATTTGGTATTTTATATTACAGCAGGTGTTGTTATTCTTGTATTAATTGCTACGTTTTCTTAAAACTATTAGCAAGTTCATTAAAATATTAACTTTCGAGTAATTTTACAGTTTACTTATTTCCATGATGAAGTGAAACAAAAGTCTTTTATTTAGAAGTGATTTGGTACTACTTATGGGGGTTTTAAATTGTTTTTCAATTGAATTTGTCCGGTTTTATAGGCTTCTTCACACAGAGATATGGCAATATCTAAAACCTTCTAAATCAGGATATTAGGAACAATAGGTAATATTTGGAAACTAAATTGCAAAGATTTGCATAGTGCAAAAGCGCGCAAAAAAACCGATGGTGATCAAACTTAAGATGGTGGTCAACGGGCCATTTTAATTCGTTTCTTAAAGATTTCCTTCAATGAGAAAGCATTCAATGATTATAATTTTCTATTATTTTATTTTACAAACGACTTTATTATCATAGATTTTAGTCGATTCACATGTTTTTCAGCGAAAAATTTAAATTTATTTCTATTAATTGTATGAAAAGTAAAAATTTATAATTAGTTTTTTAAATTCTGCATTTGTTGCAATGTCTAAAAAAGATAATTTGTTTTTTATTGCCCTGAATTATTTTCAAAACAAATTTTGCATCAAATTTAATGAGAAAGAAAATGAGAGTATGCTAAAAATGCTTCTTATTCATGAAGTTATTTGAAATATTGTATATTCTTTCAACTAAATAGCTACAATAGCATAACATTTGTAAATAAAATTGAAATAAAGAAAAAAATTCCTTTAAATCAAATTACGAAAAATTTCTCAGAGCATTTACAATAAAATTACTGATTTACTCTATTCCCTTCAAAATTACTCAGTTGTTTTTTTAATATTTTCGATACTTTAAAAATATTATTATTTAATTTTTCATCTTTAAAGATGGTATTTTCCCCCCCGAAATTTGCTCAATTTCAAAGGCAAGCAATAAAATGTTTACTCTTAAGTTTCTGGAGGTTTCTCTCAGTCTTTGATAAGAGACTAAAAATCGGAATTACTTCATTTTAATAAAAACATACTTACTAGCGTATAAATATAATCACAAGAAAAAATGTATATATAATAGCAACAAAATTTTGTAAATTTAACTACTGTCTGTTTTATGAATCCTACGATTACGATTGCATTGTCCGAAATGAGACAAAATAAAATATTTTCGATATTTAATAGAAAAAACTGATGATTCGGAGCCACAGAATTTTTAAAACGGTTGTATTTTATAACCTCATGGTTTGTATTGAACGTCATGGTATTAAAGCCAACTTCAAGGAAAACACTTCTCTAGACATAATAATATTTAGTTGGCAATCCTATCAGTATCACGATTTCGATGGCGACTTGCAGCGCCACAGCTAGTGAATATTCTCTCACGATTTTCATATACTCCATGTGTTTAACGGTGCCGTCTTTCCTAAATGGATATGTCTCCAGGTAATTTTAAGATCAATGTAAGCATGCAACATGAATTCTGATGGTTTTCACTCAGAAATATAGTTATTAACTTATAAAATACTATTTGCATATTAGGATAATCATCATCAATGCTTTGTTTCATGGAATTTCATTTTGCTGAACATAGTTAATTTTACACGTTTTTATTAACTCCTTTCTTACATGTCTGTTCATTTCAAATTTTGCAATGAATTTTAAACTAACTTCCCAATGAGCTGGAGACTTGAAACTTTACACATAGCTCAGAACTAGATGACAATGCAATATTAATTCAACTTTCTTGTCTGTCTGTTTGTCTGTCATTCATAATTTTGCATGACGAGCGCAGATCGTTTTCATTGTCCTACTCAAAACAATAACGATTTCAGCAACTTTGGTTCTTGGGTATATGGATGGGATATTAAGCACCCCATATTTAGCCATATCTTTGCGCAGCGCAATTTTTATTATGTATCTCGAAGAGGTCTCTGACGTCACGTAACTTCATTTTCATGAAATAAAATTTTCTATTTATGATCAAGTGAAAGCAAATACAACACCTGAAATTTGCCACATGTCTCCGTCATAATCCTATCAAGATCTTTAAAATCGATTGCACAATTCATCACGAAGACTAAAAATCAAGAAAATAATAATTTACATCAAAATAAAAATTTTATAACCACGTTTTTTAAAAACGTACTAAAAAAGTATAAATAATTTCTCTTCACCCCATACAGATTATAACTTACGAGATTTAGAAAAAACGTGGGGCGACGTCAATATTAATAACAGTGAAGGGTAGCTGTCGATCAGAAAACTCACAAAATCAATATGTTTCCATTACCGCAATAGGTGATTATTGCTGAATAAACTATTTATGCATCAATTATCTATTGCATGCCCCCGATTTTCGTTTTAAATCTGTATGGGGCTAGAAGAAATTATTTTATACTTTTTAGTCCGTTTTAAAAACGTGGTATATTAAAATTTTTATTTTATTTAAATAATTATTATAATTATAAATCATAAAATTTAGCGTGCATTCTTTTGGTGAATTTCCATTTCTAAAAATGCAGATATTTTATATCTGGCATCAAAATTACAAGATATGAGACAGGCATTTCGGGTATATCCGTAGCAGTATTTACAGACTCTTAGTATGTAGTGATGGCGTTGCAAGCAAACTTCTAGGAAGAACAGAGAAGATTCCTTTAATAATATATAATATTATTTTAAAAGATATTATAATATATAATATATTTTTAAGACAAACTGCTTCTCATATAGGAGTTATTAAGAATTCCGATCACTCAAGGGTAAAACGCTATGGAGTAGTCAAGCATAAAAATATACCAAATCAATCCAAAGATTTCCAAATCAATCCTTAAATACAAGTCAATTAACATACATCATCTTTAAATATAAGACTCAACGTATGTATGTTTGTTCCAGTATCACTTCCGAATGGCTAAAGGGATTTTGATGACACTTGGTACACATGTTCCTCATTAACCCACTTGAAGTATGGGGGGGGGGGTAAATAAGCCTTAACACAGCCCCTCAGGGTAGGGTGCGACAAAGTCTCCAAAATGCATGTAAGAAATAGGCCGATTGACTCGCTTGGCGATTTTGATGAAATTTGGTACCAGATTTGGCGACAAGAAAATATCGCTAAAGGTAGATTTATTGTTACAAACAGCATTGCTATACACAGGTTTCACTGTATTATTTTTGTTTATTTGAAATTTACTTTACGCAGAATGGCAACAAAATGATAGTTGTTAAAATGTTATTGAACGAAGAAAATAGGTGAATGAAATAAAAATTTTATGAAGATGAATATTTGGCCGACTGTCCTATTAATTTATAATTTGAATAGGCAAAATTTAAATACGATTTCTACGGAGACTGACAAGAAGAAAATAACTGAATTAGGCATGGATTTTTCTGATTTATCATACATCATAAAGCGATATTAATCTTTATTTTAAGGAAACTGAAATGTTTCGTATTATCAAAATGACGATGCTTCAATTATATCCTCATCGAATAGCGTACAATAAACCGATTCCAGAAATGAATAATAAGCATAAATTCTAAAAATTTCGAAAGCTAATGACTTAAGATTTTAAAAAATAATGAAAAGGATACAATATAATACAATATCTATTATTTTGCACTTAAATATACAGTTTTTGCATTATTCTCAAAAGAAGATTTTTTAAAATTGGGTACACATCGTGTGAAATTGTTTTCTTGTTTAGATATTGAATTTTATATTAAAATAAATCTGTAAGCATTATGCATCTGTGAAAGTTTTTTTTACTTATTTCTGTGTAGCAATATATTTTTATGATACTCTTTTCTTAATGAAAAATATCATTTGACTCACGCTTCTGTTTGACATCTACTATGTAATTAGATGATCCCTTTTTTACTATAGTTAACCCT
Source organism: Araneus ventricosus (assembly GCA_013235015.1). Taxonomy (NCBI): domain Eukaryota; kingdom Metazoa; phylum Arthropoda; class Arachnida; order Araneae; family Araneidae; genus Araneus; species Araneus ventricosus. The sequence goes on from BGPR01000413.1 coordinate 232,957, forward strand.
TTAATAGCGGGTATGGTTTATAAACCACATATATAACAAAGTACTCGCAGTTTTTTTTAAAAAATTCCTTTTGCTCTCCATCACGAGATTTTGATAAGAAAATGACCGGGCAACCCTGGGTAATCTGCTAGTAAGTTATATTTATTGAGAACAGTGTTCACGGACTTAAAAACAACGGGTCTCGGATGGCATGAGTGATCATTTGAATAACTAGGCCCATCTAAAGTTACCAAGCAATTCTTCCAGCTGAGATAGAAGTTAGAAGATCATTATCGGTATAAAGGTGGAAGATCATCATTGGTATAAAGTTGTTTTGGATTTGATAATCAAATCAAGGGTTTCGAAGATAATTTAATCTCTCTCGAGTTGCTCGGGACCCCACCCAGAGCCTTCTAGCCAGACAAGACTTCCATTCACTCCTCTGATTCAACACAAAGCACAAACTACTTTAAATAAATGTCATTCTGTTCGGTTTAAACTTCATTACAAATTTCAGCAAGTGGTCTCGCAAAATTTATGAAATCAGGTCGCGTTTTATTCTAAGGTACTTAAAAACTACCGTAGAGGATGCATGGTACAATTTCCGTATGAATTCATATGGAAATCGTACCTTGTAATTTTTACGGAAGAGTTTTTTCATTTGTCGTTTGAAATGAAGACAACAGGATTGAATGACTATTTGTATTTCCCATACGTTTCTACAGCTGTTGCACAGTATCAATGTAAGGGCAGATTTATTTTTGAGGAACCACAATTTTATTTTGTCTATTAAATCAAATAAATATTGCACTTAACGCAATTTTTTTTGTTAAAACAGCACTAAATAACAGACTATTTGAAATTTTTTTCAGTGTTTATGTTTATTCTTCAAAATAAAAGAATTGTACTTAATATATCGATTTTTAAATTTGGCTGCTAAATATTCTTTGTCATATTGCCGAATTTCGTGAAATAATATCTTACACCAAAACAAGTTAATATAATACTGCAAGTTTTCCAGCTATGGAACAACATAAAAGGTAAACTACATAAAATAAGAGTGTACCACTACAAAATTTCAGAGAATTAAATACAACATTAAGCTATATTGAAAGAAATTTGTTATTTTGTTTCAGTAGATAAATTAAAAACACCAGAAAATATTAGAAAAGAAAGTTTTCTAAAAAATAAGATAAAAACAATTCTCATGTGATAGAAAGACTATCTGAAGTTTGAAAATTTATGAAATTAGCCGACTTTGGCTCTCAGCTTGATAACCCATCTATTTGCGGTAGTCATTGTAATGCCTAAATTATGGTATCAGAAACAAGGAATTGGCGAACGGAGCCCTTCCAACACAAAATCACTAAGCTTAGTTTAGTTTAGTTCAGTTATATTAACGTTTCATTTTGAAGCAACGCGAGGGCCATTTCGGGACGGATCTCCTCATTTTGAACCGTATCAGATGACGCAAAAGTGCTAAAATGAAATTTCTGTAGGAATTCGTACTGCTATTGTCTAAAACTATTAGTCAAAATTTGTGTTCCAATAAGAAAATTATTTTAAAAACATAAATTTTAGGTACTTACGTATTAACGCCACAGCAGCTACAGATTTGGCGGTTTTTAAGTGCCGCCAATCTACACCTAAAATTTTTGCGACAAATCATAAAATAAAACATTTTATTTAAAATCGAAACACTTTCAAAATTCAAAACACTTTATTTAAAAACAGAGTAGTCAATCGGATTTCGGTGAAAAATGGCCGATATAGAGTTTAACATAGATTCAAAACAGTCTCTATTTTCTTTCACCTGATGCTGTCGCCATATGATTTCATGTCATGGGAATTGGTGCATTTTCGTTTTTTTGGTAAAATATTTCGCTCCTGAAAAAATAAAATTGCATCTTGTTCTGTTTTTGGCAAATCCCAAATACGCATTCTCGTAGCATTAAGAAATGGCGTCAAAATTCAGCAAACAACAAGACAACAAGGAATCCAAAAAATAACTGCGTTTCTTTTGCAACAAGATTGCTCTTTATTAGCGCATTAGCGCAACTTCAGCTGCGTTGGCGTTAGTACGTAAGTACCAAATTTTATTTTCACATCATCATAAAATGTAAAAAATAAAATTTTATGCTATTCATTTGATTTATAAGAGTCGTTCATCTTATTTCAGGAAATTTTTAAAATGAGGCAACTATTTTCACTGCTTGATCAAAATTTGTTAAGACATTAAATTAGATGCCACTTCTTTCATATTTTAGACAAATTCAAATAGCAGTAAGTCCTTTAATATAACATTTACCTTCCTAACGAAAAAATTACGAAACGAAAATAACGAATAAATTAAATACAACTTCAATTCCGATACCTTGAAAAGCTGCTCGTCACACTTTATTCATTCAGTCAGTCATTGCTTGACTCATCATTTCTTTTAAAAACGAATTTTAAAATAAGTGAATTTCATTTTCCTTACTTGTAATAAACTTGTACTTTCTTATAATAAAATAATTGTTCAGTTTACACTTCTGACTTTTAAAATGAATGTTGTATCTCGAGTAAATGCTTTCTATATGTGTTAGAAATGTGAATGTTGATTGAAACAGCTTATAAAACGAAACAACAAAAATTCTACCTTGTTACATATGAGTCAGTTAGCAAAGTCAAGAAAAAGTAATTCCATTAGCTTTCAGCATTTGCATAATTTTATCAAAGTTAGATGTGTAAACATTTTTTGCAGTTTAACCATAAAAATAAATTTAGGAATAGCTTCAACCCTTTTGAAAATTGTGGACTACTTAAGGCTTTCGATTCTGAAAATAGTTTTTCTCTTTTTTCCCCTAACGTATAATGAAATACTAATAATAAATTCTACCCCCACTACATCTATAGCTTATCTTTTCTGGTGTCATGATGGATGATCTCAGGGAAAGACAACCGAGATAATTCGCGTTGGTGCTATATACGGATGATCATAACATCCCCAATTCTCCATCCCTTGCACCTGGAAAGAATCGAAAAGCAAAAACTGGAAAAAAAAGATCGAATGAAAAAAAGTGCGTTTATGAAACCGGCTAGTTCTTGGCATGGTAGGCACGCGGGAATCCCAAATAATCCTTTGTGCACTTTTCCCCTAACGGGCGAGAGAGGTGTGTCGCCAGAAGAGTGAGAGGAGGCATGGCACAACAATTTTTTGGTACCTTTTTTTTTACGAGAGCCACCATCTGGTGGTACCAAAAAACCCGCACCGCTGATTAATAGAGCAGCAGAACACGTTGATAATCTTCCTAGGCGTAGTTTTCTGGTGTGGGAAATGCCATGTGAGCAAACAACCCTTTCGTTTGGCTTTGAAAGCTGGGCTCGGAAGAAATCTAGGCGTCACCAATCATCATCATCATTGGCAGCTGCACCCCCCCTTACCAATATAAACCCTTTCGCGTTACTTCCGCGCGCAGAACCCTCATCAACTCTTCACGTCACAAATCACGTTCTTTACAGAGGGTACGAAAGGGTTAAAGGGTTGGGCTCTAAGATTTTTCCTCTTTCCCCATTTACGTACTTTCCCTTTTGGAGAATTCCCCTTCCCTTTCGAACAGTATCACGGGCGAAAAAGAAAGTAGGCCTGGAATATTTTTGGTGTTGTTTATTTACTTAAATTCTTAACTTGAGCTTGCATGAAAAAACGCGGAAAACATTTTTTTAACGGTTTTACTGAATGCAGTTCGTAAGGATTGAAAAGTTATTTTAAATATACTAGTGTTTGGAAATACTTTAAGTGATGTAGAATCAATACATTTTAATTTCATATAAAAATTAATTGACCCGATAGCTTATTTAACAATTTTCTAAGTGAAAATGACTGATTTAAGTAAAATTTTTATTTAAGCAACGATTTTATTTATTTATTTAACTGATTACTGAGAATAATAAAACTACAAATCTTAGAGCTACAATTAATATTATTATAGATTTCCTTAAAAGAAAGAATAAGAAAAATACCAAAATGATGAGTTTTTGTTTACGAAGAAATCTAGATGGAAACCTTTCAGGGTTTAATTAAAATTCAATATTTAAAATTTCAGAAAATATGCGGTTTCTAAGTAAACTATTTTACAGCTTTTATCAACTTTGAAAAAATTTATATTTTTCCACGTTCAGGAATCAGTTACATCTTCTTAAAAAGAATGATATGAAAAAAGGCTGTTAGGTATCAATAATGGGGACGCAAAAAGGTATAATCAAATGTCGATTTAGAGATATTCGAATTTGCATAATTTATTCAATTATGAGTGATAATTTACTCAAATTAACTAAATTTAATGACGCTAAATTACTCAATACTTGAGTCTAGGCAACAACTTTTGTCCAACATTTTATTTCCGACAGCAAAATAAAGCAATGAGTTCCAATATTTTTAATCCCAACTTTCAGAAAGGATCCACTTGGGAAAATTAAAATTTTCCAAGATCTTTAAAAAAATCATTTCAACGGGATTAACACTTTTTAAACTTCGATTTGGAAAATACCACTGGTATTCACACTGATGAAAATGAGTTGTTTATATGTGCCAATTTAGACTTCATTTCTTAGTAAATTATCAAATTTGCGAAAGTTGAAAATAAATCCTTTTCGAAACTTTTTTATTTCCTTACTGCATTTAATTTCATTACTCTTTCGATTTGATGATCTAAACTGTTGAGTGATTATAAAAAACAAAATATTTTATTGCTAACGGCAAACTTATAATTTGATCAGAAGTTATGTTTCTTCAGTTTAAAGATGCCTTTGATTTAAATAAAGTTTGAAAAGTGTAAAGAGTTTTTCTGGCTTGTTGAAAATCATAAAATTGATTTTAATTTTACTCACTAAAATTCTTCTTAATAAGAGGCTCAGAAAATATTTTCGAACCCATATTGAATATGTACTTTAACTTTGTTAATAAAAAAAACTGACATAAGCTAAAAGTCAAAAATTACAACCCAATTTCTAACAATTTTTTATAATTTAAAAGATATTTAGTTTGTTTCTTTTTTTTGTATCTTAATGGTAAATTTTTAGTAAGTTTCCTTGTTTCTTGATATCGAGCAATATTTCAATAAAATAAACTCTTTTACTCCACATCAAATAATTGTTTGACACTTGAGTAATAATATAACGATAGATTTATCATAGTAAAATTCCTCCAACATTACGTTTTCCATTTAATATTCTTCTAGATCAGAAGTGCGCAAACCTTGGGTCGCTAAATTCAAAGAAATTTAATTGGAAATAAAAATATATAACGCTTTTCTTTTAAAAAAACGTGGTCGCGACCCCTCTAGGGACCGCGAAAATATTTTACACAAAGTGAGGGGGTCGGAAATGAAAATAGTTTGCACACCACTGTTCTATATTTTTACTTTTTTAACTTTCTTGTATACGAAGTATACAAAGAGAAAGTATTGTAATCGTCAAAAAAATTTGAATTCGAGATTTTGATGAATCTTCACGTTTTAGACCTCTCTGAGTCCGAAAAACACAATTTTAGAATTATGTCTGTCTGTGTCTGTGAACACGATTACTCAAAAACTATTCAAGCCATAGGGTTGAAATTTGGTATGTGATCTTTACACATAATTTGTAGGTTTTTATCAAATTTTGGACAAAATTTATCCACGGGAAATCTGGTTGTCCGTGTTCCTGTGAACACGATAACTCAAAAACTAAAATAGCTAGACAGATAAAATTTGGTACACGGTTTTCTCATCAGGAATGTAGATCCGTATCAAATTTTGAACTAAATCCTTCAAAGGGTTGACTGTCTGTTGGTCTGCGTAATCTCATACTTGTAAACGCTATAACTCTTAAACGCAATGACTTAGATAAATGAAATTTGATATACTGTCTTCTAACCTTGATTGTAAACTTGTGTCCAACTTTAGTTTCAATCAGTTTAAAAAAAGGCGTTCAAATTGCGTATTCGGTTCAAATTGCATATTGCTATTATGCTGGCTCAGTTTACTGCTGCTTGACGATACTAAGCTGCGGCCAAGCGGTTGCTTCCAGTAAGGTTTCCTTCCGCTTGGCTCGGTCTACGAAGGTCAAAGAAAACTGTGGTCAAACCCAAACCAGGCTTGATAAGAGCAGCAGAAATAATGGCAATCCCTAAAATTGGATTTCGAGATAAAACGCCTGGTGTAGGTATAGCGAGTTAGTGAGTGATATCTTGAATGAAATTTTATATTCCTAAACGTTCCATAAAATACTTCCCGTACTTGTGGCGTTACCGAAGGTCTGTAATTTTTATTGGAGGGAGAGCAGGGAATGACACCTTTGCTATGGAGTATACGAGAAAATTTAAGGGAGCTCACTCCCGCTGGTTTCAAGAGAGGATGAAATATAGGATGTAAATAAAGAAATAATTTTAGATCAAACTTGAAGATAAGTAGTTATTCTTCTTCCTGATGTCTTCCTTCATAAAAGTGGGATTTTCTGCATACATATTGATTCAATAACATAAATGGGAATTCCGTCTAGCCTAAGCATGCGGAATAGTTCGATCCAATAAGAAATTCTCCTAAATAGGGAAAAATTGTTAAGAAGTCGGTAGCCTCCTTTTCTGCATGCACATTTAAAAAGATTCCAACAAATGTTTAGGGAAGTCGCAATGAAGCTTTGCCTGCCTTTTGTAAGCATTAGTGCCAAGAAAAAGATGGACTATCAGTTTATAATCCAGAAATTTAAATACAGAGCAACATATTATCGCTTGAGAGTTAAAAATGCGTAGATGGTTTTAACATGTTGGCTGCCGATCACTCACTTTGACTCACGCCTGTGATTCACACCTACTGTCTAATTAGATGATTCCTTCTCTACTATAATTAACATGGAGAGGGCACGACTTGGGAAATTCAGTCCGGGATGAAACTTGGCATATTAGTAGCATACCTTTAGGGTGTTCACCCATTATTCTAATAAAGTGCAATGGCCAGCCAATTCGGAGAAAATGGCCCTCAAACTTTGGGCACAGCTTATATACCAGTAAGTGATCGCCAGCAGTTAGCTGCCAAATGGCCCAGGTGTCAGTGCGCTTTCCTTCTGTCCGCTTGGTCGTCGATTCGGAACTCGTTTTTTTTTTCTTTTTTTTTTCTTCTTCTTCTTTTTTTCATTTTTTTCCAAAATTATTTCAAGTTAAATGAAAAATTAAAGAAACGTATTTTAATTAAAAAATTAATTATTTTTATGAATAAAATATGCATTGAATTATAGTTAAAATTCAATTTATAAGCAGTAAAATAATTATAAATACATTTTCAATGGTGATAAATGATAACTGTAATTAAAATTGTAATCTTAAAATCATAGAAAGTTTTAAATTATTGGGTTTTTATATTTACAAATACTTCGTTTTTACTTTATCTTGAAAACAAAAGAGAGCAGATGTTAATGCATTGAATACATTTGCGGACGGTCTAATATTTTAATAATCAAATGTAAATAGTAGAAAGCAGAAGTTAATCTATTAAATGCGTAGGCAGATGGCATAAAATTTCAATGATTGAAAAGGGACAAATGTTTAATTGTTTTTACTCACTATCGTATGAAATTCTTCTATAGTGCTACTCTTATTCCTTTAAAAACTCTGAACAAACGTGGTTATTCGCCTTGGATTTTGAAGTGTTTCATATCGTTTTTTGATTAAATTTGCATGATACAGATCGTTAAAATATTCTATGAATAAATATATTGCTAGTGTATCGGAAGTTGAAGATGGAATCGCACAAGAATCATTTAAAGAACCGTTGTTCTTGTGAACAATCTTCATTTATTAATTGTCCAAGATGTCAAAATACTTTTTTCCTATGTTTTAATGATAATTATCATTCTGGTTCTTGTATGTAATTAAATGTAGAAATATAGAATTACTAGTAGTAAGCGAAAGATAAATTTAGTATTAATTAATAAATGTAGAATGAATTTCTAAACTTTATGAATGATAAAGTCTAAAAAGAAATGTCTCATGATGTGCATCATTATAATTATCATTTATCACCATTAAAGATGTGTTTATAATTACTTTACGATTGCTTATAAATTAAATTTTAACTATAATTCATGTATCATATGAATGAACAGTTATTTTATGCATAAAATAGTTAATATTTTAATTAAAATATATTTCTTTAATTTTTCATTTAACTTGAAATAATTTTGAAAAAAAAAAAAAAACAGCGAGGTCCGAATCGACGACCAAGCGGTCAGAAGAAAAGCGCGCTGACACCTAAGCCATTTGGCTGCTAACTGCTGGTGATCACGTACTGGTATGTAAGCTGTGCCCAAAGTTTGAGGGCCATTTTCTCCGAATTGGCAGGGCATTGCTTTTTATTAGATTAATGTGTGAACACTCTAAAGGTACACTACTAATATGCCAAGTTTAACCCCAAACTGAATTCCCAAGTCGTGCCCTCTCCTTCCAATTAGATAGAAGGTCAGAATCTCAAACATGAGGCATGGCAGCGAACGAGTTAAAAGACAGAATTTATAATATTGGGAATAAAACACTCATAATTTAATACGTACAATTTATATTACTGTGTTTTTATTTATTGACGACAGAATACAACTACAAAATGCAGAAGAACTTAAGCTTTGGAATAATTTTGTCTAGATTTCAAAATAATATTTTCCTCTGATGTTATTTATCGCTGCTAGTAATATAGTACAGTTAACAGTTATTATTTAGTTAACAATATCTGCCCATCTCCATATAATACGTTATTTGTTCCCCCTGATTTTAGGATTTTCATCAAAATACCACAAAATCTGACCTATTTGCTTCATGCAGTAGTAGCGTCGAAAACAAATTGTCTAGATTGTCGGGGATGCATATCAATATTCTTCGCCCATTTTCAAAGTTACAATTTCTTATTTAGAATTGCAATGATGCTTCAATATCTTTTAATAATAAAAGCGAAAGTGTGTGCGTTTGTCTATCTGTAGTCTCCTCTACAGGTCAGATCACTACACCTAGAGCTACCAAATTTGACACAGATGTACTTTGGTGGGTGGGAATGTGCTCTTCAGAAACACTTTTTTTACAATTTTTATCAGAATTTGGATTAATTAGAAATTAACCCTTTGCATTCGAGAGGTGACTCTCAATCACCATTCTAGACGGTGCATCAGTTTGACGCTTCTTGATTTCGATGGTTTAAAAACTGCCTACAAATTTGCAAGAAGTTGTAGAATAATTTTTCAGGAAAAATGAACTTAACAAACATATTTTTTAAGTTCCAAAGCAATAATATGAGTTCTTCTAAATTAGTGAATAATTATGCATTTAATTACTTTTCCAAGTGCAAAGGATTAAGCAACAGTTTGGCGCATTTTAGTGATATTTCCAAACAAATGTGATTTTCATACCTTCTTGAAATTCAAAAAATTATCTTTTCAATAGTACAAATGCAGTTGTCGCGCAATTTTTCTTAAATTGAGCAAATTAATAAAAATATTTTTAAATGTGATTGGAAATTGCACCACATTAAACGAAAAAGCACATTCAGTGCAAATGCAAGCTTTTCACTCCATCAAAAACAGTTGTTGTAACGGAATACCTGTATCGTTAGGAAGCTATCAGGAGAAAAATCAGTATTCAGCGATAAAAGTCATACCCTGGCGAGATCGCCACTTTGCTGTAATAGTTTCATATGAAGAAGCTTCATTTTTCTGGTGCAAAATTTTACACGAACAGTTTACGATTTTCACAGCTTTTTATAAAATTTAATTATTCAAATTTAGATGCATCGCTCGCCAAGTTTTTAATTTTAGAAACTTTTTCCTACTTGATTAAATTTTTTGTTGTATTCAATTATACTCAAAATTCCAAACTGGACATAAGAGGGCTCAGTCATCCCAGATAATATTTTTAATTCAAAACCATATTTTTTCAATAAAAAAATACTGAAATGGTGTATTATCTTATCATACTTTGGCTTGCATTACAGACCAGTCTGGAAAACAAAATTGCCCTTAAGCACTTAGGAAACCTGCTGCATTCATTTTTAGAAATCTATCTTAGTCGTCATACCATTTTCCAATTTAAACCAAGCACCAAGTGTTCAATGTTCAGGTAGATTTTTTAAAAAATGAATGTTTCCATTGTTATAAATAAAATTATGAATATTCAAAGTATTGACTCAAATTTATTCCTACTATATAAATGCTATTACCAAATTAGTGAGTGCTGAATAATAAAAAAGGTAAGAGCACCTGATTTTTCTGATTTTTAAAATACGTTTAACAGTAGTCAAGATATTATGTAATTATCTAAAAAAGTGCACTACAAAATTTTTTAAATTAATGCATGTAATATTACAATCTTAGCTACACAGTGATATACTCAAATAATTCTTTAGACGAAAGAACGTAATTCAAATTTTATTTTAAAGATTACAAGATTGACCTTCATTTACCCTTGATCCTATTATTTATTTTAGAAAGTTTTCCAGTAATAGTTTTGACTAGTTTCAATTGTTTTTAAGAATGCATCAAAATAAACGTGAATTTCCAAATACTTAGTTTATAGATTAATTTTAATACCAAGCCAAAACTTCCATCTTTTTTCAACATAAAAGCGAATGGAGGATCATTTTTGTGAAGGTCAGTACCTTCAATCGTGTTACGTTCATTACTCACTTTAAAGTAATATTGCTCCATTGCTTACTTTAAAGTAAGTAATGGAGCAATGTTGTCTTAAATAACTAATTTTAACTTTTCACTACGTTTTATAAAAATGTTTTTAATTTTTTTTTCAAAAATACACACATTGATGTTCGTTTTTTCATTAACAGAAACAACTTATGTGTAGTAGTAGTAGTAGCATTAGGAAGAGAACAAATTTCCAACATTTTTGTATTTGATTTGAAGCTGAAAGTTTCAAGGGTCTTCAGGAAACTATTACTGTCATTAAAATCTCCAGAAAATAGTGATTAATTATTAATAAACACCCAATGAGGTGTAGGATAATAAGAATTTATTTCGAATGAAAGAAACCATAAATATAAATTAAGGTTCTTCATTAGATTGTTCAAACTGATAACTACATATTTAGAGAGTTTTACAAAATATAATTTTATGCTTATTTGCTTTGATAATTGCAATCTTTAATTTAGTTGAATAATAGAAAAGTATCTTGAAATAGGAATCTCCCTGTCTTATAAGTATGAATTTTGTTACTCTGAGATGTTTGTGACAATGCAATGCCTACAACAGTTCTGCAACAACAATAACAAAATTTATTTAGGATAAAAGTAAAAAAGACAGCATCGATAAGTTACTTTTTGTTCTTGGATTCTACAAAGTTTTCAAGGAGGTTCTGTTTATATTTTACTCAGTCAGCACTTTTTTTCGACCATTTTTTTCACCCCATTCCTATCTCTATTTTTTATGGTGCGCTCTCCCCTCTGCTTTTCAAGGCCATTTTTTTTCTTATTTTTTCTGATTCGATTTTTCCCCCTCTAGCCAGAAGGGTATCTTTTTATAAGTAAACCTGACTGAGCCAAGTTATTTTAGAAGGGTCTTTTTTTCTTCTTTCGCTTTCTTTTTTTTGTATATTGCGACATTGGGTGAAAAAAAAAGATTGTTTTTTAGAGTGTTGTGTTTAGGGATCCCCCCCCCCTTTGTACATGTGAGCATGTTATTGACTTGTGTTCGAAAACAATCTGACACCTGCACAATTTTTCAAAATAAAAAAAAAATTGGTCAGCGTTATCAACTTTAGTGACAAAAATAGAATACTTGTCAAGGTATTACAAAATCAGTCATTTAAAAATTTTTTAACATAGTTTTTCTCTCTAACAGAACAACAAAGTCTTTAGAAAATAATAGAGTCTATAAATAAGCTGAAATAAGCCTGTTCCAAATTTCATTAAAATATTTCGAGTTTTCCCAATTTTTACTCATCAGGAAAAATTCATATTAAAAAAGTACTTACAGAAATTTAACTTTAAAAAAAGTTCGCTTCTGAAGAATTCTCCTTCCCAACTTTTACTTTAGAATATGACCACCTAATTTGTCCAGTGTGGATGAATCAATCTGAAAGAAAAATAAGAAAAGTGACAGCAAAATATATTATTTATGCTTCCTTTTCTCTTCGTACTTCTTAATAACTACATATTCTATAACTATGTCACTTCTGCTATTATTTTTTAATATTTTTGCATTTTTTTTATCTTTGCCCAGTTCCATAGCTGCCAAGAAGTAGGTATGTTCCATATTTATCATCTACAGCTCCATATCTGTTCCGTTACTTCTCATCTACGAGCAAGCTCACTTATTCTAGAGAGTTTCGGATTGAAGTTCAGAACATCTGGATAGTGAAGTTAAATATAATATTTTCAAGCTTTTCCACTTTAATTCATAAAGAAACTTCAAAAATAGCAGATATTTTCCCTTAGAAATGCATGAGGGTAGAAAGAGAGAAATTAGGCGCTGCAAAAAATGTCGAGGAATTTCTGATATCAACCAGAAAATTTTGTGCATCTTATACAATGCGTGTATTGTGTTCAAAAATTTTGTATTTTTGATAACACTTTCCCTAATTTTAGGCTTTCAGAAATGTTTGAATATCACTTTTATTTTTTCCTTTGATTTTTTATAGAGATAGTGATAGATTTACGACGATAGATAGATTTTTTGAGATACCTCATAGATTTACGACGTTTTAGTAAGAAACTAGCCACGAAATACAAAACAATCTTATTGAAATATTTCTTACAATCTTATAGAAATAGAATCCTATAGAAATAGAAATTTTATTACGTATCTAATCAAATGATTTCCGTTTTATGATAAAATCTCATTTAAAATAACATAACACTCATTTTTGTGCATTTTCTTAATACTTATTTGTTTTCTCATATTTCTTTTAATTTGAACTGCATTTGCTTTCTTATACGCGAAGCATTGCATAAAACATTGTAACTGTAAGAAAATTTGACTTCACGATTTTTGAAATTTTAGAACAATCTAAATTCGAAGAAAAATTGAAATATGTCTGCATGTCTGTCTGAAAATATGATAATTAAAAACGCAACGATGTTTGATGATTGACATTTGGCATATGTTCTTTACACCACAATTGTAGATTTGTATCAAATTTTAATCAAATCTGTCAATCAAAACAGGTATTTTTTTCCAATGAAATACTCAACTTTACTAATCTATGAAACTTCACAATTATGAGACTTAATTATAGATAATTTTTTAACATTTACTTTTAATGAAAATATTTAGATATTTTCATTCAACGCAGTGTAGTAAGTGAAAATATTTAACTATTTTTATTTAGTACTTTGTGTTTATGACATTTCATTCATCGCATTTATTTATCTACACATTGCCACTCATACCCAAATATGTCACTTCTTCAAGTAAAGATAGCAAATACATGCATCCGTTTGCGAGTCATGACTAGAACCGAAAATAAATGTATAAAAAATGAGAAACTTAGAGATGAACAGCAATGCAATAATATGTACTAGCATTATTTAAAATATTATTTTTGAATTTTAAAATGGGGCAAAAATAATTTGCCTCGGTTTATATATTACAAAATTATCACCATTAGCATTTAAGTTGCAAAACCAAAAAACAAAAATAACAAATCATTCGTGGAAAAGATAATTTTGTGTTCTTCGGGGCTTTTCTTGTTGCTATTCGCGACCCTAACATCTAGGTAAAATTATTTTTTTACCTCAGGTTATATGTGATATCCTCACTTGGAAGTAAGTATCCGAGAAAGTCGGGAAAGAACAATCTCGATTTTTTGACTAATCTGAGAATTATAGACTTCTGACTCAAGAATTTGAGATAAACAACGTGAAGTAAACAAACTCCGCAAGACAAGGTCAATCGGTCAGTTTGGGAAAAATTCTCTCAGGGCGTGGGTTGTTTGGCTCATTGGAGGTAAGACAAGTTGAGGGGTGGTCTTGTGAAATCGGGTAAACATGGTTATTAGGCCCGGAGAATGTTTCAGATAATTTTTTTCTCTTCGAGATTTGTTCTCCTTTTTTCGAGAATCTTTCTATACGACTTGGAGTGAGTTTTGATTTTGATTTTCCTTTCAAAATTTGCGAAAGAAGGAATTGTAGTTGTGTTAACAAATATCAAACAAATTAATTTCTGTAACATAAAAACGCAGCCTGTTAACATAGATCATAGAAAGAAAACTAAGCTAGTATTTATGTTTTGATCTACTTGAATTCGTTTTTAAAATATGATCAAAATACCCCTGCTCCACTTTGTTTATTGAATTAACTTAATAGTCAATATATATATATATATATAACTTGAGATTTTATAGAATGTTTAACCCTATTTGCTGAACTGAAAAAGAATAGTTACCAATAACTAAGGACAAACATTTAGACCAAGGGTATCAAACTCGCTGCCCACGACAAATATCTTTGTGGTTCAGCAAACATAACAACATGCAAAAATTTTTTAATAAAAAATGATTAACTTAATTTTTAAAATTTCTCTGATTATACATAATTATTACACGCTAAAATTGGCATATGAAATTATTTCTATGTTTGACAGTACTTATTAGTGCGAGCAATTATTTTCATTTATGAAACGAAATAAGTCTTTTGTCAGATCCAGAATTACTGATATTGGATCAGTTTTGAAAGTAATCACAGCGGTCAGAATATCCCTCAAAGTAGGAAAGATGGTAGCAGAGAAGAGATGCCAAATGTACTTTTTAAAACTGTGTTTTCGAAATAAACCTATGTTTCTAGAAAAATTGAAGGGGTTATATCAGATCCACATGAAATTAGGCCTTGTTAATTTAGTTCTTGCTAGCATTTGAGTATGACGCCCTTGATTTTGACCAACAATTAGTTCTTGAAATTATTGTACAAAATGATGTTCATGAAATAATAATGCTTTAAAAATATTATTTGCGTAATTTAGTCATTTAAATTTTAAGAAAAATTATACACGTAAGTGACCTTAGAAGATGAAAATACTGACAGTATTATGATATTTATAGAAATAAATTCAAATTAAATCCTTATGTAGCAGAATTTTAGCACAAAGCACGCTTCAAATTTTCTTTGTTCGTTTTACAAATGAAATATATGTTACTTTTGTATTTATCTGATTCTTTTACTGGTGGATAACAGAAGCCTTGAAACAACAACAGAAAATTAAGATAAAATTGATCAGTGAAGGTGTGATACAGTTTTATATAATTTCAATAAACCTCTTTGACAACAAAGGTAAATAAGATAGAAATTGATTTATAATATTAGCTTCGACACTGCTTAGACTTCCAACTTGGAAAATAAAACTAAGTGTGGTAGTACATTCTTCTTCATTTTCAAAAAATATTGAAGAATTGGTTTGTAACAACCTTTTACTGAACTGAAACATTATTTCTAACTACAATTGAAGTGATGTTGAAAGTGATCTGAAAAAACATCTCTGTGCAACGACTGTCGGTGAATTCATTGATTCGTTACGATAGCATCCCATTTTGAAACGACACACTACACTACAGTAGAGTACCTTTGAAGCACGAGGGCAGACTTAACAAACAGTGTATATTCTGTAGAATCGTGTCTCGAATGCACGATCCTTCGGCCCCGAAAATTCTTACATCAGGCCAACAGCTTTTCAATAAATGCAGAAAATATATCTTATAGTGCGCAGTAAAGTAAATGATAAATGAAACTAGAAATTATAAATTGTAATTTAAATGAAAGCAAATTATATTTAGTTTAAAACTCGATTTCACATAAAATTAAACTTACTATGCATTTTACACAGGGGAAAAAATAAATTCAAAAATTTTGAATATGGTAGTTAAGGGAAAATAAATAAGATTATACCACCAACAAAATACTGCACTTTAATATTCTTAAAAGCTATGCCAAAAATGAAGTAAACTACTAAGTTCAGTCTTTACACATCGTAATGACAATGGAAGGTGGCTTGGTACATTTCATAATGATTCAAATATGTTTTTAAAAAAGTTAGCATCATATTTAAATACTCAAAATAATTCTGAATAACATCCAAATGTTCATTAGCTATTTGATCGAATTCTTACACTAGAAATTAACGATTATGAGTTCCCAAAAATGCTACTTGGTTTGCTCTTCTGCATTCCGCATCCCTTAAAAAAGTGAAGACATATAAGTATTGCATTCCTACACGAATTTAAACGAAACTGCATCCCTACAAAAATATAGATTTTTAATGGAAATTCCATACGCAGCAGTGTGTAGAGCACTTGTTGATCATTTTTGCAATGAGTGTATTTGTCTACAGCCAAAAAGCTTTTCAAATCAGAGTAGCCCAATATTAGTAATTCGAGCGTGCTGAACAAGAAACTGATAGTAAAAATTGCAATTTGGCTCTAGTTTTCTAAATTTCAAAATTTAATATTCTCTGTATAATAATCCTGTGTTTTTATTTTACTTTACTATTTATACTATATTTGTGACATATATGACACTTAATTTGCTTTTCTTTCTGCACCTTTTCATTAGTCATTGTGTCAGTCAAGGAATTATTCGACTAGTCTCTTATAGTTCAGACAGCAGCCACAAAATTTCGATACCAATCCGAGATTGCATCATTCTGCATTAGTTATCTTTGTAAAATCAGACACATCTAAAAGATTTACTCGTATGATTTTCTCCAGTGTATCAATAAGTGAATGTATTTAGGACACAATGCCTCGAAAGCGTGTGAAAAATATTGAAAATTTTTGTTATGTTCTTCAGGAATTTACATTTGCTTCGCTAAAGTGAAATGCCACTCATCTTGCAAAAACCGCCTCCAAACTATACTTTGATAGTAAACTTGTCGATAACGATAAAGCATAGGCACCACACATATGTTGTAACCATTGTGTAGCAGCTTTTCGTCAGTAGCTGAAAGGCAAGATCTTCAAAAATAGGTTTTTTTTACTTTTTCTCTTTGACCTGACAACTGTGGTTCTTTAAGCGACGAGCATGGTTAACGCTTCCATCTCTGGTATGGAGAGACGCTACGAAGGGAAAGGGAGCCAGCCAATGTTAACAGAATGCTATTGGAATATCGTGCAGAAAACACCCGAAAATTTATAAAAAGAGGGGCAACATCGTACACGCAACTAATGTCCAGATAACGTTGTGCTATTGTGTTTTTAACAGGTATATGTGTTTAACATAATTTGAAAAATGTCTTGAGAGTTCTTGTGCTGCAAATAGCCTGTATTGCAGCACATGTATGCAGTTTTATTTTAACAATAGTTAAAATATCCAAGATTTTCATTGACATTTTCGCACTCAGCACATTAAAATCTTTAGGAGCTGGCATATTTCCTTTCTGAGTGAAACAAAAGGTTGGAATTTTTTGACCAATGTGCTTTCGGCTATTTTAATTACTTTGAAATAAACATATACAATTTCGCAGCAAATATTTTTCTAAAAGAAAGACTACTTCAGCTCTGAATACTTATATGACAATATTTTTCTTGAATAACTAAAATATTTTGATATTTTTTAAAAATGAATTCAACATTAACTGGTTAGTTAAAACGTCGTATGTTATAATGATAATGTAATGGAAATAATTTACTTAACATTTATAATGAGTGATATTGTTTATACTAATTTTATATTGAAAACCAAAACTTTTATGCTAATGATGAATGAATTAATATAAGATTATTAGAAAAAGAAAAAATAAGAACTTATGAAAAGGTTAATTTTTAACTGCAGTTAAAGTAAAACATAAATAATAATTAATTTGAATTTTTGGGCAACTTTTAAAATTTATCTATTAAAAATAATTTGTGCCAGTAAATTACCCTAATATAGAAAGTGCAAAAGCATTTTTATACAAGTGCCCTTTCTTCAATTTTGAATTCAGATAACTAATCATCGTTTAGGAGATGCATATTTATACTTGAAAGACAGCTTACGAATAATATTATTTATACTTTCTACCTTGTTTACTAGCTGTGACAGGATTTTAAACTAACTTCTTGAAAATAATTAAGTACATCAAGTTCTTTTATTATTTTTTCTACCTACTGAACTAGTTTAGTAGAAACTTCAACACTTACTTTCTAAAATTCTTTGCCTATTGATACGGATTTTGGTTTACTTCAGATAAAATCATACTTAAAATATTCACAAGAATAAAAAAATGAATGATAAATTTAAACAATTAAATAGATTTAAACTTTTTATTGAAATTGATTACAAGTAGAATAATTGGTAAATCTGAAAACAAATGTAAAAGATAAAAGGTGCATAACTTGAATAAAAATTTATTGAATGAGTAAACATTTTATTTACTGCGATGTGGAGAATAATACGTCAAACACTGCAGCAAGTTTTTTTTATAACAACCAACAGAAAACGATAAATTGATCATTTATAACCAAATAGCAATAAAATTCTGAACTATTAAGACAAAAAATTATTTCGTGGAATTAAAATTTTAAATCTATCTCTTTTTGAGAGAATTAAAAAAAATCTGAAAGTTGAAAGAAGAATTATTAAGATATTTAGAATAAATTGTGCTTGTTCAGTATATTACATAATCAGATATGCAAAAATGAAAAAAGAATTACACCTAATTGCACATAAAAGATAAGTTAAAACTCATTCTGAATTAGTGTTGCAGAAAAATCAGCAAGAACAACTTCATACTATTGGAAAAGTACACAAAGATTATAAAGTAAAAAAGATCTAAAACTCAGTTTTAGTTTCAGTAATGATGATTAATTATAGTAAACTGCCTTTTTTTAATTTAAAAAAAATTAAATCGCGAAATAACCATAATTCATGATTAATATTTTTATTAAATAAATAAAAACTATTAAAATTGCTTTTAATTTTAGTATCTTAATTATTAGTTTATAAATAAAAATTATTACCATTGAATATTTTTATATTTTTTTTTCATATCCCTATTGTAAATATCCAGTTTTAAACAAATAAGAAAAATTAAAGCATATCTAATATAGAAAAAGGAAAAATATTGTTATGGCTTACTTTTTGCAACATCTCTTCTACAATCTGAACCGCTTCACAATTTTAGTTTATTGATAAATCATTATAATAATTCTTTTTAGAATTTTTCTTCTTTTGGATTGCTGCCAGGTTAAAGTAATTAGCTTCCTAAATAACTTTATCTTAGATGAACTTTCTTATGGACGAGTTTTCTGGTTTGTTTACTTACATTAAAAACCTTGACTTTATCTTCTTGTATGTTGGACTTCCGCTTTGAAGGTTCCATTGACTTAGCATTACACGGGAATTACGTAGTACAAGCACTTAAATATAAACAAACAAACCAGAAAATTCGTCCATTACAGAGTGAGAAATTATAATCGTTTGGCATACTACACAAACTCAGAATTTTTCTACTAGAAACTTCTGTTATATAAGTAATTTTTCACTGATCGGAACATTATCTGATTTTAATAAAGACGTGTTATGTACAGGAAATTTTTAATATTTTCGTATTTTCTCTGTTTCGTGAAAATACATTTCGATATTGACGTTTCATTTTATACCATAAAACATTTCATTTCTCCCTTTAAATGTTTCATTAATTTCATTTCATCTGTATGGCAACGGTTAGAAAATTCCATGGTAATTAAAAATATTCAGTTAATCAAATGACTTGCTATTTTATATTCGATAAATTTTATTACTTGAAGGCCAAAGAATATATATAACATCTACAATCTCAATACATATTTCTATATTTCTGAAGAATGAAATTTCAAAGTTTTATAAAATGGTATGTAAAAGTATTTCGCAATTTTCAGTGTCGATTTTTTCCTTTAATTTTTCAGTTTAATGATTATGATTTTTACCGTTCTTTTTATATAAATAATACTTCATGCGCAAAATTGACTGAAATTTATAAAATGAATGAAAGAACTTGATTGAAAAAGTATATGAATATATGACTTAGAAATGCATTGAATATGCGCAAATAGAATGATTTGTGTATAAAATTCTGCTTACAGAGAGTGTTTGGAAAATTATAAATCAAGAAAATATTCACAAGATTAGAAAAAAAGATTACTGATATTTTGGTATTACAGACTGAAACTTTCCGAAGTTGAAAATCTTTATTTTAAAAAGTAATATATAGTTAACTTTATTTTTCTTCTTATATATCAACCTCATTTTTATCAATATTATTTGAATTGAGAAAGTCAGTTTAGAAAAAGTTAAATGAATAGTTCTTTGGTCACAATGTTAAAATTCATGAAATAACTTGTTCCATAGTACTTTGATTTCAGTGCTATTTTGCTTTCAAATTTAATAATTTTTGCATATAAATTTAATAAATATAACAAATTTTTCATTAAATCATTCAATTATAAATTTTTGCATTTTTCAGTTATATTATTTTTTTAATTGCTTTCATTAGGTTATCAGCTGCAAAGCAGATTTTCACATTCGTTTATATTTTATAGAAAACACATGCAATAATATACCTTTTAAATACTGCTTTTTGAAACAGTTTGAATTGCTTAGGTCGTTTGCCTAAATGGTACAATTTTGTTCCTTTTATTTACATTTTTGAAACAGTTTGAATTGCTTAGGTCGTTTGCCTAAATGGTACAATTTTGTTCCTTTTATTTACATTTTAAATTTTTAATGCGCCCAATTGGTATACTATAACCTTTTTAATGCCTGTCTTTCAGTTCGAACTGAATACGTTGCAAGATTTTTATTTCACTTAATGAAATTTGTCAATTTTTATTAAACTAATGAAATGTATTCTTGCAGTGCCTGTAAATTAATCCTTTTAAACGCGGCAACGGATATTTGCATTTAGACATGCTTCCTATCTGTAGATTTTTAACTTGGTTTTAACTTCGCAGTATCCATAATTCTGACATTTTTTTACTTCTAGATATTACCAACAAAACGTGCCAAATCATTTTGTTTCTTTTGTCAAATATTTAATCACTTGCTTTTCTTCCATTCTTAAAATCTAATGCAGAAGATGCTGTTCGTGCTCTTCATACTGACTGAAAAGAAGATTTGTATTGAAATTTTGACGGTTTTTGACTTTGAGACAATTATCGTTAAAATTTACCTGCAAACGTAAGAAATGATGGAATAAATTTTTATAATTTATCGACTTCTAAGCATACTGTTCTTTCCCACATTCTAATTTTATGTATCAAATATTTTCATCTCTCCTTCATGTTTTGTTTTCTTTTTGTTGTTAATTGATTTTTCATTAAATCAGAAAGCAAAACTTTTTTTATACATAAAACTAAATTCTGAAACATATCCTGTTTGCATATAATTCTTTTATTTTATAAGCATGTTTCGACACTACTGTAGTATTACTTGAATTCTGTATCATTTCTGCTTTTATGTCAAAGCTTACATTTAAGAAGAGATCATAAACTATACTTCGGCAGATGCCTTTACGTAAGAAACAGAATAAAAGTAAGTAAAATAGCTATATTATGGTGAGCAAAATTTGGCAACGATTATTATTGATTTCATTTTAAAAATTTTATTTTGAAATTTGAATTTTGATATGATAAAAATAGAGCCAGGATTATTTAATGCTATTGTTTCTCTGCATTGGTTATTTTTAGAATTTTAAAACAGCCCGGAATAGGGAGAGTTTCCATTTTCTTACTTGGAACAAAGTGGTGACAAGGGCTCGAATTTTTTCATTTGAATTCCAGTATGGATCTCGTGAAACAGAGGCAGCCTGTCAGAGCTGTTTTTATTGGATGGTACAATGCAGAGCAGATTAATGGATGACCTTAAAAGAAGCTCTGGATGCAGTTGATCCGATTGAAAATGATGTCGAAAGTAAAATAGGAGCGAACTTTTTAAAAATTA
Source organism: Araneus ventricosus (assembly GCA_013235015.1). Lineage (NCBI taxonomy): Eukaryota > Metazoa > Arthropoda > Arachnida > Araneae > Araneidae > Araneus > Araneus ventricosus. The sequence goes on from BGPR01000413.1 coordinate 254,820, forward strand.
TCTGAACCAGATAAGAAAATATGTGAAGATTTATTCACAGACGCCCCCAACGATGATTAAGAGTTAAAAGAAAAAGGACCATTCAAGATTTTGAGGGAGAAAATTTATGGGAAATTCTGCGGTATAAGTCAAATGAAATTATATCCATTCGAACGAAAACAAAGATGAAACTTCAGTGCGAGAACCTATATGCCAAGGTAACAAAAAAATATTTATTACAAATAAAAATAATGTGGACTGGGAGAATCCTGAAGGAAAAGTGCGTAGCGCGTATCTATAAATAAAAGAGCTTATTTTCTGTGCATGTATGTGTATGTGTTCCTTTTTTTCTTCTCCATGCATGCCCATCTCGTTTGCCTTAACAGGACCAAATTGGGCGCAGTGATAGATTAGCTCACGTGGGACCTAACGTCGTAAAAATTAATTTAAAATTCGAATTATATTTTTATTTATTTAATATTAAATTGTAAATTTAGGCGCTTTTTGCCTATTTCGCGAATTTTCTGCATATTTTCTTATTAGAGAGCTGTAATTTTTATATCATTGTAAAGTCTAAAATATCCCTGTTCCAGTAAGAGTAACTTGAAGCTGCTGTGCAACTTTCCTGATTTTTAACGATTTTTTAAAGTTTTTGGAAAAGCCTTTCTTTTGCAAATGGTTCTCGCAGCGCGTGAAGTATTATGCTTCGAAATATTATGTATTTTAATTTATACACATAAGAAAAAATCCTTTCTTTGAATTCTTTTTTCGTCTTCTGATGTTTTATTTTACATCGTATATTTTTAGCATCATTTTGTTCGTTTTACAGCTTTTTTAAAGTTTGTATTTTTAATCAGAAACGGAGGGAAAATTTTGCATAGTATAATTGTTCATTATAAGGTTGTATTATTTATTATACGATATATTGTTTAAAATAAATGTACTTTTTCCAAACTTCTCACGTTTTCATTCAAACTACACTGTTATTAGGTAATAAAAAAGCTGGATTTGAATGTTTTAATTTAACAAGAAAGGATTCAAAGAAGATTTACGTTTATTGGGAAAGTTAATGACAATATTTGTAGAAAAAATCGGAGGAGGGCATGTGAGAAAATATGGATCCAGATAGCAACGCCGAGTTAACAGCTAGTAATTTCTAAAGTTAATAAGCAGTTAAGGTATCTGACTACATTCGGACTACAGTTGTTAAATATTGATATTGGAGGCAATGTTTTTGTATTTTTGATTGACATTAATGCTAAAACTTAATAATTCATACAAAAAAGTTTTATAACTTAAATATTTGAGAAAACTCAGAAATTTTTGTACTAAATCTGACCTTTTTCAAACACTCTCCATCAAAAACAAATGACCAGACCTCTGTATACCTTATAGTATACAGAGTGCCCATTCTAATCAGGGCCCAATAGCTCATTTCGAAACCGTTAGAAATAGCCATATACTTCCAATTGATAAAATCCTTTAAATGACGTAAATAATTATATTTTTGTTTGAGTCATTAACTGTACTGCTGAGAAAACTTCTAAGTCAGTTTTTATATAGTGCCCCGGTCCTATTTGTCATATTTAGTAAAATATTCTTAACACACCAATATTTTAAAGAAAAAAGTTCCACTCCGCTGCGACTAAAACCGATCGAGCTATGAAACTTTTAATATTACTGTTTTATACTATTTTAGAATATTCCAATGACCGCTTCGAGGAAGATCCACCGATCAATGAGCAGCACTTGCTCGAAGTAGCCGTTGATTGGTTAAAAGTAATGAATTTCGAAGTCTCATAACTCTGCTAGCTATTACCGCAGAAGAGTGGAACTTTTTTTATTTCGAATGTCAGTGTGTCGAGAATATTTTACTTTATATGACTAATAGGATCGGAGGACTATTAGACTCCGAAATTTTTCAGGAGTACATTTATTGACTCGAACAACATAAAATATAATTCTTTACGTCATTTGAAGCATTTTTCTAATTTGAAGTATTAGCTAAGGTTTGGAAACTAGCTATTGTGCCACGATTAGAGTGGACACCTTGTATATATTCAAGCACTGACTAGGGACTGAACTAAAATTGTTGCAATATCTTAAAGACTTGCAATTGTTATTTAGTTAAATGTTATATGAGTTTTAATGGGTTGTTCGAAAATTTTCCGCCACTTTCCAATAGCTTGCGCTGATCTCTGTAGAGGCCCTAACTTGCAGTTATCAGCCTTTGAAATTCGATATTTTCTGAAAGATGGGGCTTCCGTCAATATTTTCGTCTGTTCACATCAACATTGGTTTAATTTTGTTCGTGTCAATATGGAGAACAAAAGTGGCCATCCTCACTGATGACGACCAAATTAAGGACATGATCAGAAATAATCAACGTGTTTCACTTGTTAAATAACAAAGAGACTCAAAGAGTGGAATTTGACCATTTATGAGCATTTTATGCGACTTGTCCTCGATAGTCACCTTGATGTTTGAGTACCCTAGAAATTAGGAGAACGCTTTAAATTGGCCGAATTCTACCGGGGATTTATTGCTCACGCACAATGAAAACAATCCAATTTTCAAATGGATGATAACGGGCGATGACAAATGAAGCGTCTACAATAATTTAGAGCGGAGTTACTGGAGTGAACCGCCATCAACAACCCCAAAGGCCATTATATATTCCCAGAAAGTTATGCTATGCTGCTGATGGGATTCAAAGGGAATTGTCTATTACAAGATGCTGCTGCTTAACAAAACAATTAATTCCATTAAATATAGTAGCCAGCTGGATAATTTGAAGCAAACCATTGAGCAGAAATGCCCAGAATTGGCCAATCATAAAGTGGTGGTCTTTTATCAAGATAACACTACACTACATGTGTCTTTGGCCATCCAGCGGAAATTGTTGAAGCTTGGCTGGGATGTCTTACACCACTCACCATGTAGTCCTGACTTTGCACCTACTAACTTCCACCTATTCTGTTCTTTGCAAAATTCGCTAAAGGAAAATTTTCAATTCTCGGGAGGACTGCAAACAGTACCTGGAGCAGCTTTTAGCGATAAGCTACGGGAATTCTATGAGAGTAGGATAATGAAACTTCCCAAAAGCGATAGCAAATTGTAATCAGATAAAATGGTGCATGTATATGAAGCTAATGTATCAAATACAGAAGCTCCTCCGATCTGGCCGAAGCCGTACGGAATTTTGTAAACGTAGTCCACTCAGCACAAATGCAGTCAACTCTTTCTCCAGTACCACTGAAGTGTTCGTGTAGGTCTGAGTTTTCACCGCCATTCCATAACAAATAAAACAATTATAATATAGCAAATAAAACAAAATGAACGCAGGAAAAGTTCCGTTCCAACTCAGGAAGTCAAACATAAAGACATGAGTTTTTTAAGGATGTCAATAAAGCCTTTTTTGAAAGGCGAATAAAATACCAAGTCAGAAATATCTTTTTGAAGCCAGCTTTTTGGCCAATCATCTCTTTCTTTTCCCCAAATTTCACATTTTAATAAAATGTGTTCAATGGTCTCAATTTATTCACCACATGGACAGCCTCCTTCTTTGCCGAATAGTCTCTTTTGATGCGCACCAAAGACTCCGTGACTTGTCAACACTTGGTTATAGTAGAAGTCACCGTATAGCCTACTGAATTTAACCTCTTTGAAAAATTTCTTAGTCCATGATCCCTTTTCTGAATTATTCCATCTCTCTTGCCATTTCGTAGCAAGTAGTACCTTGCCCCTATACCTAACTTGAGCTTTTGACGGGCCAAATTCAGTGTCTATTTGATCTTTACTTGCGGCAAGCTTAGCAAGTGCATCTGCTGTCTCATTTCCTACAGTTCCATTGTGAGCCCTGAACCACTGCAATTGGATTTTGGTTAACTTTAACTTCTTCTTAATTTCAATTATAATCCTCCTTTTCTCCTCAGTTGATTCAATAGCCATTAGGGTTGATCTTGAGTCAGTAATAACTTTAGAGTTTCGAATATTCTTATCTATACAGTAGTCGATCGCCCCACTAATTGCCATTACTTCGTCCATGAAAACTGTATTTTGGTTTCCCAATCTTATTAAGCAAGAAAGAATCGGTTTCTGTTCCATTATAATAATGTACATATGCGGCTCCCACTTGATTATTGATATTCGATCCATCTGTATAGATCTCGTGGCCGTCGCCCGACGACTCAAAATAGATCCATCCAATACTTATGGTATCCCATGGTTTCATCAATTCTTCACAGTCAAAATTTTAATAATTAGTGCATTGATAAAATGGTGCACATATAATTGAATAATTTTCATTATTAGTACAAGAAGTGGTCTTTTTTTCAATTTACCTCCAAACTCGGCGGAATTTTTGAATAACCCAATAGTGTGAAATCATAGTTATTTTTATTTATAACTTTTTTTAAAAAATTTTGTCTTCTTTTGCATCTCAAAAGCTGCATAACTTTACAACAGATCATCATCACACAGATATTTGGTTCATTCCCTAGACAACATTATAAATAAATATATACTAAATTTCAGACAAATATTTTAAATAGAATTTAAGTTGAATTTGAAAAAATGAAAATTTATGAAGAAAGCTCATTTTCAGAAAAATGAGTTTGAAGTTTTTCTTTTCAATGTAAATTAAAAATGTAAAAGGATTTTTCTCTAATTTTCCGCAATTTTATAGTTTATTCCTTCTTTTTCTCCAGCTTAATTCATTTTTTAAAATTTTTCAATTTTGGGAATATTTTTCTTTTTTTGTTTTCTTGATTCAAATAAGTCTTTATAATGATCCGCCATTCAACTCGCATCTACAGATTTGAATATTTCTTTAATCAACTAACTTTATTTTGCATGTTAGCTGACTGAGAGATACTTTTAGCGATACGTATTTGTCATAAGTGCCATTTGTATGCTTTCCATGCGCTTATTGCCAAAAATTACAGCATCAGTGTGAAATCAAAATACAGCATTGATTCAAAATTATCTAAATTTGTTATCAACACCTTGAAAAACAAATAAATTAATACTAAAACAATATATGGTGTATTGAAAAGGATACGCAACAAAAGTAAACATTAGATATTACATAACTTAAATTTTAAAAAACAATGGGAAAGTCTTCCTTATCGTATTGTGTACTATTCCATTTTCAACTGTTAAGTTCTACTAAAGTATCTCTAGTTTCACTTCTGGTTATCGTAGAAGTAAAAATAAAAACAGTTTAGGGAACTTAAAGGAATAGACTTTTAGATAAGACATGGAAAAATTTTGACTTTTGGTCGAAATGGGTTTTCAACTTCCAAAATCAGCTAGTGAAACAAACTGTGTCTTTTGAAATAAGTGTTACAAACCTCAAAAAATATTATTTTGGGAAAAACTAGAATTTTTGAAAGATAAATCTTGTAGTGAAAGGGTTATCAAAATGGGCATCCAAATAACCGATATTGGTTTTGATCTGTCGCTGATTGAAGATCCTACTGATATTATGACACAAACACACAAAAAAAATTGGGCCATCATAAAATTCAGAGAATTTTCTTTTGGGCGGTATGAATTATTTACCGTATAATTTTTTTAATAATTTTTAGAATATTTTTCAATATAGTCTGGTTAACACATCCGCTGTCACTCTTCACGCCTGAGATTCGAACCATCTATCTAATTAGATGACCCCATCGCTTAACTACAGTAGAGAAGGGGTCATCTAATTAGATAACAGGTTCTGAAGCGCCATCACGTTTGCGACAGTGAATGTGTTAAGAACTTTTCATTTTTGAAATGAAATTCACTGCATTTCCAATGTTCCTATAAAATTTGATTGCACGCTCCTTTTGCATCGTTAATTATGGGTAAAAAGAGAGTTTATTTATTTCTTCCTCGTTAATTTTAAAGCTACTTTTATTTTCATTTCATATATGCATACATAGTAAGTAATAGAAATTTTTTAATTGCTGAATTTAAGTCAATTTTGTGCTATTATTCTTATATGGGTGCATTTTGTTTCCTTTCGAAACTTTCATTTTTTTCTACCCCGCAGTATTTGCGGTTCAACTATTCATTTAGTTCTCTACTGGACGCCTTTGAAGTCGATCAGCTCGTTCGCTAACTATCTCAAAATTTTAGATTTTATCAAACTAACCTCAATAATTTTAAAAAATACTTCAGATTCTCAAAGAACTGTTTAAGATATCAGTCTGCTCCAGGAAAAGACAGAGAGCAGTACTTCTCTGAATATCACTTGTCTGTGTAATGAGAAAGGATAATCAGAACAGCCGATGCAAATCTGGTCAATTAGAATATTTCAAAATTATTACTGTTTAGTCTTTAAAAATATACAACGAGCTAAACATGTCTTACCTATATCCAAGAACTCTATCATAAAAGCAGTCCAAAGCAATCGTAAATAAACGCATTTCTTAAAAAATTATATAATATTTCAGCGTAAAAAATTTTTTGTCTTTATAAATAAAACCAAAGAGTCAATTTTTTTTGTACGCTATAAAAATCCAAACTACTGAATACATCTTCTTCAAATTTTGCTTACAAATATTGTGAAGCATAAGGATGGTTTTAGTGAAAGTTTCGTCACAAGTAATTAAATGGTTAATTTTTTATTAATTAAAATCTATGCTTCCATTGCGCAAGGCTCACGGCAACTCGTCAACTTAAAATCCAGCAGTGCTGCAAAAGATATTTCTCAGGGGCTGAAATACATTCTCTATTCAAACCAGCGGCAATGATATCCCCTCGACTTTCTCGTATACATACACAATACGATATGTTTCGAGTTTCGTTTCATATAGTGAAGAAAATTGAGTATGTAATTTGGACCTCTTCCCATCGACCTACAAGTTCCAGAATTTACGGTTTTGATGTCAAGTCAACATATTAAAATTTAATTATCTTGGTTATTGTGTTTTGTGGTTACCGTGTTCATATACACACCGACAGTCTATCCATTGGCGTATTAGCCCAAAATTATGAGGAAATCTATAATTTTAATATGAAGATCATATACTAAAATATAATCATTTTGCTTATTGCGATTACGAGTCATCGCGTTCACATATGAACGAATAGACAGATTTACAGACAGTCAATCCTTTGACAGATTTGGTCCAAAATTTGATACAGATCTAGAATTCTATTTAAAATATCATATGCTGTATTTCGTTTACATAGATCGCTGCGTTTTTGAGTTATCGTGCTCACATACACGCTGGCGGACAGATAGACAAAAAAAATTTAATGAACTTCTGTGAAAGTTTGATTTTAAAAAACCCGAAAGAATACTAAATTTCATCTGTCTACCTTGCTGCGTTTCTAATTTAACGTGTTCACAGAGAGGAATTTTTTTTAACTCAGAAAAGTCAGTAAAAAATGCTAATTCTTCAAAATAACGGGGTCAAATCTATTGAAGATTGCAATACTTTCTCTTTGTGTACGAGAAAAATAAAATTGCTCATAATTTTTATTAAACAAATATTCAGTGCAAGATGCTAAATTTTTTGCATTTTAAGGGAACTAATAACACGCATTAAGCTGGGAGCATTTCCTTCGCCCGAATAATGAAGCGAAATTAAAAAAAATCAAGAGGAACAAGGTCGGAAAGGGAAAAGGGAGAAAATAAGAGATTTCTTCTCTCCGATTTTGTGATTTTTCCCTTTGATTAGGATGGGTTGGTCAAGGAGCAGCTCTGGAAACACCGTTTCCCCCGCATTTGCCTTTAGTTTAGCGTTGCTTCGTGATGCGCACTGAGCACAGAAGCTGTCGAATAAGGATGATTTTGTTCCCTTCATTTCAATTTCATAAAAAAAATAACAGCCACTAAGTAAGAAGCCAGTTCAAAATTTAAACATAGACGAGGGTCATCATCTGATCTTTTGATGACACTGAATCTTTGAAACAGCAACAATGGATCGCTAGGCACGATAATATCATGTGAATGTTCCATGTTTCAAGTAAAAGAACTCGATCCGCACCAGAATATGTTATGCCATGAAAATTGTCACAAACCTTTATTTTTTTTTTCTACCATAGTTGCTCCAAAGTTCAATGCATCATGCAGCAGTTTATCTTTCCCAGAATATCTGTAACCTGACCCAGAATATCTGTAGACCCTGTTGCTATAGATATGATCACTTGTATAGGTACTTGGGAAAGAGTTGCAGGCGCAAAAACAATCGGATATTTTCTTGGAGTTTTCTTGGTTCTTCCTCGAGATTTCGTTGCGCCCACAAGTTGTTCTCCACTTGCAAAAGAAAACTCACAAAAGTTTTCACGTCCTCCAGAAATGTTGTTTGCACTTAATGAAGCAAGTTGTCCGATGGCTTAGAAGTGAAGAAATCCGCAAAAATGTTTTAAAGGTGTCTCCTTTCATTATCTACTCTAATTTCTTCATGTTTTATACATAAAACAATGGCACTTTTAAAAGGTTAACTTTTTTAAAGGTGTAAAAAAAGTCCCGTGGTATTGAAATACGAAATCATCCTCTATATTGGAGACAAATATGCCCTCCAATTCTCCATCCTCTCTGATAATCACTTTCAGGATTAACGCAATGAACGAATACTGGACTAATAATAGCGAAGTTGTATTTCTTTCTTTTAATTAGGAAAATTTATCTTGATACTTATTTTTGACATCATGCTCATGCTATTTCATGCAAGTCATCTAGGTAGACGCCCATGAATTATTCGCCACTACATAAAGGTAGTTCATTGAAGATGATCTAAAACACAAAAAGATCCCTTTCCTTCAGGTATTTTTATATTGTAATTAGCACAAGAAAAGTCGTACTTTTATTCAGATAACTTTTAAAGTAATGATCATTATCAACTTGGTTCTTGTTTCATACTGTTCCGCGTAAAAATACGTATAAAACGACACCCCTCTTACCAATTTCTAAGAAAGTTTTCTCTCCGTACCCACCAAAAAAATACGAGAAACGTAGGAAAAAATGTTGGGGACTTAGAGATGTTATTTAGAATGAGGTAAAAAGAAGTTATCTGCGGAAAAATATCTATCTTATAATTTCGGCCACAGAAAAATGCCCAAATTGGTACGAAACAGTTCCCATCCACCAACTCCTTAAAAAAATGTGAAGCGTACAGCAGAATGTCGGAGACTTTTGAAATATCATTTAGAATGACATAAATAAGGTTTCTGTGATGCAAAATCTTGGCTTAAAGTTTTCCCGAAGAAACAGACATTTTTCGACTAAATTTACTGAATTACTGTTCCACGCTTTGAATCCGCAATCCCCTGCTTTTAATTTCTAAGTGCAGCATTGTTTCGGGGAACCGCAATGGTTTTTCACATGTTAGCTACGATTACAGAATGCGACTTATGAGCTATGAAATATGCATTGGTTGAAGATCATGAATTATCAGAAAGAAGAAGAAAACAAAAACAATAAATGTTACGAAATAATAAAGAGAGCCCCGTAGCTCTGCAATCCCAATGGACGAGCCGTCACTGGGCCGCTCCCAAAATTTGTTTAGTAAATCTATGTAAATAACACTACTGAAACGCCAATTTTTGTACGATATAGATTTGACAAACTGAAACAACCAAACAACTGAATAGATTTTCTTCAAAATTTGCAAACATGAAGCATAAGGAAGGTTTGTGACAACTAATTAAACAGTTAATTATTTTTTAATTAAAAATTATGCTTCCATTGCGCTTGCACAGTATTACGAAAAGAAAGAACGTGGCGGCGCCCAAGATTCGTTAAGTAAATTGAATTTAAAATAGCCAAAACATGATAAAGAGAAATATTTAAATAAGAGGGGTTTTTTACCTTATTGATACTGAAAAATATCTCATTTGTTTGAAAATTATTTTGAGGTCTCCTTCTACTTAAAACTTGACTACTTGCTTTTAACAGTCATTGAAAATTTAAATCCACTGTTTAAAATGGTTGCCTTAATATCCCATGCAATAAACGCATATTTCAGTTGCCACTCACAATGTTTAAATTTTGTATTATTCCTTAAAAATTATCAATAACTTTTGAGAAAAATTATCTTTTTCCAGTTTTTAAGAATTGTTTTGAACAGCCTGTAATTTTTTGAGAAATTATGAGATTTTAAACATCTTTGGTGCAGCAGATTTTTCCATTTTAATTAAAAGTAAAGATAATATATATATAAAGATTTTGTGTTGGAATTCCATTTAGTGCTAATCTATATAAATAAAACTGAAAAGCCACGATGTCTAATTAAATTTTATGTCAGTCTTTAAAAATTATTAATTACTTATGGAGAAATGTATATTTCGGAGGTTTTTAAAAATTGTTTGGTCCACTTCATATTTTCATTTTAGGTATAAAAAAACTTTTCAGGCGACAAAAGTATTTTGTTTATTATAAATTTTATATAAAAGTATTTTTACATGAAAACTTTTTGACGTGAAATTATTTTCATCCCGAGTAACGCCGGATATATCAGCTAGATGAAATATTACAATACAGAAAATACTCTTATCGTCTGCATCTTTATTTTCAATTAAAATGAGAAAATCAGTTGCACAAAACGATTTTTAAATCTCGTAACTTCTTGAAAAATTCAGACTGAATCAAATGATTTTTAAAATTCAACGAAAGCTCATTTTTTATTTAAATATATTTATAAATATTTTTTGTAAAAATAAACTTTAGTATGAAATATTATAATTCACAAAATCCAAATCCTCTTATCCTGAATATCAGTTGCACCAACCTATCAAACAAATTTTTAAAAATCACCGAAAGCTAACTTTTGTATAATTTATTGATGATTTTTAGAGAATGATATAAAATTTAACTACAAATTGCGAGTGGCAACTTTAGAAGCAAACAAATTAAATTATTTAAAATATCTGCAGCATTTTCATTCAATAGGAATGGTAACACTAAAGATAAAATATTTTCTGTACATAATCACATAATTTTTAACTACACTGTAAAAAATCCAGTGTAACACAACACTAAAAATGGTGGCAACTACTTTACACCAAAAGTGGTGAAGTAAAACACCAACAATTATTCTTGGTGTAGTGAAACACCAAAGATAATTCTTGGTGTAATTAAACACCAAAGATAATTCTTGATGTAATCAAACACCAGGAATATTCCTTTACACTACTTTTGGTGTAAAGTAGTTGCCGCCATTTTTGGAGTTCAGTAACACTAAATCTATAAAAAAAAATCAATCCGTATGATTCAGTATAGCTCCGACAAGTTCTAAACTGAAATCAACAAAGAATTATTTAAAATAATCCAAATAAAACTTTGAACGGCAAGAGTGAAAATAAATATTCTCACATAAGAACACACTATTCCATTGTAACTCAAAGACTGTGCGAATTATATTAAAACAGTAAAAAAATAAGAATAAAATAAAATCAGCTGTCTTATTATCGTCTGCTTGTTTCAGGTGGGGAAAAAATATGCAAAATATTTACATCCATAAAAACAAAATATCGAATATCAATGAATGAAATATCAAAATAGGCTAAAATTTTCCAGTGCTTTCAAATATATACAATGTTTAACTGTATCTTTAATGAGTAAAAAGATAGAAATTTGAATTTCAATAAAAAGTTTGAAAAAAAGATGAGAAAAAAAAGGGTTGCAACAAAAATGTCCTGAAATAATGCGTGTCAAGAATTGTGCCAAATTAATATTTCTTCTGTTTTCACTTTCGTGCATTTCTTAGGTTTTTCATTTTTGTAATGTAAATTTAATAAATTCGATTTTTCTGATTTAATTCTTTAAGATTATTGAGACTCTTGTTATTAGAATTGATATTAATTTGCTCTTCCCACTTGAAATAAAATTTTAAAAAATCATTGGTAAGAACTTTTTAGTTCTGTTGGAGAATTTCATATTATACTGAACAATTCCACAGGAATACAGATTTTGCTTTACTTAATAACATTTTATTTAAAACAGGCATTGAGGCAAATGCAATATTGTTCTGCAAGTTAAAATGTCAAGGATTATATTGGTAACCCAGGCTGTTATTTCTTCACCAATTAAAAGCGAATGAACTTATGCTTTTTCTGAATGTATTTCATCAGATGCTCAGTATATTGTTACATTATTGCATTTCAAAATGAAATTTTTGTGATTCAATTTAGAATAACAACAAATAATTAAGGATGCATACACTGATTCAAAAAAAAAATGTTTCGTAATTCAAACTTTCGGAGAATATTAATGAGGACGAATTCGAACTAGGCTTAGTAAAGAAAATTTCCGAAGCATAGCATGTGTAATATACAAATTAATTATAATAAAATTCTTAAATGCAAATGACATACATATAAATAAAGTTATATTTTTCTTATGAAAACTTAATTATTTTTATTACACGACAAAAAACATGCATACCTCTTATAACAAGCAAAGGAACAGCGAAGCAAATCAGGCTGTTTATAAATAATCTACCGTTGCCATCGGAGAGTTTCCAAACGTACACCAAAATTGGTGTTTCCACAGGTGAAAATAATTCACGAATGGTGTCGAGTGCGTGTGCGCATGGTGTAAGGATTCTCCAGTATTGGTGTTTGATGCAAACTACACCACTTAAAATGTATATGAACGCTTGATTTGGTGTTAACTTGAAATAAAGTGTTTGCTCACACTGTTTTTAAGGTTTTTCAACACCAAATTTGGAGTGACATTACTCCACAGTTTTTACAGTGTAATAAAAACTAACTATTTAATTTTCACGAAACCTTCACTAAAATCTTCCTTAAGCTTTATTTGTTAGCAAAATTTGAAGAAGATCTATTGAGAAGTTTAGATTTCTATAGCGTACAAACTATTAAACGGAGAGATAACAATGTGAAATCATACATGATTTTTTTTACTGAGGAAGATCGATAGTGCATTCCGTCCCTTCGTTCACTGAGTGACTAACATAGCAATCTATTGGGCACAGACCTTCCACGTTGATGTTTAAAATAGTGAATTGGAACTCGTCTAGCATGCCCTTTTTCCGACGTCTAAACAATCTGGCAATGTTATAATAGTACTAAGAATACTCTTCCGAACCACCCTGCAAAAAATGAGCATTGATAAAAAATAATAATAATTTTTATTTGAAAAATTACTTTGAGCGCGCTGCGCATCAAGCGGAAAGATCTGTGGCTAGCCAGATTGCCGCGTTACTCATTTGATGAACTAAAGAGATGAGATACACTATCGATCTTCCTTGATAAAATCATGAATGATTTTGCTTTGCTTTATCTTTGTTTATGATTTTCATTTTTATTTATATATATTTTAAATAGGTAAAATGTGTGAAGGTTTTCGAAAGATTGCAACGACGAGAAATTTCAATCATTTTATACGAACCTGTTCCGAAGAAAACATTTAAATGCTTCTAAAAGTCAAAAAAATATTACTGATTACTTTCAGCCAGAGAGCTATCAGTGAAAATTCTGTAGCAGCTATCACAGTTACAAGGAATTTTCAGTGTGGTAAGTGTTATGATTTAACTGCAATTTGATATCTTGGTATAAGATTATACTAATGGAAGGTGAGTGCCAATGGCCTTAAAGGATAGTGGTTTCCCCATAAACATCTGTTCTTGGGGTCTGTTCTTACCTAGAGTTTGTGAAGTTAAGACTACGATTCTGCAATCTTATTAACATATAAAATGTATTAGGTCAGCGTATAATAAATTTGAAAATATTGCAAATCAATTGAGATGAGCACATCATTAGAAAAGATTATCTTCAGTTCTTTCTAAGTCCTAGTTCGTGATTTTAATGCTTCCCACTGATAACTTAAAAACTATTATCCGAAAAACGACGTTTAAACCAAATTAAAATTCAAAATAAATATTTATCTAGTCAATAATACCAGTTTGACTGCAGGATTGTATCTCTCTAATTTTATATTTTTTTACATCAAAGCCATAATAAACTGCACGCAAAGAAAAATATTTAATATTTTCACTAGATAGAATGGCAGCATACAGGTAAACAAATGCAATAATTAAAAATACACAAGAAACTTTCATTTAATGCGGATTGTATCAATCTTCCCCAACAGATTTTTTTACTTGCAACAAGTGGTCACGCAAAATCAACCCTAAACAACCTCAAAACTTAATATAGTTCAGAAAAATAAATGTTTTTTCCTACCTTTGGAATAGATTCCCTGGCAGGAAAACGTAATTCGTTAAAGAAATCACACAACACATACTTAGTGTAAAATTTATTTAGACGAGAAGATAAGCGGTTTTATTCATTTGTAAATTAACTTTTGACTGAACATGGTCGAAAAATATACCCTCTGAAGAGGGTTACAGTGGCACATACTCGTATATGAGGGGACGTGAACATCTTGAGCCATTTCAAAAATCAAAATTTATGGAGTGTATCAACGTTTCCTCGTTTCAATCTATCCCAACTCCCCCCCATGTCTGTTTCGTATACGATAAAGTAAAGATCATCATCGATATAGGTTTTTCGTTCATATAAAATTAACTAATGGACAATGTATAATTTATCACTTTGAATTTTTGCATTCCGATTGCATTATTTTGGCAATAAAACTAAAAGCATGACAAAACTGTTGAAAGTTAAATCTTGTTCTGTTCGTATAATTGTCTTAACCAATTGACCCTTTTATTAAAAAAAATGCGCTGCATATTGAAAATTTTTTTTTCCTTCGAAGGGAGTTTTTGATGTCATTTATTTTTACAGCACAGCTACTCACGCATTGCAAGAAATGAACATCATATTTTTTCCGTTTCCCCAGATGTGTCTCCTGTATAAAATAAAAACCACTTGTTCCTCTGTGAAGTGGCCGCTCTGCCATACATCCAATACGATAAAATGTTTGTGAGTTTGTGTTTGCCTGCTATAGATAACTACAGTTCTTACATCAGATGTACCACATTTGTTCTACGGTAATGACCGTAACTTACAACCTCAACCAATCTCGATCTAGATAAAGCTGAGCATCAGAGAGATGTTACCTTCTGATCAATACTATAAGTAAGCCTTTTCCAGGTAAATATAACTTCAGAGCAACTTCTCGGAACTGTCGTTGGGAGAAGAAGCAAACTGGCGACTTCTCAGCAATCTTTACAAAATGAACATTCATACATTACTATAACGACTCTGAGAGGTCAAATTTTCTACTTCCTCGCTGCAACTTTTCAAAATGAATAATAAAATTGCTGAGTCTTCCTATGATGAAAATTTACCTTATGAAGTTATTTCGCCAGGTATATCGATATTATTTTCTTCACTTTCATAAATAAATCAGCATTACACAAAGCTGGGCAGTCTTTTGTCAATATCGGACCAAATCTGACCACGTAAACTCAAGTGGTAATTTCCACATTAGGTTTAACAACAATAGATGGCTATTTTATTCTGCATCTGCATGTCTTACTGGTTATGAATCGATAATAAAAGGCATTGTTTACAGTTTATCTTAAATTAAATAAAAATTATTAATACTTGATATTTTAAAATGAATTAATAGCTACAGACTTTCTTTGAATTGCACTTTTAGACTACACAAAAGTTTTCGAAGTCATTTGTATTTGTTGGGTTTGGAAGTATCGTTACGATTTAATTTCGAATTTAACAATAAATGACACATGGCTGTAGAAGCAACATATTTTTTGCTGTTTTAACGATTTGTAGTATTTGATCAAAAAGGAAACAAATATTTAATTTTCTAGGACCAACAGAAATTTCTAAATTTTAATTGAACCGAATGTATAAGTTAGTGAATATTTTTTATATAACTAAAGATATAAATTAGTGACCGGAAATGCGATTGAAGAAAATGTATGCAAAATGGATAGTAAATTCTTTAGTAGAATTCAAAGCAGATGCTTTTTTATCAATCCTTTATATTTTTTAAAAAGAAACATTTTCTGTCAGGGAGTTCTGAAATGAAACCAGATGCAGAACAAAGACAGTCTGGGATAAGTATTCTGTATTACTTTCTTTTCATTATGAGGAAACAACAAATAGGTATATTTGTAGTCCAACTAATGACAAAAAAGTAAGGGAATTTTTCAAAATTATAAGAACGATATATAAAGATATCGTTCAAGTATCGTATAATTTTCTAGAAATGGAAATGATTCAACAGAAAAAAAAACTTACTGATAAAAACTTTGTAGGGGATGAAAAATTGAAAAAGAATAGCATTCAAGAGAATTTTTGAATAAATGTTCATGATGAAAATAAAGGATCAACTACAAGTGAGTTCCATTCATCAATGCGAAAAGTAATAATAATATAGAAGGTATGGAGGAAGGACCCATTAATATACAAGGGATTTTAATCAACAATAGTATGGCTTATATGATTAATAAAAAGTAAAACCCTAAAGTAATGAATAAAATTAACGTTGCAAAATTATCAGATTTTGTGTGCAAGTATATATGCTACCGTGAAAGACCGAAATCTGGAGAATGTCGACTTTCACCGGTGAATGTCAACATTCACATAGTAATGTCACCGGTGAATGTCGACATTCTCCAGTTTCGGTCTTTCACAGTAACATATATATTTCTAATAAAATTTAGTACGTGCGACGATTCAATCTGATATGCAAATTCTGATAATGATCCAGAATTTATTTGTACAGGAAACAATATTAAAAACTACAAGCTAATAAAATGTAGCTACATAATTTGTTGCTATGCAGTAGCATAGAAATTGTTTATTAATTTGCGTGCGTATTTAGATTTTGAGTTGCGAAGGAAACTTGAAAGAGAACTAAAATCAACTCCATGCTATTTAACTTCTAATCGGTTTGAGGTACTTATTAATTTATAATAAGAAAATCATATGCTATTGAAAGTTTTAAAAAAATGAAAGCAACGATTCATTGAAAACTTATACGAAAATAGCTTCCTTAAACATATATTAATGAACATTTGGTTAATACTTTAATCGTATGCTAGTACTTGTATGTTAAGGAACAACTAAACAGCTGAATAAACTTAATTTTAAAATCTGCATAGGTTTTTTCCTCATAGACTATATTCAATTTTTTCCTGGTTCTGCTATTACTTCGGTAAATTCAAAAATTCTAACAATGTGTTAAAAAATTCTTGAAATATATTTTATTTGTTGCTATGTGCCACCTCTAATTAGATGCAGGGCAGCTAGTTTTGATGTAACGAATTTGAAACTGATTTCCTCTTTGAAGCGAATCGGAAGGGGAAGGCACTATAACGTGCAGTTTAATGTGGTGCATCTCGGGGTTGGCCTTGTTTTTCCCGAATGTGTGCAAAGCAATTCACGACAACAAAAAGCGGGTTTCATTGCCAAAACATAGCCTTCGCCTTGGAAGCGGTGAGCGAAAGGGTTAGAGAGCTCAGTGGACATTTGAAAGTTTTTGCCGAGCTTTCTCCACAGGCAAGTTTTATGGCCCAGTTCCCACGTGACGCAGATGTTCCTGCATGGGTTATCAGCTGCCATTGTGCTACGCGGACTTTGAATTTTTTTTAAACAATTTTTTTAAAAGCCCCCACTTCCTGACGTAGTTGGGAAATGACGGCTATAACGTAACCCTTTCTTTCCCCGCTTAACCCATTGCTGCCAACTCCTCGCTCTATTCCGCTCCATTAAATGCCCGGATGTATTGGATGAAGCGTAAGGCTTCTCTACCTATACACTCCCTTTGATCGTTCGCGGCGTATTGGGCGTACTTGAAAAGCATAACTTTTAGTAAATACAGCTTGCACAAAAGAGAAAAAAAATCATCTACTGCAGTTGCATTTCACAACTTTCCCTTGCACTTGATTCGCGAATCTTATTCTCTGTGCATATGTTTATGGTTAACGAATGACAATTCGGGCATCATTCGCCTTATAAATCATAAAACCGCTATGCATGAGACATTTTTTTTTATGAAAATAAGCTTCAACCAAAATTTTTGATAAACTTTTAAAATTATGTGATACCATCCAAATATGATTTTTTTCAAAGCAATTTTCTCTGTTTGGCAGCAAGAACAACAAAAAAACCCTCTCTTTATTTATTTAGAATTTTTATCTAGAATTTTAAACTCATTGAATTCAAAATGAAGTGGGAAAAATGGAAAGATATGATCAGTCCAGCCCGATGAAATGATGTGTTGTGATTTCAAAAATCGTACACGCGATTGCATTCTTTTTGTCGGCAATATTCAGAGTGTAGAAATAAAATAGATATAGCTTTAAAAATTTTGTTTTGGAAGTAAAAAAAATTCTAATGATACTAAGAGTTTCGTTTTAAACTCAAAAGAGAAACTCTTCAATCCTCTCGCTTGCAGTTACAATGTTGACTGTTGTCTCCGTTTTAAGAGCAGTTTCGGCAAAACTGGTTCTTGTGCGATATCCAATACAATCCAACTCAAAACAATGTCAAAATAAACTGAGATTCAGTATTATGCTGTAATAAATTTTTAAAAAAATAATTTTTTTAAATATTGTGTGCTTTTAGGCTAGTATACTTTCTGTAAATTGTAAGAAGTAGCATGAGAGTTACGCACAGAATGAAATTTTATTGCTCGACAGGGCAGGCCGTTGGAAGTAAAGCTATCAAATAGGGCATGCAGTTACTTTTTGGGTAGTAGGTATTCGCTAAGAAAGGGATTTTCGAAAATTTAACTAGATTTTTAATTAATTAAAAATTAATCTGAATTTAACCTTTTCCTCGAATTTCTATGCATATTCACGCACAAAACATTTCACACCACTTTCAAATTTAAAAAATAGCTTTTCAGTGGTATCAATTTTATTTCCGCACAATTTTTTCTTTAATTTCATTAAAATTTTCAAACTTAATTTTAAATACAATTTGTAACATTCCTTTTTATTGTTGTAATGAAATTCAAATAGATTCTGTTGTTTCATCAAATTTTTCACTCGCATGCTTTTGTCAATGTTAACGTAATGATAAAAAATGCTTTCTTTGGACATGAATTGCATAGATCAGAATTTCACTTTCGCTTTTATTAACATGGCAACCTTTTCAGGCTATCATTCTTTCTGTAAACTGCGTGATGTAAAAATCTTTACGCACATAATGAAATGGCTGATGCAATCAAGCCAGATAAAGAAAGGACATACGAATCAAGTCTAAAACATTATCGTATTTTTATGTTTTGGACTAAAAGTTCGAATTTTAAGCTTTTTTGAATTACTATATTGAAACTCTTTTACATAACCCTACCCTATTTAACTAGCTTTGCGATTGATTGAGCGTGAAGAAACAATAAACGCCTAAAAATCTTAATTTTTTTGACTATCTATCGCTCATCGAAACGGATTTAAAGCTAAGGCAAACTGATGAATAAATACACACGGAAAAATATCTGATCTATGCATTTTATTTAAAAAAATAAAACAGCAATAAAACATTTTATAGAGAGAAGAGAGATTTTTTTTAAAGTTTGTTATAGTAAATTGCTTCCTGCAGATCGATATTTTTTAGCTGGTATATTACGCCATCGCATGAAGAGCCTTATGTCCTCGATTGAGGTTCTTAGTGTTCTAAAGCATTTAGCACAACTTTATAAGTCCTTTTAACACAAATGATATCACTTGGATGTTCCTCAACATTCATACTTTCCTGAACAAGAAAGAATATCATTAATAATATTCACTACCACGCTGGGTCAATTTGACTTAGAGTCGCCAGGTACACTAACTGTATGGCAAATAGAATTCCTGAACTTGACGCTCTACAAATAACAAAACAAAAGCCCACCTAACGAAAATAAAATGACCGAGTCTATTTTTAGATTAATGATTTTTAATTACTTCTTCACGGAACTAATTGAATGTCGAATAAATGCTACTCTACTCTATTAAAATCCTCAGAAATATTTTTAATCTTAGATAATAGTTTTAATCTTAATATAAATCTTAATTTTAGAATTTCTTGTCAAAATTTCAAATTTTAGTTTTAGAAAATTTCATCGTACTATCATTATAGTTCATTTATAATAAATAGCTACACAATCTGAAGAAACTAAATTTGTTTAATCTTTTATTTTTACTTGCGTTTTATTTAGCTCCGATGGTCTAATTGGATCACTTGTATTGTTTTACTTGTATTTGTCATAAGTTAATAAATTATTATAATGCACAAAATCCGCTTATCGTCTGCAATTTTATATTTAATTAAAATAAAGATATCAGTTGCCTCTAACAATTTTTTAAATCTAGTAGCTCTAGAAAAATGAGTAACTGTGCCAAACAATTTTTAAAAACCGTTTCCATAAGTTACTAATAATTTTTAAAAAACGATATAAAATTTAGTTAAACATTGCAAGTTGATATAAAAAAATAAAATGTTTTAAAACATATAATAATATTTTTATTCAATAGGAATGTCAACCCCAAGGATAAAAGAATCTTTAGCATATATGAAAACCAAGTTTTTATTAATAAAAAACTAATTATTTAAGAAATTATCACAAAAACCTTCACTAATGTCTTTCTTATGCTTCGTAGTATTTGTGATAAAAATTGGATGAAAGCTTGATGTTTGGATTTCTATAGTGTACGAACTATTTATGAATTTTCACTTTCATTTATATAGATTTTTGGAATTTCTTAATATTTTTGTGATTTTCGATATAAACAACCTTTTAAAGCACTTATTTCAATAATCGTCAAGAACTTCGTTTGCGAACTTATGCATCTACCTAATTTGCTTTCCTCCTCTTAAATCTGTTAAAGCTTTCCTTTTCTTATCTCTCTTTTATCGTAACAATCACTTGTAAAAAAACTTTTATATCTAGTTGGTTTTATTTTAGTATCTTGGCAAAAGAGTTTGTACATAGATTAAGAGTAAAGTGCGATGTTCGCATGCTACCGTTCAGTTTTAACTAAAATTTAGATAAGGTAAGGTTTTATTTAAAATGCATTTCTAATAGTTGTTGAATTATGATTTTAAGTGCAAAACATTGTCAACTTTATTAAATACCTATCATTCAGAAAGTACATTCCTTCTAAATTGTCCACAGATTGATAAATTTGCCTCAAGAAACACAGAACATCCATTTTGTAGTATTTTGAGAAATATAAACAGCTGTTGACACTAACAGAACACAAAATCGGCCATCGAATAATAAACCGGATTTATCAAAGCTATCAGGCTTATTTATCAAAGTTATCTGGTTAAGTACTATATTTCAAATGCTTTGAGGTGTTAAGTGTAGATCCAATTTACACCTTCAAAACTAATTTATTACTTGAAATAAGGTCCTTTATTTCTTACAGCTACTGACCCCAGAGTTAACGAATAATAATTGGATTTTGGAATTAATTTTATTCATCTGTAGAGATTAAGTAGTTTCTGGTTGATCCTTTATTCAAACATTATTTTAAAATTAAAATTGTTATTCCTCACATAAAATACAAAATAACTATTTATTGCTACAAACATAATGGATCATAACGGCCCAAAAACAATCAGCAAAATGTTTCCTAACACAATGACGATTATACTGGGAAAAAAGTTAGAAATTTTGAGGTTAGATACAGCGAACAGAAAAAGAAGCCCCATCTGTTTATTAATTTAAGAAAAAAATGATATGAAATAAAGGGGAAAAGGAATCTGCTTCTCAAATTTCCTTTTAATTGTTTCAAAACCATTTGAAAGAATTATATAAAAATAACTGTAGAAACGACACTAAAAAACGGCTGCGCATGGAGAAGGTTTCTGTCATGTGCATACAAATATTATTAAAAATTGGGAGTGATTGATCTCCCCTCAATTTTCTTATACACTTCCAAATAAGAATGTCACTTATAATCTGTGGTCAAAAACTATTGTGGCTCTGTGTTTTACAACCAAACGCTCTCTATTAATATTATTAAAAGTCTCTAAAGGTATGCTAAAAATAGGTAAGAGACCGTCTCCTAGATTAGGACGGTATCATAACTTCAATTCTATTCAATATTTGGGCCGTAAAATAGGCAACTTATGTTGGAATAACGTAAATGGTGTTAATGGAATCAATTTTAGAGAAAGCGCTACGTGGTTGCAGTTATAAAACAAGTGCTTACAATTAGATATCTTCAATTAAATATTTAATATCTAATAATCCTTGTGCTGTTTTAAAGTAAGTAGCAAAACATGTTATAATATCTTCAGAGAGAATAATTGTTTGATTACAACTTACTATAATAATTTTATTAACCCTCCGTCAACCGCAATCACTCTCGTCCTTCCCATCGGATTTAAATCTATTCATCCGGTTTTGACAATTTTCCCTTAAAATTATAATAATAAATCCTAATGACAGTGCAAATGAGTATTTTGTTAGAGAGGTTCAAGTTTCAACGCGTTAAAAACAGCGAATAGATGCAGATTGCACGCGTATCTATTATATACTGCGAATAATGATGGGTTAAAATAGATTAAAGATGAGATTAGCTCAATTTGTTTTCGTTTTTATCTAGAAGTTGCTCCGATTGGACCAAAAACAGTTGCCTAAATTGGACTGTTTAAGTCAATGGGACTAGTCTCTTGAACTAGAAGAATGACTCAGAAGTAATTATAATCACTAGTTGTTCTCATAAATTGGAAATGGAACAAGCGAAATGAAAAAAAAACACAATAAAGAGACATTAAAAATCAAACTTTGGCTCAAGAAGAACGAAAACTAAGCAACGTTATTTTGTACCATATGCAAGGAAACAAAGGAAGAAGCAGAAAGGATAGAGTTTAGAAAATACCATTCTTTATATCTGCATTGTGTGCTGGTGTGAATTTCAGAACAAAAAAATAATTTGCTTTAATTGTTCTTAAAGAAATTGGTGTTCCAGTTTAGGAAACCTGTGGTAACCTAGGAAACCAACTCCCTTATCTGAACCGTTGACACAATTTTTTTCGTTTATTAAAAGTTAATTACATTGTTCTGAAGACAAATGAACTGGAAAAATTATACTACTTATTTTTCATTAAAATTACCTCTCTATCACTGAACATTTAAAAAATGTTCAGGTGGTCCAAATTCGGGAACCAATCTTTTCTACTGATGGTATGACATTGCTGTTTTTTTTGTAGTGTTGTTGTTTACCGGTGATAACTTTTAAAAATCATTATACAAAAAAATTTTCAAGGTATCTTAAGTTTGAAATCATTATCCATTTAATTCTGCAACTTCGAATGCATGCTATTTTTCTCTGATTTCGATTTTTTTAAAAATGGTTTTGTTTATTGCTAAGATAACTGACACTCAAATAAATGTATTTAATATTTTGACTGGACAGAGCAGCAGCACGCACGCAAAAAATATAGTAAATATAAATGTATCAAATATTTTCCTTGGACATTACTGTTTCATTCAAACGACTAAGCGATTAGAGCTCTTTGTCGACTCAAGAGTAAAAAAGTATATAAAATTAAAAAGTTGCTACGAAAATGTTATGCAAGGTGTCCACTCTAAATGTAGCCCAACAACTGATTTCTAACCCGTTAAAGATAGACATAGTCTTCCAATTAGAAAATTGCTTTAAATGACGGAAAGAATTATATTTCATGTTTTTTGAGCAAATAAATGAAATACTGAAAAAATTACGAAGTCTAAAATTTTTACAGTCCCCCGTCCTATTAGTCATATTTATTAAAAAAATTCTCGACACACTGACATTTCAAAAAATGTTCACTAAAATTCTCCGAGTTATGAAGCTTTGAATTTTATTATTTTTAGCTATCTACGGCCGCCTCGAGCAAATTCTGTCAGTTGATTGAGAATGTTCCTCAAGGTTGTCATTGAGATGGCGTAAAATCGTCTAAAATAGTAATATTCAAAACTTTATAACTCTGCCAGTTTTAGTTGCAGAAGAGTGGAACATTTCTGTTTAAAATGTTAGTCAGTAAAGAATATTTTACTAAATATGATGATAGGATCGGGGAATAAAAAAACAAATTTAAAGTCCTTAATTTTTTCAGGAGTACATTTATTGACTCAAACAACACAAAATATAATTCTTTACGTCATCTTAAGCACTTTGCCAATTGGCAGTATAAGCCTTTTTCTAATGGTTTCGAAATTAGCTATTGGGCCATGATTAGAGCGGGTTCCCTGTATACTAAAGGATATACCATTCTGATAATTTGTTTTTGATGGAGAGTGTTTGAAAAAAAGATCAGATTTAGTACAAAAAATTCTAAATTTTCTCAAATATTTAAATCATAAAGCTTTTTTAAATGAATTATTAAGTTTTAATGCTGATGTCATTTAAATATACTAAAATATTGCTTCAAACATCATTATTTAACAAAAACAGGTCTCCAAACGTAAGGTAAATTACTCAGATACCTTAGCTGTTCATTAACTTTAGAAATTACAGAATCGGGGGACTGTATACAAATTTATACTTTGTATTTCTTTCAGCATTACGTTTATTGACTTAAACAATATAAAATATATTACTTTACGTCATTTGAAACATTCCCCAATTGGAAGAATATGCCTATCTCTAATGACTAAGAATTTAGCTATTGATCCACGCTTAGACTGGACACCCTGTATATAAAGATAAGTGGTATGTAAATTCTCCAGGAGTTGGGAAACTGAAATTTGCTACCGTTAGTATGGAGAAAAATAAGAAAAAACTAAAATTATAAAACAAAATTTCCATTACAATACACATAAACTCTCCTTGCAATCATTTTTTATCTTTTATCATGACTACAACTCCAAACATTTAGCTGGGAATTTTAAGAGTCACGGTCATCCAACGTGGGTCGAATAGAATATGTACAGAATGAAATCAGTCATCCACTCAAAAACTAAAACATAAGGTAAAAAGAAATGTTGCAAGAAGTGTGCAAAAAGTGTAGAAAAAAATCTCGTCAAAAATACCAAACACACTGGTTATAGCCCCACCAGGAAGTCTCAAAGAATTTATGAAAATCTAAGATTACCTAGGCTATCGTGAAATTAAAATTCAAAATTAATAGCAATAATTTCATGTATGCTATTTTAACTGTACGGAAATTTTGTTTTTCTTAACTTAGGGTTGATGTATGTTCTATCTGAAATAAAAATTAAAGAAAACTTGCTTAGTTAAGTTTTCCGACTGTATTTTATTTATATAAAACCAGCCTGTGGTTAACAAACTAAGTTTTCCCATTTATCTAAATTTGATTGTGAAATGCGTTGCCTTTTATACGATGCCTATATTTTTGAAGAAACAGTTTAAAATATGAAAGACATAAGAAACCATTACAATATACTTATCTATATAAAAATGGTTATTTTTTAATTCTCTATGTTTTCGTACTCCATTTATTATGAAGTTTAATTTATTTTGTATTGCTCACACGTTCTTATTTCGCAGTCAGAGACGCAGCGTTGATGGAGAATCGAATGCCGACGTATGAGATTTCAGCTTTCGAAGCACGTATACAAGAGTGTTATTTCATTTTAAATCACTTATTCTGCAATAGTTTTTTTTTCTTCTTTATCATCCACAGTGTTTGAAAAGGGGGTCATAAATTACGCATATCGTGAAGAAGCTTCGAGTAGTCTTCTTATGCGAAGTTAGGTTATTTTCAATATTTGTATGTATCTCACTTTACCTGTATAATTATCATCGTTTCCAATAAATTCAGGTGTGAGTCAAGAGACAACTATGCATCTGCATTTTGGGAAAAATTCTATCCTTGTTAGCATACTTTAGCATCGCATAAAATTTAATTTTTCCTTATTGAGTTTTCTGCTATGATTAATTATCAGTTTACAAAGTATTAATTTTTCTCCGATTTCTTTTACGTAAAGCATCATCAGTAAATTTTACGTAGCTT
The DNA here is from genome assembly GCA_013235015.1 of Araneus ventricosus. NCBI lineage: Eukaryota > Metazoa > Arthropoda > Arachnida > Araneae > Araneidae > Araneus > Araneus ventricosus. Next base: position 280,593 of record BGPR01000413.1, read on the forward strand.
AAAAAAAGATGACTATTAGGCAAATATATGTTTAATTGACCGAAAAAAAGATTCGATATACTTCTGAAAATGTAAATAATTTAAGCAAAAATGTCTTAAGAACAAAAAATTGTTTTCTACTTGAAGGAAATTTCTTACTGAATAGCAGGAAAAAAAATGTAAGAAATCCCATTCAAAAAAAGAGACAGAAAGGACCCCAAAAAACAGCAATATCCTATAATAATTAATTTGTTGTAGTACAATATTTATTCCCGAGATTTTCGTGGAATGAAATGGCATTTTATTTTATTCTAAGGAAAATATTCAAATGCTTTTTATCCTAAGAAAAATCGTGAAACATTTCCTCCAGTATTGAGTACAAACATAGTTAAGTGAAGTCAATCGAGAATTGTTTCAATGAAGGGTAGATATTATCGTCAGTACAATGTATAGCTAACATGAACAAATATTCTGTTGAGTATTACTCTGAAAACATGAAATTTTTTCAGTAAACTGCGGAGTAATATTTTTAGTTATTATTATATTTCCTAAAGTCACTAGCATAATATTTTATATTACATTCAAAAAGTTAAATTTTCGTCATGATCTTCGAATACAGTTATAACTCAAAATTGTCACTTGTATTTACTTTTCTGCTAAGCATACATCCGAGAGCTGAAATTCACCGTATCTACTTGTTAAGTGCGTTTAATCTCATTCATTTTGTATTAAGCGCAACAGCCAACTTAAACCCCCAAGATATAAAACTTAATTTTAAAACCAATTATAAATTTTCGCGAATATAATCCTTATAATTTTAATGAGCTGACTTATTTTATTACTACATAAAATCTCAATCCACTTTAGCGATAAGCTAGCTAGCAACTGGATTCCTCCTATTGCAAGAAACGTAAAACCAAAAATTGCTTATATTACACAAGAGCTCAAGACCAGTGAAAAGCAAATATGAAAAAGAGACCTTTATTTAAACAAGACATCTCAAACTTAGAAGCCAATTAAATATCAATTCAAGAACCAAATAAAAAAGTCATCAAAGTAATTTTTAGATGCTAAGATATTTTTAAGAAAAACGATTTCTAATAGATGGCGCCATACATGCTTTCAAGAAAAGAGAAGAAACCTGAAAGCACAAAATGTTTCGTTATCTTCAGCAGGTTTCGATTTTTTCACGGTTTTGAGAAATGCGTTACTGAAGCGAGATCTCAATGCCATGTGAACTAGATAATACAGAAATATTGAAAAATATATTTTTGTAAGATGGAAGGATGGATCAAGATGGGAAGAAGAAAGGAGCTTATTTAGAATCAAATATAAATTCTAAACCAGCAGAAAATTAGAATCTTACATAACAATTAATAAAACCAAATTTTGCATACTAAAGAAACATTAACGTGAGATTGGAAATACAGATTATTTAAGTGTAAAGAAAACGCTGAACCTTAAGAAAACTATTTTTGGTTTAACTGACTAAAATTATAAAATTTAAACTCGAATAAACTGAGGAAAATAAGTTTCGGTAATATACATTGCCGATGAACACGATAATAATATCCAGTAGATGAGACAACATTAATTTAAGAATGAATTTTTTTTAATGATGAAAATGCAAGTCATAGAAAAATAATCTTTGATTCGGCATATGTTCTATCAAAATCAAAACTTCTTATGCAAGGATTTCTATAGCGACTCAGTATATAGCTGCGATAATGAATATCTTAAAATTTAACTATAAAAATAAAACATTTTAATTCAGTGTATAAAATAAAATATATTTTAAAAAATCGCTAATTATCAGTGATTTCATAGCAGAAGAAACCTTTAATTGCAAAAAGGAGAAAAAGAAGGCAATCCTTCTTTAAAAAAAAAAGCTACGACATTAACATTTCTTTTGGATGGATGGATAATACACGTTGTCCATATTTCAGACGTTTAAAAAATTTATAAAATGGGCTTTCAAATGAAATGGTATGCTTTAAAATGACTTCAATGAAAGTGCATTTTCCGAATTACATTTTAAAAAATGCATGCATTCAAGTAAACATCATTCCCTTTTCCTCATTAACTGCTTAACCTTATACATACACATACAAAAAACATCTTACGAAAAGCATGTCTTAAAAAATAATAAGCTTTACATGTATTTTGTTCTTCCACAAAACTACAGACTAAATCGGTAACTAGGGAACTAGAATCACTCTTTTATCCAGAGTTTCAAATACCCGGTACCTGACAGAAAAATATATGAAGAAAAACTATTATATTTAACTAAAATATAAGAACATTGCAATGTCTTAGCATTGAATAGTCCTTGATTCTACCAGGAAGGATATTATTCTAACACACCTTAAAATATTTATATTTAATAGCACTTAATTTCAGATGATTTTATTTTAAAGCATTAAAAAGATTTGCTCCCTGTAGTGTTTCATGATTTTGAGTAATATAAAGTCTATGTTTTTGCTATACGTCTTTGAATTTAAGCAATAAATACCACTTTCACTGATCTCGTACTTCGATGGCCGCGATTGCCTAGTAATAAAGTATTGACTTCGGGATCGTTGATTGTGCGCTCAAGACTCGATTGCACCTAAGATCCACTGTGTGAGTAGGCCTTGTGGGATTTTAAATCTGCCGCCCAGGATCATATGTCTACTACGTTAATGTGACATGAAAGTTTGGAGAGTGGATTGCCAGCTCAAGTATCATTGTCGTCATCGTACCATGATTCAAAAATACAAGGTAATTCAAAATCACAAGATCCTTCTCAACATGGCCTTTCCGCAGCTTCAAAGCACTACCTTAAATATAACTAAAATAAGTCTGCATTGTACTGAAGGTTTCGTGCTATTCATGAAATAGTTAATTTTTTATTAAATAAAAAGTATGTTTTCATATGGATTATTTTATCATTAGTGTTGGTATTCCTATTGAATGAAAATATTATAAATATTTTAAAACACTTTATTTTTTTTTTATTTCCACTCGCAATGTTTAATTAAATTTTATATTATTCTTTAAAAATTATTAATGACTTACAGAAAATGTATTTTCGGTGGTTTTTAAAAATCATTTGGTACATTCTGTCACTTTTCTAGAAGTTACTACATTTAAAAAATTGTTAGGGGCAATTGATATTTTCATTTTAATTAAAAATCAAATTGCGGGTTATATAAGGTTTTTGTGTATTATAATATTTTATATAAAAGCATCTTTTACTTTAAAAACAGAATTTTAAAAAAACCCATTTAATTATATATGCAATGGAATTCCGTCGAAATTCCGTTAAATATAATATATTACCTCTCTCGCATATGATGTTTACACCACGTAGCTGTCAATAGCTAATTCAATATGTAATAATCTTTGCTATGTTATAAGTAAGACATGGAAATATTCTCATCCTGATCGATGCTGAGAATATCAGCTGGTTAAAAATATATTCGAGTATCTTATTTCATTTAAAGCAGAACGTTTTAAATGAATAGTTTCGACTTCAACTGAAGTGACGAAGTAGAATTTCAGAATAAAAAAACTGAAAGTTCTGGATTCTTAGCAGAATTTAAAAGCTCAAACTTCTGTCTGAGACTTCAGTACAAGTGAACAAAAATAGTCGCGAAAATAAATGGTTTTCAAACATTTATATAAAATTATAGTGTCATAATGCGATGGAGAGATGAGAAATAACTGTCTCACTTGCAATAACCTAATGGGCGGAATAAAAAAAATATACATAGAAACAAAATAAAAAAATGACAACAAATATGTTACATTCTGCTACGTTGAATTTTCTGCCGCAGGAAAATAGCAATGCATACCTTTAACTTACGATTAAGTTTTCCTAAATAAACTGCAAAGGATTGTAAATTTATAGAAATGACAATAATTATATTAAATTGGTTTTGTTCGAGACTAAGCTACCTGAGTTGATTATTTATATTTTCTCGATTGCATAGCGTGGATTATATTCTTGAGAGAAAATTCATATTATCTTTAGAAAATTATTAATGATGCTCATAGATTGAAATATGGGTAATTAAAACATTATTACTATAAAATACGGCTATCGTTTTGTAGAAACGTGCTTAAAAAAAGCTGGATTTTTTTCAATAAATTTGAAAAGCTTAAAAAAATTATTTTCTTGGACTGAAAAGGCAGGTTCCTTCTATGGAGTTACTGAAAAAGATTAAAAATATGACTCAGTTTTTACTAAAAGTTTATTTCTTTTCTGCGTGCCTGTTGGGCCCTGGATACAAAACAAATTGGGACTTAATTAGAGATCAACGTTTAAAAAGGATACACATATGGTTTTTACGATTAATAAACTTTTTCTTATAACTGTATACATTTTTAATTTATTTTCATCTGTTTATTACCATTTCATACTTCATCTAATGCCTCTCTGACACTATATTTTTCATTTCTTTTTTAATCCTTTTCAGTATATATTTATTTAAGAAAATCTTTGTCAGCATTTTTGCACTGGTGTTTTCTCTATTTTCTGCCCGATATTTTTGTCTATATTCAAACGTTTTTCATGGTTATTTGATAATTTAATTTTTTCCTGAATCTTTTAAGAGGATCTTTCGAAATTATTTTCGTATAAGATGTCACATTCAAATGCTACTGTAATTTTCTGATTTGTAGGAAACCCTAAACTAAAAGAAGCTTCATATATTGTAAGACAATGTTTTTGTAAAATTTTATGGTATGCAGTATTATAAAAGTTGTTTAAGTTATGTTATGAAAAACGATAAAGTTATAAAAAATTTTAATCCGTTTTTTTTTATTCTGCAATTGGAAATCAATGTTTATAAAAATGAGTTTCTATTAAAACTTACTAATGAATATAAGAAGGACAAATGAAATCCTTTATTTTATTTCAAGTTATTTATTGCTTAAATTCTAAAATATAACTATTTCAGAAAAATGAATTAAAATTAATTTTTTGTATCGCTGAATCACTTTCAATAAAAAAAGTCATATCCAATTCCTTACTTCGATACTTTAAGCATGTTCTCATTCACACTATTCAACGGCATTTTTTATTTAGCGTATCATTTAATTAGCAGATCATGTATTGAAAGTTAACATAGACTTTGATTTTCTCTTGACATCAAAAGGAAAAAAGGAATTTCATTTTCAAATTCAATATTTTTCTTTCATAATAATTGCAACAAATTATTAGTTCTTAAATGTGTCGAATTAAGTTCTTAACTTAATTTTGAAAGAAATATTTTTCATAATTATATATCGAAACATTTTTAGTTACAACTGACTGCATTTTTAAGTCCAGTCCTGGTGTATGTATAAAAATTAATCAGCCATTAACCTCCCCCCTCCCATTCTTAACGTTAACCACAATTCTGTAAGCATAAATTTGAATACCAAAAATGTTAACGGATGTGTAACATCAAGTCACGTGATCTTTTCAGTCATAAAACAGCAATTATACCAGAGGAATGAGAATCTGAAATAATTCTGCGCGTGAAAAAAACCCATAGAAAAAGTGGGAAGTATTTTTATTTTGTGGTTCTTCAGATTTTTTTACTAGTTTAATTATTAATTATATCATGAAACTGATTTTTAAACAGTCTCTCATAAATAACAAGGAAAAGTGACGCACCAAAATAATAGTGCTCTTATTTAACGAAAGCATTCCCTTTCTATTGTTCGTTCCTGCCTTCCTCCCCTGTCGCGTAGCTGAAACATCTGCTCTCCGTGGTTCTGGGGAAAATGAGTGGGATGCATTGAATTGATTTGAATGTGATATCGATAGCTTGGATGAAACTGGCTGACAGGTTCACAACATTTATTTTTTAGAAGTTTGCGACTTATAGTTAAGACTTTTCACTACTATAGGCTTTAGTTAAAGTAAAAACAAACAAAAAGAGAGAAGAGGATAGAAAACTTACTCCACTCAAGAGAATAATTCGTTGGAATATATCCCATGAATAGATGATATGGTTTGTATTATTGAGGAACAGCAAATTCGTTTAAACAAATACTTAAATATAATAAATTTCATTATCTTTTGTTATAATTATATTCAGTTCATTTTTTTTTTTTTTTTTGCTTAGCCAATTGTTTTATCACAGTGTTTTTCCTCTTATCTTGAAATTAAAATATAAACATTTTGCTGGGTTTTTTTGTATTGAATGAAAAGCGGTTTTAAAATTCCGTTTCCAATTGATTCCCTTTTCAGCTACGAACTTGAGCCCATCTTTTAACCTACAACAAGATAATATTTTCTACAGATTATGTTATACATTTATGTTCTATTAGTTGCCTTTGGTGACCATCTTGTTCGTCCGGAACATTGTTTATCCTGTTAAATTATTAATACGGAAAGTATAACAATTTAAAATTTTCCCTTTATCACTTTATAAGACTGAAAAATATCACTTTAATGAAAACTGAAATTTAAATGAAAATGATTTACCTATTTCTAAGAATGCTTTCAAAATCAAAGCATTTTAATATTAACTGTTTTGAGTTCAATATCGACGAATAAAAGAATAAAAGTTTGTTTTCATTATATCAATTATTATTAGTCAAAATATCTATAAGAAAAACTCTAGTTATAATAACTGCGAAATTAAAATGAAACTGAAAGTACTTAACTAAAAGTTAGGAAGAAAATGTCCATAAAAGCATTTATCAAAAGTATCAGTTCAAAAATGCTTCGAGAAAATATTTCACTGTCAAAACTTGTCAAATGAAATAAAAATATCTTCATCGATGAGCTTGATTTGAAAAACATGTATTATAATTAAATTACATTCTTTTGCATGAAAAACGAAAATCTACTTTGAAATTAATGTAAATTTGTTAACCACAGCTTTAAGAATGGAATTATAATATTCAATAATTTGATGAAACAATGAAATTAAGTTTAATTTCAATAAAATAATGAAAAGTATTGTTGCAAAATATATGAAAAAAATATTTTTAAAAATTTGCTAAAATTATAGAAAAAATTGGGTGACAATTATGTTGGTTAAAAAGATAATTTTTTTAAATTTTAAAATGGAATAAAATTATTTTTGTGCGATAATATATTTGGAAGTTATCAAGCAGAAACTCCGAAAATTCGCTTAATTTTTAATTAAGTAAAATTCTAATTAAAATTTCCAAAAAATATAGCTCCAAGTTACATATTCCCACCCTCCAAAGTATGTCTGCGCCAAATTTCGTAGCTCTAGGTCTTATGGTCTGACTTGTAGAATGACAACACAAACAAGAACCCGTATTCGCTTTTATTATTAGTACAGATAATTAGGTTTAATATGTTGTTTGTAATTAATTAAATAATGTACAATTATTGTATCTTAAATTATAAAAATGCATGACCAAAATAAAAAGTAATCTTCATTGAGTCTCATATTTTTATAGGATCATTCTGCTTAATACTTTTTAAGGGGACACATTACCTTCTGAACAATTTTTTTTTATTTGAAATATTATTGAAAAAGTTTTCATGCGATTAAAACTTAACAATCATATAAAGTCATCTTAAAGAGAAAAATTCATTTTGATCTGCTTGTTAAGTTTAAATTTAATTTTTTTAAAGAAAAATTAAATTTTTTAAAATTTCCTACTACTTTTCAAATATTAATATTTTGGCTTCAAATTTTATTGGGATTCACTGAAATATATTACATAAAACTGTGCATGGATTTTAAGGTGCATCTAATATTCGCTTAAATATAGATTTTTTTACTGTTTTATGTGGAGACAAATGAGCACTATCTCAATTTATATCTTGTATATAAAAAAAACTAAGCAACTGAATGCTTATCGCATGCACATTTTTATTATATGCATAACGATAAACATGTACAAAAAGTTTGAAAGCTCTATCTAAAACAGGAAAAAACCTTACCGTTTTAAAAACAAGAAAGTGAAGAAAAGTCCGATATGGAGAAAAAGCCAGTTAAAGTTGTCATTTGCGCATGTTTATCATTTGTCATAGTAATTAAAAAACTATTATAGAGTAAAGTAATATAATATCTATAATATTAGAGGTACAAATTTAAAATTTTGATGCAATAAGTAGAAGATCAACAAAATAAGCCAATAAAATAAAAAACGATACGTTTGCCATTTTTTGGGTAATGTGCCCCCTTAACAGGCAACAGATAAAAGTAAGTTGATTGTAAGGGTCTAAATCAATAACTTCATTAGAGGTTAAACATTCAGTCCATTTTCATTCTGTTTATGCATCAAAATTAGTTCAAATCCTAATACATTTCCCATGCATTGTGTTTTTTAATTCGTTTTTTAGTCCTTTAAAGCTTTCAGCTCACCAAAAATTAAATAAATAGCAAGTTTTGAAGTTGGTCGACATAACAAAATTAATATTATTTATGTGATGGGTGAACCAGCTGGTTGCCGAAGGTAAGTAAATAATACAAAAAGGATCTTGAAAATAAATAATTCAAGAACGCTCGTTTTTAAAACCTATGCGATCTTAATGTTTATATTTTAAATTTGTGTATTATTATATTACAAACATTCGACTGAGAAAAAAAAAATGAAACTGACCAATAGATTTTCATTAAAGTTTCTGCTTACTACTAATGTATCAGTCACATATAATTTAATTAATAATATTACATGAAGAATATAGGTAATTGTTATTCTATAGACTCTGAATACGTAACTAATGTAAAGATATTACGAAAATATATTTTATACCTCTAAGAAATATATAGGATATAGGTTGATTAATCTATATCTATCTCTATACTAATAATAAAGGAGGAAATTTGTGTGTGTGTGTCCGTGTGTTGGTCCTTTATAAGGCAGACCGCTAGACTTAGAGTTACGAGATTTGGCACAAACATACTTTGAAGGGTGGGAATGTGCACATCGGAGCCTGTTTTTTGAAATTTTAATTAAAATTTTAATTAATTAAAAATTAGGCGAAATTTCGGAGTTTTTTCTTAATAACTTCCGAAAATATTACTTCACAAAAATCATTTTTACATTATCTGAAAGTGGAAACATTCTCTTTCCAATGTTATAAATTAAATTTCCGTGCAATGTTTTCGGGAATTTTAATAAATTCTTAAACATATTTTTTGGCATAATTTACAACAATACTTTTCATTGTTACAACGCAACTCAAACCGTTACCATTGTTTAAACAAATATGTAATTGCATGTTTCTCTTTCATTATTGTAATCTGAGATAGGATTCTAATACATTTTGCTTTCATATTTTATTTCATCAAGATTTTTGTGAAATCTGTAAACCAAGCTCTCCGAGATATTGCTTTGTTTATATTAAAAAACATATCTGAAAGGTTATGGTTGCTGTGTTTTTATTCTCTTTTCAGCATGTTTTAATTCAAATAACACGCCGCTGGCCATAAAATGTGCTGCGTCATTTTAATGTTGAAATCAAATGCATATTTTACAAGAAGAATAAGAAAGTGAAGATAGTGCCGACAACGTGGAATTAGGGATTACTGGACATGGTCAGTTATTTGACTCCATTAGGGACATTTATATAGACAATGAGCAGAACAGGTACAAGGTCACTAATAGAACGTGGGTTAAATATCTACCACAATTTGAAGTTTAAAATTATGTTGTTAAGAGAACCATGGATATAAAATGATACAAGATTGAATTGAAATCATATTCCCTGCGAACAAGATGGTCGCCTAAGGCGGCTAGTAATAGAATATTTTTCATAATCTTTAAAGGGATGTTCAAATTCAAGGAATCAGCAACTGAAAAATATTTAGATACATTCACTAATAAGTATATCGAGTTGTAATTTAAAATAAAGTCTTGCTGCTTATTGGAATTATTTTGAATGTGTGCTCCACATTTCTTTAAATGAGTGTATCTAAAAATAGTAATTTTCCCAGTGTGTGAAGAATACTTGTACAGAGCAAGAACTTTTAAATATTTCTTGTGATTTAAATTCTAGTGGTTGGATGTGTCTATTCTGTTCGATGTTCATGATAGAATGAGACAATGACAGAATCTCCAATTTATAGGAAATAGTGCTTTTTATATATTTTTTTCTTTTACTCGGATGGATTTCGTTGCTTTTCCCCTGTCAAAAAAATTAAATACTTTATATTTTATAAAATGTCGTCTTCATATGAGTCGTTTGCAATACAGGAATATAGGAAAGAATTGCCGAATTTGAACCGGCAGCGCCTAAATTGGACCGGTATCGTAACTTCAATTCTATTAAATATTTGGGGCGTAAGACAGGTAAATAATGTTGCAGCGGTGTAAATGTGGTGCACGAAATCATTTTAAGAGAAAGCGCTACGCGGTTACAATTAGAGAACAAGTGTTTAGATTTAGATGCCATCAATTAAACATTTTAACAAGAGCCTAATATTCTTTAGGCTGCTTTAAAGCAAGTAACAAAATGTGTTATTTTATTCTCAGGCAGAAAACCTGTTTGGCTACAATTTGCTGCAATAATTTTTAAATAGTTTAAGGATAAGGGTAGGAGAATTTTATGTTGTTGTTTATTTTGTCTAAAAGTTGCTTAGGTTGGACCATTAACAACTGCTGAAATCGGACTATTTAAATCAATGAGATTGCACTAGAGGAATATCCCAGAAACCGCGAGTAGTCCTTATAAATTGGAAGTGAATCAATCCAAAGCAAAAAAAAATGACATTAGAGACATCAAATGTTGGCTCGAAAGGAACTTTAAGTGAATTTACGCAGTTTTTTATCAAATGTGAGGAAACAAAGGAAGAAGAAGAACTGATACAGTCCATAAAATGTCATACTGTGTGAATTTGAGAATCAAAAAATTATATTTACTGTAATTGTACTTAAAGAAATTGGTGGTCCAATCTGGGCAACCAGTTTTCTTAATTGGACCGATAACGCACCTTTTTAAGCTATTTTTTTTTCAAACTTTAAATCGTATTTCTAAAAAAGTTCATTACATTGTTTTGAAGATAAATAAACTGCAAAACTTTCTCTACAACTTGTTTTTTATTAAAACTACTTCTTTATCATTGTACTTTCAAAGAAGTTCTAAGAAGTCAAAATGCAGCAACTTTCCCGTGTGCTTTATACGGAAAAATTTCGTTTTCGCATATTTCCTGTATGGTGATAATAATCGTTTGCAAGAATCGTTGATTTATGCAAGTTCTTAATTTCCACGGCTATAAAACAATTAATATTTATGAGTTATATCGTGCTATTGTTGATTACTCGGGGTTTTTTATTTTATTTTTGGGATAAAACAATAACCAGATTTTTCCAGCGATTTTTAAATTAGCCGAGGTGATTTGAATTTATGCATCATAAAGAAATCACAGTACTGTTATTGCATTTGTTTTATTCATTTGTTGAACATATAACGCACTATGACATCATGAAATTAAGTTCAGTTACAATAGCATCTTGTTTTTGAAGCGACTTGGTGTCTATTTTGGGGCGGAGCTGTTAATTTTAATACCATGGTCTCATGTCCACGAGGACAACTGATCCGGCACCTCCTATCCAAGTATCCGTTCCACACCAGCGAGAGAACGTTTGGTCCTCGACATTAACAGCTCTATTTATTCACACGGTGGAAATTTTGGTTGAATCTGGTTTCGAACCTAGAACCTTCCCGTGCAGAAGTCGAAACCTTACCACGAGACCACCGGGGCCTTGCAACATCATTAAGTGAATATTAAAAAACTATTCGAAGATATGCATGCGAAAAATATATATATGCTTAATTGGAATACTGACTTTTCTTCTGTAAGTGAGTACGGTTCATTCCTTCAGCTTTGTGTAACAACTGAAGCTATTAAAGACCAAAAATTTATGTTACGGTCAATATGATTAATCGGTTATTATTAACACTGATCGCGGTTATTATTAATAATAACCTGTCATTATTTATAATAACCGCATAAAAATGCGTTTAATATTAATAATAATCGATTAAGCACATTGACCGTAACATATATTATTAATATTATATATATATAATTATTAATAATAACCGTGATTAATATAATTGAAGTCGCAAGATACTTGAGAATCATATAAGGGGGTACCAGAATAGACCTGTAGTATGTTGATTTGTTTGTCTATATCAAATTTATGTTTCAATCGGATAACATTTGCCATAATCTGCGTAAGCCGTTGTTGTAAACTGCAGAAATCTTTCTCTCAGATAGAACCGAAAGAGTAGTGAAGAGCAAAGATAATAAAATCCTTTTTTGCAAGATTCGAAGCATGATCATTTACGTGTTGTGTTGGGTGCATTTTGTGATCTAACGCATCCGAAATAAATTTATTGAAATTAACTCAATTTTACTCTCGGTGAGAGGCATATATATATATAGATAAAATGACATGATCTTTTACTTTCTTACCAAAGATTTTACTTCAGTTATCTATTTAAAAGTTTATATCTGAGAAGATAAGTGGGTAATGATGGATTCTTTTATTTACCGATTTTAACTAAGCTTCAAAAATCAGTGTATTTTTAATGGACTTCAAGTATTTTAAAATCAAAGTTTAAATGTTTTTAATAGTTAGAAAAATGTTGAAGATTTTAGCTTATAAAAATCAAATATATTCCTTTTAAGCTGCGTAATATAAGCAGCTTATTTTTTCCATTCTATTTCTTTATATTGCAGTCTCAGAAAATCAAATTTTCTGGAAGCAAAAGCGTTATGATAGCTGATAGGAATTTTCTTGCACAAATTTTTAAATATCATTTTTTGTAGAAATTTCGATCTATAAAATCAAACAGATAAAATTAACTTATTCAAAGCCGAATTCAACTGACTTTAATTCTTCGCCTTAAAAATAAGCTACAAATTAGTCTCAGTTTTACTTTCTCATTTTATAGGAAACATTACTTCTGTTTTATTTGTGCCATAATATGTTCAACTAGAATGAATTTCATTTGAAATACGACTACATTTTTGTTTTTCTTAATACCGCAATTTTAGTTCCCAACATCGATATGTGTAAAACGCTCCTTTCAATAGTTTTCTTGAAAACGTTCTATAGCTAATAACTTGTCTATGGTTAACATACGGCAAAAATTTCAAAACGAGTACTCTCTATTCCAAGTCGTTAATTAAAAAAAACTTTTGTATTGATTACTTGAAGCAGAAATGTGATTAGATAAAATTACTATCCACTGCATAGCAACATCTGTTACTATTGTCCTTTTGTCTTACTATTTTATTTTTAACAGAACAAGAATCAAAAGAACTGTTTAAACTTCTTTAATTCCAAAAGAAAATGTTACAGTACAAAAAAAAACTCATTCAATTTTGAATTGACCTGAGATTCCTTTCAGGGATCTTTCCCCTCTGGATATATGAAATTTAAAAAATTAAGACGTTTATGCCATTTTAAGAACTTATCCGAGAATCGTAATTGTTCAATATGGGAATTTTTTTTATATAAATTCTTAATGCAAAATTCTCTGAAATGCCGAATTTAGTGAGCACATCGAGTATTGTTAAAAAATCTTCATAGGATTTGAAATTAAATGCAGTGCGATAAATGTTATTTCTTGGTTTCTAATGGATTGACTTGTATTCAGCTTAAGATAGAAATTAAAATTTCACTAAGTCCAAAACTGTACTAATGTCTTATCCTAGAACGTTACTTCACTGATAAACTTGGTTTTAAAAAACTAATTTCGGAAAGAATATGGTAAATAGTGGTACCAGGAATGTGAAATAAAATTTGGTCACGGATCACAAAAACTCGGAAGGTGCTTTTGTAATATCATTATATACAGATTCGAAATTAATGTAAAAATATATATTTAAAACCCAAGTATTATTTCATTCGCTCCTTATTATTTTAGAAAATAATTAAAAACTTTCTATAATTTTATTGGAAAGAGTGATTCGACCAGTAAATGTGCAAGTAGGTTATGTCACACTAGAACTGTACATAAAATGTTTAGCGTACGAAATATAGCCTTTAAAATATAAGAATATAACACATTTTTTGCACATTAACGCAATATTTTTAAAGCATTCGTAGTTTAAGCAGAAAATTTTGTGCCAATGGAGAATTTCGAGAATACTCTAAAAGATTGGAACTCGGTAAATAATGCTTTTATTTTCTTTAAAAATAAACCTTAAGTGAATATCTTCATAAAAAGTTTGCGAATCAGTGTCCGAAACTTTTCGCTAAATAAAAACTCTTAATGTCAGTACCTACACGAGTAAACTACAAGAGAGTTTCTGTTTCCATCGCACTTGTTTATTTTCTCCTGGCCACGGATTTGCAACTTTCACATAAGACGGATGAAATGATAGAAAGAAAGAAATAACAAACATAAACAAATATTTTCTGACCGGTTGCAGGTAAGAATCTGCAAGCTCCCTTGCGCAAAATCCATTCCTGCTCCGCCAATGAGAGTGAAGAATCAAATATCTAAGTATCTACCTTCAGGCAAAGTATCCACTATAAATATGTGGCCTAACCGAACGCGGTATAGCATTTGGTTCTTTCGAATCAAGCGATATTTCTGACCGGAATCTTTTACGTAGCTTTTGATTCTTCTCTCTCCCCACCTTTTTTTTTTGTTGCTGTGTCTGTGTGTTCCTGCTTTGCCTGCTTTCAACCCTCCCCTGCCCTTCCCCTCCACCACAGCGAACTGGGGATATAGCGAGATCCGGACGCCGAGAACCTTCAGTACTCTTCAACCCATAGAACAGCATCCTTTCTCTCACACTCCTAGATGCAGTTCCTCAGGGTCGTTCGTCACTCTGTGCTCGCCGTTAGGAACAGGAGTTCTGCTGCCGCAACCGCGACGGTAGGCTGCCCTTTCCACCGCGCCGAGCCGGAGCGGCCGACTGTGAATACAGTTTATCGCAATGTTTTGCCATATAGTGCCATCCCTTCTTCTAAGGGGCTTCCGATTGTGGGCACTCTGCCCGAATTTTTCATGAGAGGAGGAGCGAGAAAACTTCATGAGTATTTTCACATGAGGCACCAGCAACTCGGTCCCATCTTCAGAGAGAAAATTGGAAACTTGGACGTAGTGGTCATTTCTGGTGAAGATCACATCAACAGAGTATACAGTGCTGAAGGAAGACACCCTAAGCACATGGTGCCTGAGGCCTGGGTTAAATACAATGAGAAGAGAGGAATCGAACGAGGATTGTTCTTCATGTAAGTACTCTTTCCCAGCCCGCCTTTACCTGATTTTTTTTTTTCCTACTATTTCCCTTTTCTAGTCTAGGCTTCAGTGAAACCAACAGTCATGTAAGTAGGTGTTGTTTCTGATTACATATTATTAACTTGCGATTGCATGGTCGGATAAGCGACCTTTTCAAAATCGAATGACCACATTCGCACATTTGATATCTGTATCGGACAATTTGGCTTTAAGACTTTTCAAGCGACTCGAAAGCTTTGAACCAGGCTCGGTCACTCATTACGACAGAACATCCTTGCTTGAAGGACGGTAACCTGTATGCATGTGGGACCGAACCTTGACAAAAAATCAAAATTGATATTTGAACAAGTAAAAAATTCAAAAGATGGCATTGTGAGCAAGCCTCTTGAAAAGTAAGTACAAAATTTGATTTCACTGAACTTGAAAATCTTTTCTCTATATGTAAAATTTTTTTAAAATTAATTTAAGCCAATATTGAATGTTTCTTAAACTTGTAGCATCTAATTATATATATATTTTCTGTAGAAAACAGATTTGAATATCTGGTGTATATTTTTAAATCCGGATATAATTTAAAGACATTTTTAAATGCAGGTTCAGAAACTCAATTTTAAAATTAAAAATGAAACTTGGCATTTAAGTTCTAACTTGAAGGTCGATCTTAAAAGGTCTTGTGGGATGAAATATAATGGATCTATTAAATATGTGCAAGCTGCATACATTTCGCATAAAGGATATTCAAGTACTGAAATGAAATTTTATTTTTAAACCATCTTAAATTTTTTGTCGGTACAGTTTTAATTTAAATTTGATAATAGTGATTAGTTTTAAATTGTTACTCCAAATATTTACTCCGGCAGGAATAAAAACTGTTCTAGACTTGAGGGGAAAGAGTTTGGCTTGTAAAATTTCCTCGGTTTTATTTCTCGGAAGATGGAAATAAAATCTTTCAATTTAAAAAGATCTAAAGTTGAATAACTTTGCCTTTGTATGATATTTTTACCTCTATGAAGTTGATGAGCAAATGCTCAATAAAGAAGCTCGTTTCACGTTAGTTGTCGGAATTCTGCATACCACTTTTAAAATATAAGAATACCTTAAAATTATTTTCTGTTTGTGTTCTGCAACTGGAAAGTATTTCTGATGTCGTAAATTTATATTGTGTAAAGAGAATTCTGGATGGCTTTTTTTATTTTCTTTAATATTTCGCAAGCTGAATATTATAATTATACTCCGCAAGTACGGGCAGATTGTGCCGGAAATAATATTCATAGATGCACCTTCTGATTTTTTAAATTTGGAAAGATAAAACTTGTGCGTTACCGCAGAATTTGATTTACCGTAAAATGATAAGTTTTTCTACATATTTTGAAAAACTTATAATTAATCTAGGGATGGTGAGAACTGGCGAAGCAAGCGAATGATGCTGAATCCAGCACTGATTCCCAAAATCAACCAGCAGTACGGCAATATCTTCAGCCAAGTTACGGATGATGTTATCAACAGATGGGACCAGATTGTTCGAAATGATAACGGTGAATTGCCGAATTTGGAAAATGAGCTGTACAATTGGTCTGTTGAGAGTAAGTGTTTTTAAATTCTCTGTTGACCTATTCATTGTAAAGTGGAAACTACTTTTGTGTGCTTGTTGTAAAAATTCGGCAATTGGAAGTATTTTAAGTTCTTCGTGATTTAACATTTCTTTAGGATTAAATTTTTATTCACAAATTCGATTTTTAACTTGTCCTATTAAATGAAAACATGCACCTAGTTTAGAATTCTTTCCAAGAGCAATGTTATTTCCGCGAAAATTTTATTTCGAAATTTTCAAACTTTGAAACATTTATGAAATTGATACAGAGAATTATCGATCTCTTTATTATACGATCTGAAACGTAACCGAACTTTTTAAGTATATACAAGAGTAAAAATGTTATTCGGCTCTTGGTAGTTGCAACAGGGTCTCCGATTAATTATCAACAGGAGAATGATTTTTACTATGGGAAGAGCGGCAATTTATAAATCTTTAAAACTAATGCAAACTGCAATTTAAACAATTTTGTATTATTTCTTTCGGATGTTTCTCTGTCTGAAAGTCGAATCACGCGCGATTAATTTCGCAAGATGCGCACTGCCACAAAAAGAGCGCGGAAATGAACGACCCAAGTCAAATGCCAATCGCAATTCAATCCTGCGATTTAAAGTTGACGTCCTCGGTTGTAAGCAGACAGCCTGAGGTCTGAATATTTGCCTTTCATCGTTTTTCTCGTCTGGTGTGACAACCCCGTTATTATAGAGCATGAAAACTTATTTAAAAAAGATAACAGACTCTGGATTCTGTGGCATAGCAGAAATCCTGCTTCCGCAATCTCGAGCAGTCGCTGCCTTCTCGGCGTCAGCGCAGACTATTTCGCAACAGAATGGGGATAATCATTATTCAAGGGAGGAAGTCGATAAAAAATGTTTTGTGTTATTTAGTATTAAATGGCGATTTACTACAGCAACTCCTGTATTTCCAATTACGCATGCCTCGATCGGAATATTTCTTGATGATTTCACTATGATCGAAGTATTTTAAATTAGTTTGCGATGTTGATTTGTATGCAAGTTATCCTTAATTTTCATTTCTTTGGCATAGAAAGCGGATAGTTTAACTCTTGACACTCCAAAGGGTCTTCTCGGGCACCATTCTAGACAGTGCATCATTTTGACGCTTCGTGGTTTTGGCAATTAAAGTATATATATATGCGCAGAGTTGTCGGAAGTTTCGGATTTTTTTCTGAAAAAAATCTGCTTGTACAATTAAATATTTTGGCGTCGAAGCACTGAAGTGGGGCCCTTATTATAATAAGAGGGACCCTTGTATAATTATTCACTTTTCCGAGTGCAAAAGTTAAATACTGACAATTTTTCTAAACTTGCCCCGTATGAAACTTGATTATGAATGCATTTTAATGTAATGAAAGGACCAAATATTTCCTCTAACATAGCATGTTTCTTTAGCCACTGAAGATCTTTTTTTCTTAAATTCTATACGAAAGCTTGGGAACACTATATTCATAATTGTAACTTGCATTTTTTGGAGTTAAGCGAAGAATATTTCTAGTTCTTCGTTAAAAAAGGGATGCGCTAGAGGAGAAAGTCGAGATGTAGGGGGAGAAAGATCGATTAAAGGATAGCAAAATAAAGAATAAACATCTTTTTCACCCGTGACATAGATTTTATGTAGTGAAAAGATGGGTAAAATTGTGTCATTGTCAGTAGGAGCAATGAAAGGCCGTGGCCTTGACGTAACTCGGAGATGCCTTTTTGGAACTTCAGTTCCGAATTAACCAGTTCTCAACCTTGCGCTCTACTTAGAGTGTTAATAGAAGGCTGACATATGAACTCTTGTCAAATTCTGTAAATGCGATACGGAAGTTCACAGAAAGAAGGCAATAGATATACCAATGAATAGCGCTGTGTCATTGTTCGAATAAGCTTGCTTTATGTCTATTAAACGCATTTATGAAAGTTTTTTCTAAAATCCAAAGCTAACGCCCCTTCGAATTTCAAATTTTCCCTTTAATGTTCATAGAGAAATCGGTTCATACAGGGTATATCTCGTTATTTTTAACTTTCTATGCATTTCCTTAATTTTTTTTTTCGAATAGCTTTCCACTACTTAAATACTCGATTACTTACAAATAGTAAAATTCAATTTAAATTTGTTCTAATTGTAAATTTCTTGTAAGTCTCAAACCGTTTGTTCAATTGTGAATAATTTTTCCTTGCAGCCGTCGGAACAGCTGTAATGGGGCGTCGTATGGGTTTTGTTTCTCCACCTGGTACCGAGAACAAAATGCAAGAATTTGTACATCAAGTACAGCAAATTTTTAAAGAATCTGCAAAACTGGCTGTCATGTCGGCTGATGCTGCATGCAAATTTAGACTACCTGTCTGGAAGAGATTTGAAAAAGCTGCTGATGTAGCCTTGGAAATGGGTAAGACATTGGATACTATTTTATCACAACGCTGCTCTTATGGAAATTAACAAATTTTGAAGTAACAATTGAAAACAAATGCGCTATAACATATTCAAATATTCCAGCCCGAAGCTTCGTTGAAGAACGTATTGCTGAAATAAAGAAGCTGGAAGCCTCTGGTGAGAAAGTGGAAGGCATCCTTAAGAGGATGATTGATAATGAACTTCCGACCAACGAAATCGTCAACATTGTCGCAGATTTAATTCTGGCTGCAGCAGACACTGTGAGTAAACTATTGCCTTCCTCCCAAAATTCAAATATGGAAAAATATTTCGTGCTTGCATATCCTTACGTTACAATATTTTTTTTCTCTTGCAGACGTCGCACGCCAGTCAGTGGGCTTTGTATTCATTGGCGAAACATCCTGAATGCCAGGAAAGAATCTTGAAGGAAATCAACCAAGTTGTACCTAAAGGAGAGATGGTCAACAACACCCACGTGCAACAGATTCCTTATTTGGCGAAGACAATAAAGGAGACTTTAAGGTGATTCGCAGTTTTGATTCGTTGCATCTTGCGCGCTTACATACTTGCTGCATATTTCTAAACCATTCGTTTCTTGCACGAAGTGTTTATTGGTAAAGCAATATTTAATAAGGCATTGCAAGGTCTTCAGTATAACTAATAAATTAACTAATAAAGTTTCGGCATCCGTAATATCTACATGCTACTTTTCTTTAATACAATCTGTTTCTCTTTTTTACAGAATGTATCCAATTGCTTCCTTTTTGACGAGAGCTCTGCCCACAAACATCGTTCTTGGAAACTATGAAATTCCAGCAGGGGTAAGTGTAATATCTAATTTTAGTACGCCGTTTCAATCGGTTAACGAATCGAAATCAAATGCAGCTTAAATGAGGAAATATTTCAAATAACACCTTGAGTGTCGTCTATTATTCTATTCGTTTTAATAAACAAAAAAGATAACTCTCCTTGGTTGCAGGAAGGAGTCGCCTTGGATGCATACAATTTTCAAAACATAATGAAATAAGCGCTTTCTTTTCTGGCTTGGAATAATTTTGCGACTAAAAATCCAACTGCCTTAAAAATAAAGGCCCGAGGCAAACCGTAATGTAAAACATCTTTACAGTGGCACAAGAAATGTTTGTTTTCGTGGCATTAAAACTCAAGATAATCTGAAATCTTACCGGAACCCATTCGTTCCTTGATGCTGCATGCAGAAGCCTTAATGAATAATCAGCCTCCTTACGAAAGATGGATCAGTATTTGATTCATAAACAATTTTCAATTCGTACCGAGCTGATTTAGTGAATCGGGTTCGTGCAATCGTATTGCTGGCTTTTTATAAATTAGCTACATAATTAAGCCAATATGATACACTGTGGGTTCAAATGTCTGAGTACTAAAGCCCTTTTTACAAAATGCAAGCCTTTTTATAATTTTTCCTTCAAAGTTAATTTTACTATAATTTCGGCGTATATAATTGCAAAATGTTAGACAATTATGAATCTAGTCTTGCAGATTCTGCAATATTTTTAAAAATTAGTATCATTAATCTCGTATCTTTCTAAATTGATCTCTTCTCTTCACAGAAAATGTTCTTCATGTCTCAGTATACTGTTGGAAGAGATCCACGTAGGTTTAAAGATCCAGAACAATTCAATCCCGACAGATGGCAACTGAATACCTCTTCAAAAAATGGATGCATGCCTTTTGGTCATGGAGCGAGAGGATGCATTGGAAAAATTGTAGCCGAGTTGAAAATGCAGCTGCTATTAGCAAAAGTAAGAACTTCTCTGAAAAACTTTGCTAATAACGAATTTTTGTTATGCTAATGCGTGAATAGCTCTAACGTGTATTTTCAGACGTGCTTTTCCATTTATCTCCGGTAAACTATCGTACAGTGACTATCGGCTTTTCTTTCCCTTCGATAAGTTACTAAATGTGATCACTTCAAAAGTTTCTCGACGTTTTACTTTTAAAATTTTTATCTAAAGTGATATGTAAATATAACTAATTAAAATCGAGTTTTGAATACATAGAGGATGACGGTGCAAGTATTGGAACAATGAACTAAAAATTCAAAATGCGATACAAGTCTCTCCTTGCTTTAATATGCACATTAAATCTTGCTTCTTCATAAGCATACTCGCGTCAAGCATAGTACCTGTCGGCTAATATCTGTATAACAAAAAAAAAAAATGTTCTCGATAATTGACAAAAGTACGATATTTTAATGTGGAAACGAAGCAAAGTGAAATTTCGTCTAATAAAGCGAAGTTTTCTGTAATTCCAAAATTATTTTATGATTAAACTATTCTTAAGAAAAGCGTTTCGTAATGCCTATCGTCAGGAAATTGGCAAAAGAAAGTAGATTTATGCTTTGAAGAATTTTGTCCAGTAAAGCGAGCATATTTTAATATTCGGTTCTTATTTTAAGTGCCCAACTATGTGAAACTAAGACTGAATTTTTAGCTTCATTTCTAAACCTGTTGAAAATGCCTAGAAAATTCCCCTCTGCATCTTGAAATACGTTGCGAGTTCCTTTTGTTTTTGAGGTTTGTAAGCGTTGCTTCGGCAACTTATGCAAAAGAACAACAAATGAGACAACTTGATTATAACCAAACATTTCAAATTCCAATGTCCATCTTTCGGTATTTGAAAATTGCATTTAACTAATGTGTATCTACATATTCCGAAAATGAGTCTCTGAAAATGCGGGGTTTTGTAAACTATTGCTGCTTGATATTAAGCATTGTCATTTATTTTGCAGGCAGTGCAGCAGTACCACTTGGAAGCCAAGAATAAAGATGTTGGGATAACCTTGAGAATGATCACCACTCCTACTGAACCCATCCAGCTCCATCTGTCCAAGAGAACGTGACGGGCAGGAGATTGCTGAAGGAACTCCGGGGGTATTTCAAAAGCCTTTTTCGGCTATTGTAATGGCTCCAACGTTTCTGGAAGACCCTTTGTTCTTCCCTTATCTAGTCCCCCTCGGGTGTATTGGCACACTGGATTGCCACTATCTTGTGCTCTAGATTTCTTTCTACTACCGCTCTCCTTGTCATTTTATAGATGGTGCTAGTTGGCTTCTATTTCGAAGAGCAAGCTTGTTTCATCCCATTTTGTAAGGGAAAATGATCTTCAAGGCAGCTGAAGCAGAGACTCTTTGAAGCAAATCCTTGTGATACAAACGGTGCAAAAGTATTTGCTGCAGATCAAAGAATACAAATCTGTCTTGAGCACTGGCGATTGTTGCAATATGCGTTATTTCTAAATGTTTTAAACAATGTAATGTTGTCTTTTTATATATTTTTATATTTATATTGAATGCATTTCGGAAGGCGTGCATTCCGTAGAATTATGGTAGGTTTAAGGCCTTGGAGCAGGGATTCTTAAACTCTTCCACTCGCGACCCCTTTCCGACTGCAAAGAAAAGTTCGCGAATTTTAATGTTTCGAGAAAAGTGTAACTAAATTTTTAATGAACCTTTAAATCAAAATGACTTTCTGAATTGTCTTCATTTTCTGACTGAAGCGCGACCTGTCGATACTTCAAAATTCATGTCGTCCTTAGTGGGGTCGGAACCTACAGTTTGAGAAGCCCTGTCTTAGCATAACTGAAAGATTTATTCTTACTGATGTGAATAACAACTTCGGCTCATGCTTGCCACTTTTGTCTTTAGAATCTTCATTGAGAGTTTGAAATGTTTCTTGGAAGAAAAAAAATCCAGACTTATTAAGAAAAAGTACTGAAGAAATTCCTTTCGCATTGGAATATAAAGTTAATTTTTGGAAAATATTTAAATCGTCTTCCAAACATTAGCCAAGTAAATTATGTATTGTAAAAGAGCTGTAAGGTATTGCATAAAATATCTCGCGATTTTATGATAGACGGGTATCTGAATGTTTTAATTCTGCAATATTTTTTGCGTACATATTTGTTTATATGCTGTTAAAGTGTTCAAATTCAATAACAGTGGAGAAGCTCAGGAACTACTTAGCTGGAATACAGCAATTAATCTTGTTAAATTTTCAAGATCCTTTTTAAAAGTATCAAACGCAAATTTCAGCATAAATTTAATATTTTAAAAAATTTTATGAAATTTATTAATTGCATATGGTAGTTGAATTTTCTGCTATTATAGAAATGTAAATATATTGTATGTTCTAAAACTAAAATATTTATTGCCATAAATTTTATACACTCTAAACTACAAATTTAGAAATTTTCATTTAGGAACTTCCAAACATCTTTATAATCTTAATACCCTACATGAGTTTCAATAATAGAAGCTTAAATGCATCTTTTCAAGTCAAAAGACGTTTAAAACCACAATTGATTCAAGCACAAAGTAATTGTGAAAGTTCAGCATTTTATTAATCATTATTTTTTATCGTTAAAAATCAAAATTTCGAATCTAGAGATGCAACACAAACTCCTCAAATTTTTCCTTCCATATTTATTATGAAAACTGTTTGTGACGACTGTTAGTCTTCCTTGAAAGTGAGCATTAAAATGAAATACGGGTACTTTCAATTTGCCATACTGAGCGAAAATTAAAATCTGCCTTCTACACAAATAAAAGCTGTTAAATATTTAGCTGTATTTTCAGACCATTTTAACATTAAATTGCACTTTTTTATTTGCTTCAACTTTTTTTCATTGAAATTTCTGAAAATTCTAAATAGATTTTTTAAACTAATGTTTAACTCGGAACATTCAAGTGCATTTTCTTTGAGAATGATATCAATATACATATTTTAGAAGCTAATTGCTTGAAATATTATCAGTATCTTCTGAAAGACTGCACTTTAGATTAAATACAGCACCTTTAATCAAAATACATTTGCATCATTAAAACGGTAACATAACTTCATTTTAGTTAGAAATGGTGAAAGCTTATTTTTATATTAATTTATATTTATATAGCTTATTAATTTATCTATGTATAGTTGCAGATATGTTAATCTTGTGTTGCTTCGTTGATGATTTTCTTTGTTTTCTTAATTTTATATGAATATTTTTGTTGTCTTTTGTCATATATTTTTAATCGATTGTAATTTCTTGTGTTCCAAAAAACACGAAGAAAATGTATTTTAATGTTATATTTATAATGTAAATTTTGATTCATCTATTCAATAAATTTATACTTTACTAAATTCTCGTCTCATTCTTTTATATATCATAGCCCAATAGCTTTCAATATTTCTCTCATTAGAGCTGTTAGTCTTCGGGTATGTTTAATATGCCTGCGCCCTTTAAAACGGTGGTGCACAAACTATTTTCATTTCCGACCCCTTCATTCCTCCTTGTATTTTTTTATTGTCAAATATCTTTGAATTTAGCAGCCTACAAAAATTTTCTCGAGACCCATTTGGGGGTAGACCCACGTCCTGCGGACCATCGCTTTAAAATTGTCGACTGTCATTTCTGGCGACTGTCGGGACCAATTCGGAACTTATAGGAAAATATCTGTAGCGTTTACAATAATTATTTTGCACTGCAACTATCTGATATGAAAATGGCCATCTGTCTTCGGAAATAAACAGAAATCGACTCTTTAAATGCAATAACCCATCGTAGACATGGGTTATAAAAGTTAAGGTAAGAAATTTATGGGTGATCTCCATTTCGAGTTTAACTGAGAATTTAAGCTTTACCTTCCAGCGGGCGCGCCTGCACAAATTTTACGACGTATCGTGCATCGTATTACATAAATATATCGTGCTGTTTTACAAAAATACAGCTTTTATTTATGTTATCTGTATTTATTAGCCTAATAGTAAACAAAGATTTTATAAATAAAATTGCACTTAAATTTATAAAAGAACGGTATAAGTATGTAATACGATGCACAATACAAGTGTCTCTTGAAAACGGGCGCCCGCTGGAAGGTTAAAGTAGACTTGATAACGTTGTTCCTGTATAGACGACTCTCGAAATTACAAATATTCAGTCGAAGTTTAGCCTAGAAAGACTTGATATTAACGATACGCCAGCTGTTCTGAAGCGTCACGGCGCAATATAATCGGGAAAGCGTTGCATCGTAAAACCCAAACAAATTTCTCAAATGCTGTGTGCTAATGAAGAATCTTGATAACATTTTAAACTTCCCAAAAGTTTTTCATTGGAATTTAAACCGATTGGTTTGTACCAATATACACCTAAAGCTAATCGTGTGAAATGACGTCTTCTTAATTTCAATTTAAAGTATTTTTAAATTTAAGATCTTCATAAATACTTAAATTTCTAATTGTAACCAAATTTTTCATTAATTACGAAACGCAAGAAAATTGTTTAATGCTAGAGATAAATATCAAAATTTTCGTAAGAAAAAAATTATTGGTTACTTTCTAGTAATGTTTTGTATATCGAAAAAATGAGTTGCATGTCCTCGGATAGTTTAATGAGTCGAAGTAATTGGTTTCCATGTTGGTAGTTACTCAAAATACTTTTAAGTTTGAATCGTAACTGTTTTAAATACTCATTCTAATTACTGGAAAACGTGTTGGATTTTAGATGGGTTTGTTAGGAAATTTGTACATGAAAAGAATATTCAGAGATTCATATAACTGAAAAATACTTTTCTCGAAATAAAATTTAAAAAATGGAAGTGCTCATTATCTATTTATGCAGACGACTGGTAAAATAAATATCTGCGCCTTTTCATATATTTTCTATTGGATAGTTGGCATTTACTGTTGATAATAATTGTTTGCAGAGATATTTTAATGCGAAATTCCAGAACCTACATGTTTATTTCCATTTGATGCATACGTAAATTAGCCATGTCAGAAATCTTTAAAAGCCATCATATTTTATATGGAACTAGGCTTATAATGAAGCCTGATATCAAAAGAGAAATCGGGGATGGCTCGTGTGTAGGGATTGCGGTACTGCAACACTCCCAACTTTTCCCATTGTGTAAATCTAATCAATTTATTTTATTTCGCATTTAATATTTAAATGCATCAACAATCTAACGCAATTTTGTATTAAACGATTGCGATATTCAAATGAAACGCGAAGAAAAACCGACGCAGAAAACGAAGTTCCCTATCTTATTTTTTCGCCCCCGAAGAAGCGCAAAGGAGAAGGTAACGACTCAAACGGGAGCTGTGGATACTTCCAGCTCCGAATTCCGCCTGCGCAGGCTTTCCCTACTATGTTTTTAAGCTGAAAAGGTACTGTGAAAATCGACAGTTCCCGTGACATCAGAAACGAGTTTTAAACGTTCTCTCGAGCGATTTTTTTTTTTTTTTGCTTTCTAAAACTTTGAAAAGAAATGAAAGATAATTAATGGTAAATAAAAATTTAATTGAAAAAAATTATAGTAATGGAATTTCTTGCAATCCAAAAGATTTTGTCGATGATTTTTAGTTATAAATACTGATAAAATACATAATAGAAATCTTTCGTCATACAAATGTTTCCAAAATTTTCGTGAACCCTAATATTCTGTACCTTTCTATTTGGGATCGTAATTCATTATCCCAAATTAAGATTAGATAAATAAAGATTTAGTTAAGAATATTGATAAGTATATTCCCAATTGAAGTGATCGCAGTCCACCTTTAGATAGATGTAATAGAATAAATTGGTCTTTGTTTTTCCTCCTCTTGGCAATTCCCGTTACTACATAATACATCAGATTATATATATATATATTAACAAAAGAAAACAAAACCATGTCATAAAAGAAAAACCAAAATATTCATATTTCTCACTTTTCGGTTGTACTGCTGCATTGGCGCATTCGCCGCATTTGTGAAGTCTTTTCTCATATTTAAATCTTTTTTAGAATTTTTGTTAATCGTATAGTGTCCATTTCCTAAGTTTACTTCATCTGAAATATTACTTCTTTAATTTAAGTATTTATTTGATTAAAACTAATTTCTTAATTGGTTATTGCATTTGTTTCTGTTTTTGTATATGTTTGTATATATATATATATATATTCTGACGCACTCAATATGAATCGGGATACGATTATATGTAGCTGTTTTTTCAATGGATAATTTTTTTTAATCGTCATAAAGCATCAAGATTAATGTTTTTGTTCTTTCGCTGAAAACAAAACAAGAATGGATTTCATTTTTAAGATACTAATGAAAGTATTCGCTTACGCTTCTGTTTATATTAGTTATGCTATAACATTTTTTCACGTTAATTAATAAGAAAATTATTTTATTTCTATATTATACTGTCACTTTAAAGTAAATTTTTTAAAATATAGTAAGGAATACAGGAAACGGAACTGAAAAACAAATTTCGATCTTAAATTTTTCATCAAAATTAATTTGTTAAAATACTTACCTATTCGAAGAAAAGATGTTATTCATTAAGTTACTTAAAATTAATGAAAAAAGCCAAAAAATGTACGTGGTTCAAATATGCATTACTGCGCAGGAAGGAGAGCACCCCCAAGATTATATAACACGAGCCGCCACTGAAAGCAATATTCCTTTGCTAGTTTCTTTATTTATTTTATGTGGGTATAAGTTGAGCCTTTGTAAGACCATAGAAACTGAACACATCGAACATGTTCGACGTATCCCAGAAAATCTTAAGAAAAAATGTTTTGTATGTAGTTTAGATAAAATTCCCTCAGTTTTAAGTGAAGACGCAAAAGAAACCTACAATAAAATTAATCATTGCAACAATGGGGGAGTCCTTTCCATATCGTTTTGATTGCATCACCGTAACTCTTAATGAGGATAGAACGTTCATCTCTTTTGCACTCAAATGCTTGGAAATCAAAGTTTGTATAAGAGAACAGAAATTCACAATTCTATGTATGTCATTTCGAAAAAGAATATGTAGATGGAGAGAAAAGTCTGAATCATTAATATGATACAAAATTTTAATATTTGGCAAATATTTTATATTTAAAATTTTAATACATTTGCAGTTTATCGAAAACGAGCAAATATCTGATAGTTTTAAATCACTCCAACTGTCAGTGAATTTGAATTCATTATAAAAGGTTATTGAAAGATCTGCATTAATAGTCAGTTTTAAATTATTTTTACAAGATAACTCATTTTCCTTACCAGATCAGGTATAGAAAATCCCAGGTTATACCGAATCGAAATGAACTGAATTTTGGCATGAATTTTGTTATAGGGCATAGAATGCCTTTTTTTCTAAAGTACTGATTCTCAATATATCGGTGCGTTCCTTCGAACTGAGCTTGAAATGAAAAAAGGTGGCAAAGACGATAAAATGGGAAAAATAATACAAAAATTAATCATCGATGCCAAAATATAATAAGATACAATCTTTGAACACAATAGTAAAAATGTCACCTTAAAAATTAGATCAATGCATATATAAGTAGTACAAAAGATATACTGAAACAAATTGTTTAAAATTCTTAAATTCATTGGAAAGAGAGCACTATTAAAAACAATTTAGAAATTTGGATCGCTAATACTAAAAATATGCGAATCGCTGCTCCAAAGTCCAGCTTTAAAGTTGGAAATGAAAACAGAATTAAATTAATCACAGACATTTTCATAATCTGTATCTATCTAGAGATTGTCATTAATAATGCTTTTTAAATAAAATGAAGCTGTTTTGTCAAAAAATTTTGTTGAGGAAATTCTGACAAAGTTTATTATAACACTTTTAAACTTATTTATTTATTTTGACGAAAAAAACTTTAATTAAAGAATTCTTGCCTTTTATCAAGAGCTGCATATATTCTTAGGAAAATTCTTTTGCTAAGCATTCCAATTCCTTTCTCATAGATTTTTAGTAGTATTATTTCTATACCTATAATAATACATTACTATTGAGCAACTGCAAAAACTGCGGTGTGAGTTGCATCGAAGAAATTTATTTCAAGGAGAGCATGTCATGCAATGAGTAGATAGTTGATATAACGAAAACGGTTAAATAAGTCCAGTAACGTTCCCTCAAAAGTTTTAAATTTCTGACTGAACATTGTTCTGCTATTCGAGAATTTTCTTTATATGAGGCGCCGTGCCCATCACACTTATTCATTATCGGATGAAAATGACTACTGAGTGAAATATCGTTTACGAAAAACTAAAATACAGAAAAAGATGCTCATATTCAGAGAAGAAACCGCTCACAGAAGCGCAAAAAGGGAAGATGGGATTTTCTGTTATATAGTTGATGCTATTTCTTGAAAAGTATATCATTCCTAAATAGTATAATCCCAACGGGTTGAAGTATCAATAATATGTAAATGTATGTTGTCCCCATTCAGGAGCAAAAAATATACAAAATACTCGAGTATATTACGGGTAAATATCTATCGAAAATTATTCGAACCCCTTCGAACAGATTTCTCTTTGGCGTTAACCAGACCACATTCGGCCAAAAGGTTAAGTCATTTGTTTTGGCACTAAAAGTGAAATGTACTGAATTATTTTTCCAATATCCTACCAATTGCAGTAATTTACATCTATAAAGTATGTGATTCATAAGTGAAGAATTTCAGAAAGCATCATATCTGCAGCCAGACATTGCTTCTTTCGTAATAGCACATATTTTGTACAGTAACTACTGTTCAAGAAAATGTGTACACGAACGTGGAAATTATTTGGCTCTCTCAAGGTAATTCACCCTATTATGATGAACTGAACTTCAGCACAGTTTTTCAGGTAAATGGCTTGTAACCTTACGTATGAACAACCATGGTACAAAACTGCAATTCAAAAGATATACGTATATAGACTGACTGCAATTATAATTGAGGTGAAGAAGAGCCAATAGATAGAAGAAAAGTCAAATATGGCATAACCAAAGATGTCATACGATTGTACTAATTAGGAGCTAAGATAACGAATGAAATTTAATAATGCCTCAAGTCAGGCTTGACACTCAAATTCAGATTGCTACAGCACTGCCGTCCTGTCCGTTGCAAATGTTGTCATCTATTGTATCAAACTCGCCTGTAAAGCAGATTATATTCTACTAGCTGATGCACCCGACGTTGCTCGGGATGAAAATATTTTCATATATTTTATTAATAAAAAACTAACTATTCAATTAATCTCACTTCAGAATCACTTTCACTAAAGCCTTCCTTTTGCCTCATCGTATTTGTGACAAAGATTTGATAAAAAATATATTCCGTAAGTTGGATTTCTAATAGTGTACAAACTATTTATGAATTTTCGGTTTTATTTATACTGCATTTAGCTAACATAGCTGTAATTTCTGCCACAGATGTCACACTCTGTAACATCTATGATAGATGGATTGATGGAATTTCTACTTCTCCATTGTAGAAAGTACATACTCGCCATTTAGCTTATGCAACCATTTTTTTTTACAATCTCGGAGTTCTGTTTTAATTCAGACTTTAAATAAACTACATTTTCAAATGCAGATCAAAATTTTGATCATGTCTATGCCTGACTTCAGGATCGATTTGATTTCGTGTTTTTGATTATTATTATAATACCATTTTTGCTTTCGATTGAACTGTTAGCGCATCCGTTACCTCTTCTCAGATACGACATATATTTTACTTTTAAAAATTCAGTTTTGCTTTTGTAATGCATTTTTTATTCTAAATTTATTTCAAATTATAAAAGAAAAACTCAAGGTGGATGGCAAATTTTAAATTTTGTGGTGCTGCCCTCTATAGGTAAAAATATTATTGAAAGTATAAAAGTGAAAAAAAAAAGTTCTTTTGATTTGTTTCCAATTTTAATCTTTTTTTCCCTCATAAAGGTCAGATGAACAACTGTTGATAAGTTTGATTAAATAATGGTCCTATTCCAGAATAAAGTCAGGCGTCAAATCGAGTGCAATTTTAGCTTGACATATAAAGGGTTTAGAATAAAGCAGAAGAACGTAGTTAATTTATTACTGATAACATTGTACAGAACAACACAAATGAAATTTAAAATTAATTCCCTACATCCTGAAGCATTTCTAGAATTTTCCTCGATTCTGTTGCTGTGTGACCAATTATCTTTATAATCACAAACATAATAGCGATAAAGGTATGTGCAAGATCCCGCCCAAGCAGAAGCCCCACGGGAAAGAGACGCCGCAAAGCAACCCACCCAGCGAAAGGGCACCAAAGGAAACAGCAATCCGCCAAAAAGGGCAAAAACTGAGGAATAGCACAAAGGCTCTCCAGAGTGTCAAACAGTAAAGCCATCACTTGCCTAAAGTTATGCAAACGAAATTAAGTAATATAAAACAAAAACTGCAAGAAGTTTAATTTAAATATTTTTAAAAATCTGAACTTTAAGGGTTTACGATCTGTAATATGAAAACTAAGATAAATTTATGGAATTTTTATCCTCTTACCTATGTCTGAGTTTCAATTTTTATCCGAATCTTAGCGAAAATATATAAGAATCTTATTCCTCCCCATTCAAAAAAACTTATCATAACACTAAATATACTTTATCATTACAATAGAGCATCACATTACAATTATCCATTGTTATGTGATGCATGAAGTGCGCCACAGCAATTCAAGTTTGGAGTCCAGTGAGCCCCTTGCAGGAGGGAAAAGGACATGGCGTCACACTATAGCGTAAGACAAAGTGAAGTCAGATATTCAGTGATATGCGCAGTTACATTTGCCTGGAGACTGAATTTACGTTAAGTGACGCAATCAAGCAGAAGGAGCGGGGTTGTTGTCTGAATTACAATCAGCGTTTAATGTAATATATATATATATATATTTACGATTTTCAATGACATAGGGTTCTATCCATTAATTAAAATTAATATTTCAGAATAGGTATTTAATAATAAGATCCATAATCTATTCGTAATAAAACTACATGAAATATTTTAAAAACATAGTAAAACTTTATTTTTAAGAAATAAATAATCAAAAAGCAACAAAAACTTTATATCACAAAAGTCTTCGTACGCTTTAAAAAAATCTCTAAATATTAGTAAATATTCTAATTTTTCGTTAAATTAATATTTAGTAGGATATCCTTTAGCATCCACAACAGCTTTTAAACGTTTGGGAATAGATTTCACTAGGTTTTTTTTTTTTTTTTTGTAATTTCTGCATCAATGTGCATCCATTCTTCCATCATTACTGTTTTTAGTTCGCTTTTTGTTTTAATGTCGTATTTTCATGCTCTAACCTCCAGTTCTCTCAAAATATGTTCTAATGTGTTTAAATATGGCGACTGAGGTGGTGTTTTCAAATTTTGTGGACAATTATAGAGACACCAGAGGCGAACGTTGAGAGCTGTGTGCTTAGGATAGTTATCTTGATAAAAAAAAAAAAAAATGTTTCTAATACCCAAATTTTCAAATACCAAAATAATTTTAAATTGTCTCTTAAAATATTTAAATAAAGAGCATGATTCATTATGCCATCAATAAGTAGCAAATTACCTAGTTCTGATGCTGACATGCACACCCCACGCAAGGACACCTCTACCGCCATACTTAACTGTTCCAACTAACTTCTTGGGATTAAGTTCCTCATTTTTTCTTCTCCATACCAATATACGTCCATCGAAACCAAAAATGTTAAATTTGCTTTCATCTGCAAATAAGACATTATTCCAATACGTTTCGGGTTTATTTAACGTTGATTTTGCGAAGGAAAGCCTAAGCTTTATGTTTTTCTCACTAACAAAAAATTTTCTACGGGCAGAACGTCCATTTAATCCAGATGCTCTGAGAACTCGTTGAACAATTTCAGGTGAAATTTAAGTAGAAAATTTTTCATTAAATTCTGCAGAAGCTTTTAAAGCATTCAAACGTGGATTTTTCACAATTTTTCTAGTTACAAATCTCGGATCACGTTTTGTTAACTTTGCCGGTCCACCTTTTCTTACCTTGTTTTCGATCCGATTTTCTTCTTTAAAGCGTTTTCTCACATGCTGCACTGTAGAATGGGATAAATTAACTAATTTAGCGATATTCCTAACTGATTTACCACTGCTATGATGAAAAATCATCAGTTTTCGAATGCTGATTGTTGTTTCTTTATGACTACGAGCCATTTTTAAATAATGAATAGAATGTTATGGTGTAAGCAAGCAAAAATTAAAGCTAAACGATTTTTTAAATGCCATCACAATGCAAAAATAAAAATAAAGTGACAGGCGATAATTTAAATTATGAATTTATCCGAAAATATTTCAGGGTACGAAGACTTTTGTGAGATAAAGTTTTTGTTACTCTTTGATTATTGATTTCTTAAAAATAAAATTTTACTATGTTTTAAAAATATTTCGTGTAGTTTTGTTAAGAATAGATTATAGATCTTATTATTAAATACCTATTCTGAAATATTAATTTTAATTAGATAGAGCCCTATTTCATTGAAAATCGTAAGTGTACGAACACTTTTGGGAGCCACTGTATATATAAAAGAGGCAAAACATAATAGAAAAACAATAAAATAAATTACAAACATTCACATCAAATTCGAAAGGATATGAAAAAAACGGATTGAAAGTATATCCGAGTAAAGACAAAAATGAGAATAGTAACAGATGGAAAAACATAAAAATATCACATACACACATTAGGGATGAAAATCAGTGTTTTGGGCCTTACGGCGTAACTGATTGCAAGAAAATGTCAAACTTTTATATTCAGCAATTCAGCAACTGTCCCCTGAAGAAACGTTATTGTGCTTTTATTGCGTTTTTCATTTCATTTTATATTTTTCATTTTGATTTATATATATATATATATATATATATATATATATATATATATATATATATATATATGTAATATCCTCTCTTATTTTTAGTTTCGTTCTCTTCCACCCACAGGTATATTAAATCTCTCGTTTGGGCATATTTATTACTAAAAGAATATTTCAATCGCTTTCACGTACCACCGAAAATCATGACGCGTCTCCTTGGCGCTAGACTTTTCCCCTAAAACGCTTATGTAATTTATTAAAAATAGCCCATATTCCCTTCACTTTGATCACGTGTTATATTGTTATTCCCTTATCTGAGAGGATCGGGAATCTTCTGTACACTTTTACTTAAAACTTCAACTAAGATGTTGGTATGTCTGTCACTCTCCAAAAATATTTTTATAATAAAGCAAATTGGTTAACAACTCGGCTGTTTTATGACTGCAACAACAAAAACATTATATATATATATATATATATATATATATATATATATATCTCTTATGTGGACGTAAAATCGGGCCGTTTGGCAACAGCTCGCAAGTTTGGATTGTTTACGTTTGAATCGACGGAACTCTTGAATTGGTTTGAAGCTTGAAACAAAGAAATTATTTTTGTGTTAGATAGTTTGAACTCAATGAGTTTGAGTCGTACAATTTGTATTAGACAAATGAATGTGTGCTTAGTATTGAAAGTCCTTTTTAGCTCAAAGTTTCTGCAAAATGAGTTTTTTCATCTCACGACAACTCACATTTTCCGAGTTTTAAAAAAAACATAAATAGCTACCCAGAGAAAAATATTGTTCCTTTCTTGATTAAATAATAATTAATTGAAATGAGTTAGTATACAGAGCTTTCTGAGCAACATTTCGTTTAAAAAAGTGGATATTTATGATTTTGGTGGAAAAAACAATGTTTGAGAATTTTGAAAAAGGCTATCTAATCAATTTCAAAATGCCAAGGGTAAATAAGTATTATGGTTTCAATTTTGAATAGTTAATATGAAAATGTTTGAATCCACTTTTCTCCCTTATATGTCCTTTTTTAGCTAAATGGTTGTGAAATTTTTATATCATTTCTCGACATCTTAAATTTTTTGAGGTTTAAAACATAAATGGCTACTCAGAGAAAAAGTTATATATTTCCTGACTAAATAATAAATAGAATGAATGTGTATACAAGTGGAGAGCTTTTCTGAGCCATATTTTACTGAAAAGAGGGAATGTTTAAAATTTTGTTGTAAAAAGCAAGGATTTGGGAAATTTTTGAAAAAGGCTATCGTATCAATTATAAAAGGCTAAAAGTAAATAATTATTATGGATTTTAATTTTGAATAGTTAATATGAACACGTTTCAAGCCACTTTTTTCCTTAAACTGTCTTTTCTTCAGCTACAGAAAAACACTATATCTTTCTTGACTAAATAATTGTGATGCATGTATAAATGTGAGGAAGCTTTCCTGAACTACATTTCATTGAAAAGAGGGCATATTTGAAATTTTGGTGGAAAAGGCAATTTTTTTTTTTTTAAATTAAGATTTGGAAAAAGGCTATTTTATCGATTTAAAAAAAACTAAAAGTACATAATTATTACGGTTTTCAAATTTGAGCGTTAATATGAACATATTTTAAGTCACTTTTCTCCTTAAATTGTCTTTTTAGCTAAAGGATTGTAAAATGGATTATGTCATCTTACGACAACTCAGATTTTCTCAGATTTAAAACACGAATGGCTACACAGAGAAAACACTATATTTATTAAATTATTATATACTATTACTATTATATATTATATATTATTATTATTATATACATTATAATTATTGGAATGAGTACGTATATATGTGGGAAAGCTTTTCTGAACAACAATTCACTCAGAAGAGTGCATGTTTAGAAGTTTGGTGGAATGAAGTTAGGGGAAATGAAACTGTTGAAGAAAGAGTCAATTATGTATACCAAAAAGCTTTAAACGACTGATTTTTGATTGATGTAAATAATTTTGATTTTTAAACATCTTAGAATTATATATTTTAGCATTCAAATTTTTTTAAGCTTACTTTTCGCATTCAAATTTCTTCCTAAGATTTACATATATATATATCGCTCTGCTACCAGAAAATTTTAATTTTAGAAATCGATTATTTATTTTTTAGTAATTGATGAAAATTAATGTTAGTAGTTCTTTCAATTTCGAATAATTTAAATTTACCTTTAAAAATTAATGTATTTATAATTTCCTACTACTAGCAGAAACACATAACTGTATGGCGAGTGAGCAAAGCGAGCTGGAATCACGTAGTGATCCCAAAAGAATCACAACCTGATTCTTGGGGGTTGGCGAGCGGAGCGAGCATGGGGTTTAACCCCCTAGTTATAAAAAAAACAACTATTATGTTCTTTAGACAGAAATGTTATAACAAATATTTTTCACGATTAATCGTAACTTAAAAATACAGCATATATTTGCTTATTCTGTTGTGCTGTATAGATTAATTAGTTTTAAGCGCTTGTACCTATCAGTTTGAAAATTAGTTCATGAAATAGCTGTATTCAAAGACGCTTGTACGCGGAAACAAGAATGGGATATATTTCTTTCTTATTAATTAATTTTTTCAATAAATGGAATTGAAAATTTGCTTATCCATCAGATATTGTATCGTGGTTTAGATTTTTTTTATCACTTTTTATTTCTCGAACACTTAAAACATTTTTATAACAAATTCAATGCAATACATAAATAACGATTGGCTACGTGATACAGAACAACATATAATTAAATACGAAGCACTTATTAATTTCTCATGTTTATATTTAAATATTCTTAACATTGTGATATAAATCAGTAATTAAGTAACATTTTTCAAAAGCAACATTGTCATTTCCTTCTAGCTGAAGTTGTGAGATTATCAGTAAGCTCTTTTTTAAGTTCACTCATCTTCGATAAATCTCAAATTCTCAATTGTGGATTCAAGCCGGTACACAACTCTTTCTCTTTTCAGTCGTTAAAAAGACTCACTTGACCGTGGGAATTTGCCGATGGCTTGGACAGGATATCTTTGAATGTGTCAGTACAGACACTATCTATCACACATATGGGAACACCTGCCTTTAGTTATCTCATTATCTCAAGATACCTCGGGATGTTGCATCTTTTTTTTTCTAGCTTGAAGCATCATGACAAATAAGAAGAAATGCAAGTGTTTAATGTGCAAGTCTGGTATTTACTTTCGATTTTTTCTTGCACCATTAACTTTGTGATCTCAAGCCACAGTTAAAACTTTCACAACTTGATAAATACCAGTTTTTAAGATGATTACATGGTGAGAAAATCAATCAGAAATGTGCCACTGACAGCGAAAACTTTTAACACATTGCAACTTGACAGTCTGAATGGATTTGTTATGGGACTTTTGTTTGTTTCCATGTCATGACATCTTTCCTTTTACTAGATATTAATCTTTAAAACTAATTTTAGCTTTTGTCCAAAGTAATGATCGAAAATTTAACATGATATATGAAATGTTGCTACATTAGAAATAATATTGCTCTGAGATAGAGTTTCAGAATGCAGATACAAGAAGGTAGTTCCAGTATTTTCAAATTACGGGCTCAATCATGTCAGGTACAACAAAAGAAAACCTATCGGTACCAGGTTTCTATCCATTTAGAAAAGACAGAAAAAGAAACACAAAACTTGACATCCGTTTCATGGACATTCCGTTACAGTCGTTAGAAAAGAATCTTTTACTCATTTAAATTTTGTATTCTATAATACATTTTATAAAGCATGAGTAGTCGAACATGTCATTTCTATGTTTATACAACAAGGATGAGAGGGGGGATTCTAAATGCCAGGAGTTTTAACTAGGTCACACGGCATTTTGTTTTATCGTGGAGGAACTATATCATTAAATCCACTTCATCTTTATCTCATATCTGATGGGCATCAAATCACTTAAAAAACCCAGCTTCAAAGTCACCTTGATCGCGCGATGCTACAGACAGATTTAATAGCGCCCGTGACCAAATTACATTTAATGGCAAAAACACCCTTACTTTAATCAAGAAACACCGTATATATTTGGTATAGCGTTTTCGACATCAGTCCTCGGGGAATATATCACTTAATTATCGTAAGAGACTTTTCTTACTGAATACGAAAAGATAATATAAGAAAGATAAGATAAGAATAAGAGTTGTTGCTTTAAAACGGCAATTTCTTCCTCTTTAAAATGTTAGAACAGCACGTGAGAGCGTGGTTATTCAATTTACATTTAACGCATACTTTTTGATTATGCGGTGCTCTTTTATCACTATCAGAAAATACACGTGACTTTCTGAAATACTCGGGTAACAGTTGAGATTCTAGAGAGAGGGGAATTGAAAGGAAACAGAAAATCTGCAATCATGCATTTTAACAAACTTTGATTCCAGTAATAATTGGTATTAAAATATATACCTCCCTCAGTCTCAAAATTTATAAGTTTACGAAACTCATGTAATTTCAATGTAAGAATTTGAAAGAAAAAACGAGTTAGATATTTTTAGTTCGCAGAAAAGTAAGAATTAATATAGTTATCTCAAAAGAGCAAATATTTCCACATTTGTTTACACATGTAAAATCTACACTTTGAAAACATGATACTGAAAACTAGAAATTTTGTGTAATTCTAGTTTGTCAGCTCTAGTAAAGCAACTCAAATTCTACGCTAATCACCAATTTTTTTAATTGTCTAATAATAGATATCGAAAAAAGGGGAGTCATTATATATCGGTAGTGTTTTTTTCTTTATTCTACGATATTAGGTAAGAAATTTTATCAACAAGTCATATGTAATTAAATTTTTCCAGAAATGCTTATTAGAATAACATCCATGGTGTAGAAAGGAAAAACTTTTATGATCACTTTTTTTTACTTTTAAACAATTCCACTTAGCGTTAAATACCATTACTTTATTAATTTGTCCTCGTTGGAACTAAAAATATTTTTAAAAAATATCCTAAAGCTGTATTAGAGTCTGAAAATTTTAGCAATAATCATAAATATGTATTAAGATTCTGCTACATTTCAGTCGCTGATTTCAAAAATATAGTTAAAACAAAGAAACGGCGAGAAGGAAAAATGTAAATTTTTTTGCATTGGAAAAAAAAAAGCATCCAAACGAACAACAACAAAAAAAGTTTCTTTTTCATACGGATAGAGCATTAAAATAAATACAGTTACTAAATCGAATAGAAGCTGAATTTACTAGTAAATTAGTGGCACATCATTTTAGGAAGCATTAAAAATGGTTGAATTGTTAAAGTTTAAATGCAATTGTTATATATGATATTCGACTAATATAAAGTAAGAGCCCTTCAACCATCTGAATTTTCAGCCGAACTAATTTATTGTCTGTGTATCAGCAATCATATCTCATGCCTACAGACTAAAAAGAAAGCGTGTTGGTAGTCTTGTCTAATACGTTAAATGTATCTAAAAACAAGTAACGAAACTATGAACTGAAAATCAGTAAGTAATCATTCTAGGGAATAATTCACGTCTTCAAAAATCATGATGGCTTGCAAGTGTAATATGAGTATTAAAATAAATGGCCTCTAGTGAATTCACATCACCTAAGAGCAGTGGCGGCTCGTCAGCTCAGAAACAAGCAGCGTTGCAAAAGGTCTATAGACCTAAGTTGCAGGATATTTTGTGCTGATTGTTTTGGTATATAATGATGACATACTAAAAATTGATAGTTTTTAAGTTATAAGCAAAAAACTGGAGAAAAAAATTGTTTTTTGGCCATAACTAAAATTCCAACAAAAATTATTGGTGGTAACCCCAGAATCGTAATCAGCACCCGAAAAAATACAAAGAAGCAAAAAATTACAGCTCCTCCAGAATTGGATTTAAAAAAAACGACTGAACTACTGTGAAAAAGCGAAAAAGAGCCAAATGAGGACGTCGCGCCAAATGAGAGCTGAAAAAAATGCAGCTCAAATGAATGCAATTTCAAGCGGAGAAAGGGTTGCTTTTCTCCCGCTTCGCATTGCTCTTTGCGTTAATATAGGAT
Organism: Araneus ventricosus; assembly: GCA_013235015.1. Lineage (NCBI taxonomy): Eukaryota > Metazoa > Arthropoda > Arachnida > Araneae > Araneidae > Araneus > Araneus ventricosus. The sequence continues at coordinate 320,424 of BGPR01000413.1, forward strand.
CCTTAGAAGGGGCAAAACTTTTCGCGGCTCTGGTTTGTCTCTCTCTTAATCCTTGATTGATTTTCCGTCTTCTTTTTACATTTTTATTGCTTTTTGCCATTTTCGCCGATCACTGAATTCTCAAAGTGGAAAAGTAAGCCAATTAGAATAAAACCGAAAATACAATCTTTTAAAATAATTTCAGGGGGGCTGCAGATCTGCAGCTCTTATGGACGAGCCGCCACTGCTTAAGAGTGCACCTAATGATCGAATTAACCAATTCCCTTTTTTCTGCTACTTTCTCCAGATAATCAGAGTCTGATCTTGGAACCATTCATCATGGTTGAAACAACCTGCGGAAAATGCCTATCTATTATTTTGGACAAAAAAATTCTGAAATGTTTTTAATTAATTTCGATATATAAATAATTTTCACTTTAATGTAATTTCACATTCACAAAAACTACTAAATTATTACTATTTAAAAACTTAGTTCATAAGTTTGAGTTGAATTGAGAGGTGAATGGATTCAATATCTTTCTGAAATATCAGTTTGATCGGAAAGTTACGCGGGATTAATAGACAAATAAAATCTTCTGACATCTAGGCATCTTCTGATCGAAAGCAAATTTAACTGATCCATAAAATTAATCATTAACATAATCTCCATCGCTTTGTATAATATATGCCCCTCTCTCAGTCAATTTTTTGAGTCTTGCTTTGAAGAATTCTTTCGACTTCGATTCAAAATATTTATTTACTGCTACCTCCTATTTACAATGGAAACTTGATATCAAGAAAACGCTACATTGGTCTAAATAGGCAATAATCCGAGTGAGCCATATCTTCAACACGGTCGGATGAGGAAGTATTTTTTACTCAAAATTATTAAGCTCGTTTTGAGTTAATCGTGCCGTATGCGATCGAGTATTACCAAGCTGAAGGATCACATCTCACCTATTGAGAAATGCAAGCCGTTTGATGGTTAAAATTTCTCTCAAATTTTCCAATGACGACAAAAGATGTCTCTAGTACTCAAAAGTAATACTTTGGTTATTTTTTGGTAAATCAGGAAGGATCCTTCCAAATCCTGTCTTGTATATATACACTACAAGATTTTCTTTTAATGCAATCCTGACTTTGTGGTGAGAATAGACTTCTTTTTGGGGGCCCATTCACTGTGTTATTGATATAATAGTATCATGATAAATCCAATTTTCATCACTCACTGTGATTCGCCTTAAAAAAGAGCACTTCCTTCCATGTGATAACTGAAATGCAAAGCAATAAATGCTCTGCAGACATGATTAAATACAGTAAAACCTGTACTAAACGGAATCTAAAGGGACTAGAAAAATGTTCCGTTTTAGACAGGATTCAGTTTCATACAGGACTTATTAGTATATGAGGTTTCGACGGGGCCAAACATTTTTTCCGCTTAAGACAGGATTCCGTTTCTTACAGTGTCCATTTTAAACAGGTTTTACTGTACAATTGAAATGTAAATATTTAAAATTTTCCCAAAGAATACTAATTTTTAACATTCTTTCTTTTTAAACGATTTTACCAAAAAATGAATATAAATAATTTAGCATGAAAATGGCAATAGACTATCATTTACAAAGTAATTAAGACCATCCACTCCCTTATCATGATTAATGTTTTTGATTAGAAATGCGATTGCTTCTCCCTTTCGAAACAGCGACAGCATGTGAAAAGGTGTTTCCAGAGTAAAAAAATTCTTAAAACAACACGGGTAGCAAAGGTGTCCTAAGGTTCACCATCACACCGTTTTCTGAATCAAAAAAAAACTATTACGTAAAGGAAAACAAATTCAGATAAAATGTGTGCGTTTTTCTTTCGGTAGCTACACACTTCACCACATTTATGTGTCAGAACTTCGTTTACTAACTTTCACTTTAAAAAAAAAAAACTGTTTCAAAACAAATTCATTGCTGACCTTGATTTAACCTAGAAACGTGAAGGTGCCTCTTCACGTGTCTTAAGTCTCTTAAAAGGCGTGACATGATTGCTACAATCTATAATGGTCGATAACCTGAAAATTATAATTTCTATATACAGGTTGTAAAAGACGAGATTTATAGAAGCAACATTGGGAACTATCTCGTGAATGTTATTTAGTCACGTGTGCCACGTGAGGTGGTACAGTAAACCTATTTTAATTAACGTTTCTAGAATCTAAAGTGTTAAAATAATAAATGCTACCGCCAAATCAAAGGAAAAAGAAAGTTAACTACAAAACACAGTGACGCAATTCCGTAACATAAAAGCACATCCATCAGGTGCTATCCCTGTAAAAAAGCAGGGCATATTCAAGGATCCTATATAACAACAACTTATTTATTCTTTTAATCAATTTATTGCAAGATAAACTGTCCTTTAACGCTCTTAGAATTTAATTCAGAGTTTGCTGATAAGTACGGATACGCAAGTTTCTGTTAAATTATCTCGAACACTGATTAATTGGTCGAAATCATAGTCTGTCATTTAAAAATCTATCTAAGAACCGCTCTTGAATTAAGGTTTCTTTTTTAATGAAAAGGAATTATTGCAAGACACGTTTCTGAAAGAGAGGATTTGATATTCCACTGATAAACATTTATCCCAGCTTGCTATTAGTAAGCTTTCGTAAGTATTGCTTTGCCATGAATCAAGCACCTAAGATCGTTTTACAGAATTCTAATTACTGTTTATTTTAAGATATGCATTCTCAATGAATAAACTACTGCGCTTTTAAAGGTAAAATAACATTTTGATTTGTAATAAACATTAAATAAATAAATGACCACATGCATGTTAATCTAAGCTATATATCGAGTGACAGTAGATGTAGAAGTTCCCTTTACTGTCAACCTTTTGTTTTAATTCTTTTCCAAAGAAATGTGTCAAGTTGACATTTTGCTATTTAGATAACTGTGACATACAGCCGATAGCATATGCTTTCGTGTGCATTCTTTCTTTTATCAAAATGAAATAAATTAGTGAATCCCTTGAAGTTCAAAACAGACATAAAAGGAGGTTAAAAAGTGTTATGTAGCAATTCGTTTCTAGTCCTGGCTTTTAACTTTTAAACAGATTTTCTCGACGAAGTGCAATAAAATGTAGTTCAGGAGGTTTTAAAAGTTTACAGTTTATTTAATTTTACTTTTATGTAGAAAGATATCTTTCCACGAATACCATATGAAAATATATATGTAAAAATATCTTTTCCTAATATAAAATGGATGACTTTCCCATTTTTTCCTGATAAGAGTTTTCCGGAGCGTAATAGACAAATAAATTTTTTTTTTCTTTTGCTTCAAGTAGTGAATAGGTTCTGGGCTTTGAGGATCCTTATAATCGCTTGAAGATCAAGTTGATAAATTTGATATGCGACTACATGCGTTTTTGAAATGGAAAAATTTATCTTAGCATGAGAAGAATACCAAGATTACCAATTTATTTTAAAATATTTCAGAATCGTTGCAATAGAGGTGTCAAGAAAATCTCTTCATACAGTTGTTAAGATTAAACTATACCAGTTACGCTTAATACTTTTAAAACAGGGCAATCATATCTTCTTATTCAAATATTTACATGTTGCAGATGGCTGGGGAATAATTCTCAAAAATTGAGACTATAGCAAATATCTAAAATACGTAAGGATACATTTCTATAGCAGGATAAAAAAAATATTATGTTCCCAGAAGTCACGAATTTATTACAAAAATGATTTTGAAACAATTCTAAAAATTAGATTTTCATCACACTTTCTGTACAAAATAATGTTTTGGGTAATTGTTCTCTGTATAGCAGCTTAAATTTCCTTTTAATGTTTCAACAAGTAAAATATTTGTGTGTCTCCTCTTCATTAACTGTGACAAAAATGTAAGACAGTTATATAAAATTTCATTTCCATTCAATTTGACTGAATCCATTCTAGTACTAGTTGCATTCAAAGTTTACGGAAAGACTTGAGAAACTAAAATTAGTTTTTAGTAATTTAGCCTGTTCGCTTGACGTCACCATCACATGACAAACGTAACTGTATCATCTGAAATCTAGTTACATGTTTTCTTACGCTGGATTGTGACGCCGCGTACTTTTCCCTCCTGCAAGATTCTCGTTAAGATTCCAAAATTAAAATGGCAACGCACATTCGGCGTGAATCGTAATCGTTCCGCGCTTTCGGCCTACAAGTTAGAGCTATTTTCATTTTAAGTATTAAAATCTACTCAATTAACATCCTTTAATTAATGTGGGAGTATTAGTGTATAATTATTAATGTATTCATTTAATGAAGTACCCATACTTTCCAGTGGGGTTAATTCTCATCTTTCAAGCAAAATGTCATTGGTGTACTGTATAATGCAGTGATTGATATACAAATAAATGCATCGACCAGTGTAAATGTATTTACTCACCTAGGTGCTTTTTTCCCCTTGGAAATCATGCTTTTCTTTCATGTATCATTTTGAATATCATTTCTATTCCTTCGTAAAAAATAGTCTTAGATTTGATTATTTTAAAGACTAGTTTACCTGCATAAAAATTCCAATCTTTTTAAAAATAAATTCAGTATCCAATCGACAGTTTTTAATTTAATAAAACTTCTATCAATAATTATTCAATTCAAATCTAAATAGTTTTATAAAAGAGAACATCATCATAGGAATAGCATTCAAGAAGAGCAAAATGTATTTCTTAATTTTCTTTGAAAATTACTGCATACAACAAAACACAGAAAAAAGATACAAGAAAGACTTTCTTCTCGATATTTTTGTTTTTTATTGTTCGAGCCAATTCTTACACTAGAAGCTGAACTGGGACACTGACTTTAAGATTTTACTATACAATACTTTAAGATTTTAATATAAGTATATTTGATAGATGATGGAATGAATAATTTTAATATGGGTAATTTTATTCCATTTTTCAGCCCGTAGAAAGCACTTCTTTCGACGAATGTGAGACATGCAGATTTAATGCACAAAGTCAATATATTCTTTAAAAATCTTACTGCAAGTGCATTTCGATAAACAAAATCAGAAAATGAAATAAAGATATTTTAGACTGAAAATCTTGGACCACTATACATCAGGGGCTCAGGTCTAGCTATTCATTTAAAAAGAAATAACCAAAATAACTTTTAGCTTAAAAATTATCATCTCTAATTGATGTTTTGAAAAAATGAAAATAGACGTCTTATCAAAAACATCAGAAACAGACCACACTGTTAAGGACCAATTTATCTGTCTATGGAAAAGTCATAGTATTCTTAATTACTTTTCAGCAGGATACTTTACTTAATCTCTGAACTTCAATGTTCGAATTAATTTAAGGATTCCTTTAAAAATATTTCAGACAGTTTAATTCGTAAAAAAAATACTGATTCCATTCCTATTTTGTTACCTGTTTCTTTTTCGAATACATGCGATTCATTATCACCATTTTAACTACCCCCCTTTTTTTGGAAATGTTAAGAATCTCTCGGTGCTTAAGACTTTGAATGGCGAACACACTTCTTACCACTCAGATAGACGATAATGTATCTGTGTGTTTTTGACTTTCTTGTGTTTTTTATAATAAAACCGTTAAGTTAAAGCCAATCACACTTCTTGAAAACGCTAGTCCAGGCTCCAGAATCTAAGCGTACCCTAAGCACCCAGACCTGTGTGGGGGGGAAGGGGGGGATGTGTGTATGGATGTGTCTAAGGAGATAATTTTTTGGCACACAATTTTTATATGTTCTTTGACTTACATCTTTCAAAATTGGAAAATTCGTTATTCTTTTTTTCAGCATTCAATGAACTCGTCATTGTTAATATATTCAGTTGATATGCAGTAAAATCGCATTATGCTTTATCTTGTTGAATTTTTTCCGCTTCTGTCTGAAATGATATTTTTTCAAACATCTGCTAATTTTTCGTTTATTCTGATCAAGTGTTCTTAACTTCCCTTTTTTAAAGGAGTTTTTAAATCTTTAAATTAATTTTAATATCGCTTTTCAGTTTTTTGAAGATTATGATTAAAGTTATTTAAGATAAAAAGAAACTCTTAGCATATCAGATGGGAAGAAAATTCTAATTTTCAGAAAGACATGGAAGCTCTTTTATTATTTTCAGGTTTTGCGGTTCAGAACCGATTCCAGACCTTTACCAACCAACCGTTATGTAGCGCCCGTGCAACATTGGTGCATAAATAATTATAAACAAAAACATATTGAACAAAATGCCTAGGAGAACAATTTCTCATAAAATTTAATGCGACAGCTAAGCGATGTTTCAGCAGCATTACTGACCAAGGTATACAACGCAAATGATTTCTGAAATAACAGTACAATTTAAGACAGTTTTTGAATCAACAGAACAAAACGAAAACAAAAAAAAACTTTTAAACACATGTAACGTCTTCTGACTTTATTTTGCTTTTTGGGCCCCGAAAAGGGGAGGGAATGGCAATAAAAAACAGTCGCGTGAGCCAAGAATTTAAAAAGAAAAAAATTAATAATAAAATCCGACAGACATCGCCAGAAGAAATGATATCAGGTTCATAGAAACATAGTGACCTCTTTACAGACATTTTGCTTGTTTTGGATTGATAGAAAACCGTCCTTTTCTTCGACCTTGACATCTACTGCACGTGAATTCTCTAAACACGCGGTAAAGTCACGTGTAAAGACATGCACGTGAGATCAATCTCTCGGTACACGAGGAACTGGCTGACGGCAAACGCTAAGTATCGTGATTTATTCACACGAGTTCTCCAAATGTATTCAAATCGAGAATTTTCGGCAACAGAAAGTTAAAAGCTTAAACTTTTCAGGCTGTATATCATATTATATTTAGCATTCAGTAAAAGTTTATTTAAAATTAATATTTGTACTTAATGATACAGCAGTTTTTCAGAGGGTAAAGTTATTGGAAATACTGTGTGCCATTCTAGATTCCAATAAATTAAAAAAAAGTTTCTAATGTACACAAAACCATTCACTTTTATATTCCACTAGCAGTACGCGCACGGCGTTGCCCGTGGAATCAGGACTTCGACAAAATGGGGGAGAAATGCTCACAATGATACGAAAAAGTTTTGAAAACAAACTCAAAACAAAAGATACACATTATTGATTTACTCGCTTATATTTCCTCTCTACAATGATGCGAATGTAATGACGTCACTGGAAAGAATCGGATTGTAGAAATGCAGGCTGGGAATGAAAGTATATTACGTCACCTCCTTCGAGGAACCGACAATGCATTCTAGGATCGTCCGGAGAAACTCTCGCTGTCAAATCTCGCTAGCAAAAAAACTGCTTGAACTGATCAGGGAAAAATTAATTTGAAAAAAAAACGGAATAAGATATTTTAACCGTTCTTGCTTTAAATCCGACAGAAACGTTCCAGTTATAAGCTGAAAAAATGAAAATTATAGAGTTGTTAGAACGTCAGATGCGAGAATCTGAAGAAATCCTCATCAAAAATTACCATAAAAGTGACTATTATTTAAAAATTTCTCAAAATTCAGTAAACTATGTTGGAAATTCAAAACAAACTTCATTAGAACGAAAATTATTTGTTCTATCCGATGGTGCATTGATTGTTTTTCAGCGATCATTAGAAAAAATACTACAGCCATAAACGTGCCAAAAATGACCCAAAACAACATAAAACATTAAATAAAAAATGATCTAAAATGAATTTTAAAATTCCGGCTTCGAGGTGCATTGAGTCACCTTTACGACTACCTGTGTGCCAAATTTCATGGCTGTAAGTGCGATAGATTCGTCTGGACATCACGCGCACACACAAACATTGCCTTTTATGAGCATAGATTAGTACTCTTCTTTTCACAGCTCCTAGTGCCCCTACGCAACACTTATCACTAGTGAGAAAATATATGGCGTCATGTCAAAGTGCCAGCTGCTACTGTCATGTCTTCCCACGGTGCTGTTTAAAGAAAAGGTTAAAGGACATAATTAAGATTAAAGGGGAAAATATGAAGCGTGTCATGTATGATGCCGAACAGGAATGTTGACATTCGTTCAGGTAAGGGCTGTTTACTTACGCCCCCTTAGGCAATGCTTTCTTGTTCAGGATCAAGCTTTAAAGAAATAACATCTTATAAGAAGTATTTATGTTGGAATATATCTGGCCGTTGGCGAAGGGAACATCTTTTAGGAATCTTCTAAGAGTTGTGCTTGGAATCACAACAGGCATCCCAAGATCACACCTGGCCTGTCATTTTGAAAAACAAATCTGCTCTCTATACTCAACATTGCATTTATTCTGTCACTTGAAATGAAGCTCATAAATAAAGCGAGATGGAATTCCAAGAACCCAGTTTGAAAATGCAGTTGCATCAAAAATGTAATGCGACAATGCTGAAAACTTCCCTAATGGAAATAACTCAAATACTGCAAGATATTTTGTGAATAAGTTAATTTAAAACTTTTAAAAATTCAATAAATTAATCGATTTTGTCACAGGATTCGCATGAAAATGTGTATTAGCTGTGTAATTTATAGCCGAGAATAAATTTTAGATTTATGATGAATACTGAATTCCAAATATAATGGTACCTATTGGAAAATGAATGTTAAAATTTTCGAGTAATCAATAGAATGCCACTAATTGCATGAAATAAATATTTTGCTTTTGACATGCTTTATATCTACCTCAGTATCTAAAGAATTTACATACGTTGTATTTATTGATTTATTCGTATCTCAAGAAAATCGCTGTTAAATGGCACAGAAACAATGCTGTACATGTTATGTTTAAGTCAAAATTAAACCGCTAGTTAGAACCCATTTAACTAAAAAAGAAAATTCAGCTGTTATTTTGAAAAGAAAATTCAGATGTATTAATAACTTGGCAGTATTATGTGTACATTCAAATATTAATTAATTAATTAAAAGCCTATAGCTGATTGTATCTGCATTCTGTAAGTCTTACTCAGAATGTTAAGTGCATTTTATGAGCAACTGCAGGAAATTCACAAATGATGACTGTAATACTAGCAGTGTTTTCTGTAACAACAAAGCAAAAATATGGTTACTTGAAAATAATACTACTCCATAATTATCAACTTTATAACTTCTATCGAATGAAGTAATCAGGTAGCAATATATTTCTGAATATTGCCATCATGCCACTTTTATCTGTCTGAGAATCTCAAAAAATGTTTACAAGACACACACCGCGGAAGTCAAACTAGACTCAATAGAAAGTTAATTTTTGAAATTTAAAATGGCGCAAAAATTATTCTGTATTATCATTTTATTGCAGGTGTTAATTTAAATATATGTGCAGTTTTTGAGATTTTAAACTCTTTGAATAGCTGTATTGTATTTAATACCATAAAACCGGGTTACTTTGCACAGATTTCTATGACTACAGAAGGAATTTCGTGATTAGTTCCATATATTCCTTTAAAAAAAGGGGCTTTTCTGATTTTTTCCTCATTGAGTGATTGCTAGAGAAACGTTTTGCAGCAAAATTTGGATCATGCAATAATTTAATGATAAATTATAATTTTTCGAAATTTTGGTGCAAAGTTACCTCATAGGTGGGGATTCTTTGCACTGGTTATTTTTTCAGTATATTTCAAAAACAAACTCTCTGTGCTTAATGTTATATATATTTATTGAAAACCTGTGTGAAAATATACAAGAAAAATAAATACCTGATTATAATTAACAATTTTACTCCATTGCATCTGGTCAAATCAGAATGGCGTTTTCGAAATCCTTTTATCTAATTATTGCCAGGTGTGTTATTAATATATTTACTCATTACCACACCTTCTTAGTAAGATAAACATTAATAATCATTTTAAGATCTATACTATTGATAAGAAAACCGAACTGAAGCACGAGTTGCAAAGATCTTTTCCTTCTTAATGGAGAAAATCAGGGGGTTTCCATGTTTCTTTATATAAATCAGCTTCCTTTTGAAACAAACTATTCACTTCGAGTACCAAAAAATTTTCTGCTTCTTTAAAAATACCTAAAGTTGTGAAATGGCTTTAAATCAAGTTTCTAAGGTCTTCGGAGAGAACTCCATATATTTACCAGTCCCTAACTTCCTTTTATGCACCCTGGGTGTATCTGAAGCTAAAGCAAAAATTTATCATATTATTATTTAATACAAAAATAAATTTTAAAAAAACTAACAGGGATTGCTTTTTACAGCAAATTTTCATGGTGAAAAGAATCCCTCCTTTCCGGTACAGAGTTACCCCGGTCAGAAAACAAATAATTACAACTAAACTAACAAATATAATTGGCACTCAAAGTAACAAAATGAAAGCTAGATTTATTATGTTTCACATTTAAATTCACTTGTCTTCGGAAATATCATGCTTTATTCACCAGAGTCAGATTTTTCAGCACTGAAATTTTCGCTAAAAAACTGGCTGATTGTTTCTTCCTTCTGTAATTTCCCGAATGATTGTTATATACGTTAAAGAAATGGAATGCACTAGTCAGTCTTCCCAAGAAGCTAAAAAAAAAATCTCAATCCCGTACCCCTAATCAGTTGATTTCTAGTTCACTTTTCACAAAAATTTTACACTGGTGCAAAGTTACCTCCAAGGGTTCAAAGTAACCCCGTTTTACGGTGTCTCTTAGGTGATGTTGCTATTTTTTTCAAAAATTCTTCGAGTATTTCAAGCATTTTTTAAAAATTTATAATGATCAGGAGAGGAACCCCTGATTAATTTATTGTGCCTCGAAAAGAAAGAAAAACAGCTTAAAAAATAAAAGAAATGAATGTGCAAGCTGATTTATCAGTATTAAAAATGCAACAAAATGATTAGGGAAAGACTTATCTTATTGTTGACAGAATAATTACAGAAACACCATGATGGCAAAACTTTCCATACGAATCCATCTGAAACTTTTTAAAAGAATTATTAATCTCAAATTCTAAAGATGATACGAATTACAAGAAACTATTTGGATAATGTATAATCACAGAAATAGTAGCTTGCATAAGTACATTAATTACTGTCGGAAGTTGTACGGCTGAGATTAATGATGGAATCTCAGTCAATTACTAATTAATTTCCCTTTCAGTAGAATATAACATGTCAAAAATATTTGAAAATTGTTTATTAATGTTAAGTAACTGTGTTAAACAGTTAAAGGAAATAAGAGTATTATTAAGTAAATGTATTTCCTAAAGTGTGCATAACAACTGGCAATAATTATAGCCTATTAGAAAGTTTAAAAAATTTTCCGGGAATTGCTTGAAAAAAAAATATCGATAACAAGAAAATCACATGTATTTCATTATTACAGTCAGTGATGCATATTTTAAGAAATATCAATACTGTATTTAAAAGAATAACCCAAAGATTGTAAATTCCACATCTTCTAGATCTCACAGTCGAACACATCAAAAAAAAATTCCATTAAAATAGTCCTTTTCAAAATTTCCGCGTCTCTACACTTCCAATATATCAAGCAACCAAATCACAGATCCTAAAATTCAACCTCCTTGCTTTTAGCATGTAAATAGATTACTAGAGCCGAACTCATTGAATCAGTAACTTAGATAACACTTCGTGCTACCTAAATGGCTGCATGAAATGCTGTTGTGGTAAATAAGCACTAACCCAGTCCTTCAGTGTAGATTGGGGCAATGTCTCCGAAATACACGTAGAAATGGACTGATCGAAATGAAACTTAACTCACAAGTTTCAACTTGTCGGACTAAAAACATGGAGAGGTTCAATATTTTTAATCAACCCCTTAGGATGATAACTACCGATAAGACATGTAGAAATGCGTATTTAGAACGGCTGGAGCGATTTGGGCGAAACATGTTCATTAGTTGATTTAGACACTTTAATTGTTGCAATTTTAGTTGAAAAATGATTCGCACATTGTTCAACGAAAAAAAATTACTGTATTGAGAAATGGGCCGTATTTCACACACTTCTGGGTTGGATGGAGGTGAGTGATTGAAAGACCTTTAACAAATGGACCAATTAGCATGAAAGTTTTATGTTTTGGGTTCCTAAAATAATAAGATGCCCCAAAACATTGGCTGATAGTGCAAGAAATATATGTAATACTGTGTACTATAATGCATGGTGAATGAAATAAACTTTTTGTATTATTAATTTATGAATCATTTCTTTGAAAAAATTTGAGAAATATTCCAGCAGTAAAGTAACATTAAATAAACAGTATATTAATGATAAAATATTGTTCAGTTTCCTGTCTTTCAAAAGAATTTGACCTGAAAAATATCGGGCTACGACGGGTATTCTGCTAGTTAAGGATGAAAAAAGAGAAAGACTCATTTGATACTTCCAAACGAATGATCAGTTTCTGAAGTTTAGGGAAGATTTTTACATTATTTCTTCTGTTAAATATTTACTACAAACTTCTTGCTCGATGATAATATCCGAGCTTTATTGTGAGATAAAAAGCAAAAGTTCAGATCTTCTGTTTGGATAATATTTTCTTGTGCACATGCTATAGCTTTGTAATAAAGTAATTTTGCCATTTGGGATATCAAAGGAGTAGTGCACAATTTAGTTTTAAATTATTTTTTTTTCTAACAGAAAAGTTAATTTTTAGATACACTTGAGTCATCGGATCAGATATTATTAAAGAAACCTAAGTTTTTAAAAGCTAATTTAAATCTCTGGGCATTATTTGAATAGTATATAATAATATATAATATGAAAAGGTATATAAAAGGTAACTTGGTGTATAATGCAAAAAGATTGTTCCAACAAATTTTAAATTGGTAATTTTAACCTGATGAAGTTTATAGTCTGTTATAACTATCTGTAAATTCCGACATACATGATGCAAAGATTGTTCAAAACGCTCTACGGAACAGACTGTTTAATCTAGAGCTTCCAAATTTGGCAAGTAGTTATTTCTTGGATAGTAGGTGCTCAATAAGAAAGGGTTTTTCAAACTTTTAACTAAGAATGAATCGAAATTTTTAAGTTTTTCTACAATAACTTCGGAGTATATTATTGTATGAAAATCATTTTTTGAAACCACTTTAAAACGAAAAAAATATCTTTTCAGTGATAAAAATATTATTTCCATATAATTTTCTGTCTAATTTTGATAATTTTTTAAAAAATATTACTAATATAACAACCCAGTTCTGTCTCTTGGTAAAGCTCTGACGTCACCAACAATAAAACTCGCGCCACAGCACTGCGAGACGTTAAACAGCATAATTTCATTGTTAGAGAACCTAAATTTCAGTAATTTTCAATTTAAAAGAGTAATTGTCGTTCTAATTTCAAATTTAATAGCTCTAAAATAGTGAAATAAAATTTTCTGTCGATTGATATTAAATTTATCTCGCTATGATCAATAGTTCCCGAGAAATTTTAAATTATATTAATCATATATTTCAAATTAATTTCCGTTTTTCAATAGAAAGTAGTAAATTACGTCAGTGGTATATCATGCTCGTGATATAGTTTGGTCGCCACGATGCATCTGATTATTGATTGCAATCGTGATGATATAATTTGATTATATTTTTAGGCAACGTTTGAGAAGCAGAGAAGTGCTTTGTTTTGATTAGAATTTCGAAAAAGAATTCCCTTCAAATTTTAACTTTTGATTTACGTTTGACAAGCTGAGAATTTCATGGTTATTGAATTATAATAAAATTGTTAAACAACGAAAATTACTTCACTCGGAATGTTGTTTACCGAGAGGTTTTTAGAATAAAGAAATATGTAAATAATATGTAAAAAAATATTTCCTGTCATAAAAGATATGTTTATTTAACTCGTTTTCAATCAACATTAAACATTTCTCTCGCATATATATCTATTTAAAGACGTCAAATTTGACAAGAAATCTCTCGAATGAAAAGGCAATTTGCACCCGACGGGTGATTTTCTAGTTTTTAAGTATATTTTACAACAATACTTTTCATTGTTCTAGGTGCTGCATTTAAATAAACGATGCGTTGCAATGCTATTAAATATATTTTTTGTGTGCTATCGTTGCTATATATATAATTAAGATGTTATATATTTTTACTACATATTTTTAAAAATAATACAGACAGACAAATCAAGCCTAAAGCATTATTATGCTACGATGTTTGAGACTAAAGGTTCGAATCTCTCTCTCCTTTTTTTTAACGGATTTTCAGGTCAGTTTTGTGGAAATATGTTTTTCACATTGAGGCTCATTAAATTAATGGATAATATAGAGGAAAGTGGGGTAAAACCGGGTTGCTAAGGTTCGAAGGCTCGTTGGAGCTAAAATATTCGACATAGAGCTTGTCAAATTTTATTAAAATATTCATTTTTTATCGGAATACAATATCTTTCCAGAAAAGTTTCATTACTTTTTTATCAATTAAATTTTATTAAAAAACGGAAACTACCCGGTGGGGTAAAACCGGGTATACATGTTAACATTAGATTAGAATTCACATTAACATGTGAAATTAGGAAAACTCGATTTTCAGTGGAAAGCTTGCAATCATTTTTATTTTATATGACAATGTAAGAATATTAGTTGCAAAATTCACTTGTAAAGCTGTTGTCTTTTTCCTCCTCGCCACTGCAACTTCCGTGGGCGCAGCTAAAACAGTTTTTACATTGGATTAAGCCTTATTTTTATTTAAGGTATCCGACTGGTTTAAAATCGTCGTTTTTGATGAAATTATTTTTAAAAAAATTTATTACTTAAATTTGTAGCCTGTTTAATAAGCTTTCTAAAACTGTCTCACTTTTTACTCCACGTGAATTACAAATGGAGTTACAGCTGTTTTATTACCGAACTGTAAGCATTATTTTAAGTTGCATGAAAACTTTAAATGCGTTTTCTGAGAAATGATATTTTTGAGGAAAATTGTCGACCGCAACAATGATTTCTCAAAATGTTATTCAAGTATTGATATGAAATTTTCTGAGATTGTTTTCTGTTATATGCTTGATGTTTTCCTCTAAACACTAAGGTCAATTTTAAAATCAAGGAATATTTTTAAGTGTTTAAATATAAACGAAAAGCATTTTTTATGAAAAATTACCAGTTTAGTAACTATGTTCAGCTATATCTCAAAACTATTTTGAAGTATAAGAAAGATTTTAGAGCATAACACAGATAACTGTCATAAAAATGTACTCCTACAAGGATTTATGTATATTTAGAATATGATTTTGTCTATGGCTGTTAGCGTAAGGCAAATATTTTAGTCATTTTTCTTCAAATTTCTCAGTTTTAAAAAAAATATTATTTTGAAAGCTTAATTTTATAATATTTTCATAGTTTTAAAACATATGCAGTTGAAACATAACATTAAAAAATATACATATGTTATTTTTCAAAAAAATGTCTCCGAACACAGTCGGATACCTTAAATTGGAAAATACATCATTAAAATCTAAACAATCAACGTCTGATGTGTTTTTACCGTCTTCAAAGTTAATGGGAAGAGCCATAAAAGAGATAAAAAAATATTGCTTTCAAAAATAAAATTATACCTGATTAATAAATTTATTTTTAATGAGAATGATTATGTTTATTTTTCTTACAAATTTTGAAACATCAAGTATATTTGAAACTTGTAGTCTGAATATTAACTATACATTTTCCAAATGGTTTCTTTGTTCATTTTAAGGACCAGTAAGACAGAAAGTTAAGTAGTTTGATAAAATCCATCAAAAATCAATAATGTATCAAAATAAATAAATAATGTATCAAAAGAGTATTTTGATGCATTATTTTGTCCCCTAATGCATCAAAAGAGTATTTTGAACAATTCAAAATAATCTTCTTCCGAGTCCAAAATTCTGGAAGAGAGAAACTCGCATAGAATGCCATATGACAAAAATGTGTCAAGTGACCTTGCTTTGTAATATAATGTAACCTGTATGAGGATAAAGCGATTTTTTATTGCTCTTTCATAGTCTATAAAAGACGAATAGTGTACATTGAAAGCGAGACTTGAGCGGATTCCCTGGGAACTGGTATGGAAACTGATATATTGGTATTCCATGGGAAACCTTGGAGATGCATGGATCACAGTTTAAGAGTAAGTTAATATAATATCGTGTTTCTATTAACGTTTATAACTTTTAATGAGATTCTTTTTTACTCATAACAGTTATTTTAAGTGACAGATTATTTTTCATGAAGTTTCTTATTTGAATTCTTTTCTAATATTTCTCAATATATATACAAAAAAAAATTTCGTAGAGAAAATCTTTTCTCAAACCTGGAAAACATCGAAGCATTTCAGTCAAGGCGAAAAAAATATTTTGTGTAGCAAAAGATCATAAAACATATTTTTTTGTGTGTGTGAATTATACTCGCCCATTAATGGGAAAAAAATTCAAACCTTTAATAAGAATTTCTATTTATTTATTGAAAAAGAAAATTCGTGATTTTTCTATAAATAAATCATCTAAAGAAATCCGTGAAAGAAACAACACTCAATTAAAAAAGGAATTAAAAAATCATTATTAAAAATAATCGTAGACTCTTAATAATGTAGAATTTAAAACCTTTTTCTCCCAAAGAAAAAATAACGGTACATAAAAATGTATCCGCCATCTCTTCCCAATTAATACTGGCATTCATTTTAAATTGAGATAAATTATAACTCAGTTTTAGATCAATTAATTATCTATCTTCTTTTTTAAATTTGAATTCTGAGACAAGTTTCTAGAAGAAGTGAGGACTAAATTTTAGATTGTAAATTGTATTAGAATTTATAATTTTAAAAAAATCTCACGAGAGCTTCCGAATGAGAACAAAAAGTAATAAAACTGAATCCACATTTTAAGAACCTTCTTAGCAAACAAAATTAGAGTGCTAAGAAAAGAAAAATGAACATGTGGCTAGTTACGAAACTAACTTCAATGAAGCTGATAAATATGGAGTGGAACGAAAAAATCCAAGATTTCCTGAGATAATGGGTTCGCAATTGGAAGCAAAGCACTTAATATTAATTGTAAAGAAAAGCATTACGTCCGAAAAAGAATATCATCAGTTAGGGATTTACATTGTAGATATCTGGTGATGTTCTAAAAACTACTCCAATATTTATTAGCTATCTTCTCTTTGAAGAGTTAAAAGCTAATAAATCTTCGCAAAGTCGAGACTCATTAGAAACTGAGTCACACGTCACACATGAGAGTCTCATAGTATGGACAAATGAAGAAAAAGAGCATTTTAACCATATCTTCCCAAGGGCGTCATTTTCAACAAGGACAGACTTCGTGTTTGATCTATATCACGGCCAATACATCGAACGTATATTCATAGTTTGAAGGTGATCTTGAATATTAAAATCATTTAAAGGTGACCTATAACAGGTTTTCGTCCACTGAATACAAAAACAGGTGCTTCAAAAAATTAAAATATAAATTTGAAGTAAAAGAGTATTTTGAAATGTTGAGAAGACGGCAATGAATCATATGTATTTTTTTAAATCTTTTAAAGCTCATAAAACTATCAAGTCCCGTTATAGTAACTCCAAGGGAATTTTCTAAAATCTCATTATACACAAGAACCTTTCATTTCCAGACAGATAAACATACGATTAGAGATTCTTTTGAAAGATAATTAGATCTCTTTGGGTTTATGCTTCAAATATTCTTAAGAAAATTAACTGATCAGTTTAACAACGAGTAACTATTGGTAAGCAGTAAAAAAATTATTGGGCCAAATTCATTAATCTTTCAAATCACCATTATTTCGCCATTATGACAAAATGAATGAGTTTTCGGATCAAACTTCTAGACTAAAGTCTTCAACAATATCTCTTCTTGACATATTGTTGTAAAAAAGTTTTGCATCGTTTCTTGTATCTACAATTTATTCTAAAACAAATTGAAACAACAATTTCAAATTCACTTTAAAATCTAGACAAAAATTATGTTTTGAATGGTGAACAGTTCAGTGAAATTACCCAAATTTTTCCAAATAATTTTAGCTACTGCAATCCTAGGTACACAGAAACTGATGAATTGTTGAGAATTAACTAATGATTATTTTTTAATATTTGCAGCAGATAAATATTCCAAAACTATATGATAAATACTATATAGTTTGTTCCCCTATTGGTTGCACATTTCGAGAGGGTGTATGTGCAAACTGAAATTGTAATAAAAATTTGTCATATAAGCAGTTGGCTCTCTGAACAACATTCCTTTCTGGTGAGAAACGATAGAAGTACTATTCAACTTTTAAACATAATTCTTTTCGTCAAGAATTCAAATTTCAAAAAGATTCTTTCCCACTACGCATTTTTCGTTTTGATTCCGCTCTAACACTTTTTAAAAATAAATATAACTAAATTTATCCAAATGGTATAACACTGATTTTTGTAATCGTATTTAGTCTTTTAGAGCTATAAGCTACTTCAAATTGACTGCTAAATTGCACTGATACAAGTATATAATTATATCAGCGTATACAAAGAGAAGCTATAACTAATTAGTAAAATAAATTATGCCGTACATGTACATATTAGAACTTAGGAAACCTTTTATAATTAAAATATCACTTAGACAAAAGGCATTCATTATCAGAAATCCGCTAACTAACAATGATTCTGAAAAATATAAAACGCCATTTTTTATTTTGAAATTATGATTTTTAAATGTTACAAACTAAATCACTTTATTGTTCGAACTTCTCGATGACAATCAAAATATATCGTGAAAACATAACAAAGTACCTTATTACAATGATAAAACTTGCAAGTATGTCATTATCTTTGGCATTAATTTAAATGATGCACCATTAGAATTCATGTTGCAGTTTAAGTTCCTGTATTCTCAGATATCAATAGAATGTTATCTACTTTAATGGCCAGTTTTCCCACTCAGATCACATTAGCGGAAGAAACGATTAATGACAGAGTTCCCTTATAAAAGCACAAGAATTTTTATAACTTTTTTCTTTGCAAAATTTAAATGAAACAAGTTAAGCAGCAGTTTGCTGTAATATTGTGTAAAAAGCGTTGCTATTTTCCTTTTTTCTTATTGTACGTGGAATGAAAAGGAAATAACCACATTTATTGTTCAAAAAAATTATAAAAAATAGCTTGTCGAAATGATATTACACAAAATTGATTTTAAAACAGTTCAGAATGTTCATCAAGTTAAATTCAAAAAGTTTTTTAAAGGTTATATAAAACAATGAAATAATAAAATAATTTATATACCAAATTATTATAGTGTTACTTTAATTTAAAAATTTAAAACAAATAGTTAAATTCAGGTTACATTAGCGAATAAAGATATTTTGTTCAGATCATTTCATATCAGCATCTCTATACAAGTTGTGTATGAAAATACTACTCTAATATTTTATAATTCATGTAACTAGTAGAATAGGGGAAAAAGTCTCCTTAAATTTCGAGCCTCTAGTCTGAAGCATCGTAGCATAATAATAATTTGAGATTGATTTGACTGTCATGTTTTGGTCTGGGTTGTGACCGCACCCGGCGTGGTATTCTTTGGGTGATGATTTTAACACCACACCGTTTACAGAGAGATTGCCTACCTAAAAATATTATTATGTTAATAAAAGCGAAAGTAGAAATTTTTCTTCGCAATTTTTGTCCAAAGAAAGCAACTTTTTTATTACCATAATCTTAACATTGGCAAAAATTCGAGATTGAAAGAGTTGATGAAGGAATGAAATTGGTTTTTTAATTTCATTGCAACAATAAAAAACATTGTAAAAATTTATTAGAATTAAAAGAAATTGTACGGAAATAAAATTAGTATCACTGAAAAACTAATTTTTTGAATTTAAAGTGGTGTAAAAATGGCCTTTGTGCTTTAATATGCTACGAAATTATTGAGGAAAAAAAACGTTAAACTTTCGATTATTTTTTGAATTATTTAAAAATCCAATTAAAATTTTGATAAATACTTCTTTAGCAAGCACCTATTATCCAAGAAGCAACTGTTGCATTCTGAGAGTTACAATTTCCGCATGATGCAGTCTACAGATAATATACCAACTTAAAAGCATTATCATGTTAAAAAAAAGAAAAGAAAGCAAAAAAGATTGCCAAGCGAAATTTTCTAACATTTAAGAGTGATCTAATTTGTGTCGATGGTAACTCAATGTTTTCGCGACCGGATTATTTGCCAAAAAAGAATGGAATGGAAAAAGGAAGGAAATGAAAACTGAGTGAATCCTCGAATAAAAGTTACGTAAAAACCACATTCATACTTTTCACAATTACAAAATATACTTAGCAACGCAGGTGTCAGTGGAGAATGTTAAAAAAGGGCATTGAATTTCTTGATTTAAACAAAAATGTAGTCATAGTTAAAATATTATTTCCATAAAAAAACAGCCAGCAGGAATAATCTCCACTCGACTTTTTCGTATAGTTACAGAATATCTCGCATTTTGCGATAATCTTTACTACAGTGAAGAGAATCGAACTTGCATTTGAATCTCTTTCCTTTGGCCGATTTAGTCGAAAATTTGTCACAGATTCACTATTTTGACGTTCAGATATCACATTTCATTTATCTAGCTTGTTCCGTTTTTGAATTATTTTTTCACATAATCATGAACAGATAAATCTTGGTCTAAAATTTTTTACACATCTACAATTTTGGTGATTGGCAAATTTCATCCATCTAGCTCGTTGGGGGTTTTGAGTTGTCTTGTTCAAATGCACGTGGACAGGCAGATAGACAGACTTTCTGTTGATTGATTTCGTCCAAAATTTGATAGACTATTTTGGTGTTAAGACCACGCTCCAAATTCCCTCCAACTAGCGAGTTGTGTTGTTGAGATATCGTCTTCCCAGACAGACCAACAGATAAATTATTCAAAAAATATTTCTTTTGGACTCAGGGAGGTCTATGACGCGGAGATTCATTAAAATCTCAAAGTTGAATAAACTAATGCAATACTTTCTCTTTCTAAACTTCGTATACGAGCAAGTAAAAAGGAATAAAAAATTTCATTGCAAAAGTTACTACAATTTGCGTGAAGTTATGGACAACTTTAAATTTCAGTTATGAAATATGATATCACCTCATAATAAATAACTTCGATTTCGAAAATGCTCCCTTTTGTAATGATACGAGGGGTAATCCAAAAGTACCGGAATGGTGCCCTAAACCTCAGACTTAAAACATGCAGAATGAAGACGCTTGGCAGATATTGACTTTGAACCCTCCTTCGCACGAGCTTCCGCTACTTCTATGCAGTACAGCAGGGGTTCCCACACTTTTTTTCCCTCGCGTACCCCTTGATTAGTCTTTTTATTCTCGCGTACCCCCTACTGTCATATTCCCCCTCCAACCATCCGTCTATACAAAGAAGGGCCTAGGAAAATTATAAATACCTCAAAACTGGGTATTTTGCAAAAAAAAAGGTATTTGCGAATAGCGATTCAAAATCAAACACATACAATTTATATACATAGTTTATGAAATTTTTAAATTAAAGTTTTGACCAAATTATATAAAAAAAAAATGCTTTCAGGATACAGAATAAAGTATTCTTCAACTTAAACAAGACCGGGGGATAATTTACTTTTTCGGGTTTGAAACTAATACACTTACAATAGAATAATAATTTTTAACACCGTTTATGTTAAGCTGGGCATTAATCAGTACTCCATTCCAGTCCAACAATTTAGGCAAGTCATTGACGGATGTTCCAAAGTTGTTTTGATACACCTTCTTTGAGAAGGCTCAAAGTCCCAGACTTACTCCCACACATCTCCTCCTCTCCCATACGGTGAATTTCCGCGTTTACTTCCAACATGACCTTGTCTCTTCGCGGTGTCCCAATCTAGGCAGCGGTTTTGTTTTCCCGCTACCCTCGCAGCGAGGTGTCGAAAGGCCATCCCAATTTGATTTCAACTATTCAGAATTCCGACTTTTCCAATTCTTTACGCCGAATTTCATAGTTTCCACATTGACGAAAGGTTTTTCCTTCCCGCGTTCCAAAAATTGCGGAGTGGAACAGCAGTGAATGTCCCGCTTTATGTAGACAGTACCAGTGAATCTTGTGATCCGTAATTGACTCACATTGCTATGCTGGATGTCAACCATTCTTGTTTTGATTTAGTGAATAGTCAGTCATTTACTTCAAGTGCATTAATATTACTGTAAATTTTACGTAATTAAAGAGTAAGAAAAAAAGAAGTGGGAGAAAATTAAATCCTTGGACTTTTAATGTTAAGGAGGATAAAAGTACCCAATGTAGGTACTGTAATGTTGAGTACAAACATGCCAATGTAAGCAAAATGGAGAAACACATAAAATAATATTTCAAAAGCCCTGTTGGGTTTTTTTTAAAATTGAAAGGGTCAAAATAGATAATGAATTTTCTTTTAATCAAATTCCAAGCATGACAACTACATTCAATTTGGAGTTTCAAAAACATTTAAGTATTGATGGTCATGATCTAGATGAACCCAGCCTAACTAATAAAATATGCGTCAGTGTGTCTGTCTAATAAATCCTCAAATAATACAAAAGTTTCGGCAACAAGAAATATGAAATCTTATTATAAAGATTACTTACCTTTGTTGAAAGTAACACGAGTGCATGAAACTTAGAGAATAATTCACTTTTAAAAACTGTTAGAGCTGAAACACCTGATAACTTTTCGTCAGCAATGTCTGGTACTTTGACTAATTAATCCAAAAAGAATTATAAACAATTGTATCTTTCATTTTAGTTTCTATTACCAGATCTTTATCATTTTAAAACCAAACTCAACATTTTCTTTTTTTTAATTTAGCTAAAATAACTATCATATTTAAAAGGCAACAAATACATTATTATTCATTTACTCATTGTAATTAAAAATGATTGACATTTAAGTCACGTAAGATCGATGATATAGTATAGCGTTTTTATTTTTCATTCATTTTTGTTTTTATAGAATTTAAAAGGTTTATATTTTACAAGTTTTTCTTTTTTTACCTTACATTATGTTCTATATATATAATATAGAGACATTGTTCACACCAGTGCTGTATTTTATAAGAATAGAGTTAATTGAAAAATAAATACCCAGGGTATTTACCTTTAAAAATAAATACCTGGGTATTTTACATCACTGATTATGTCACCCAGTTGTACACAACGAGCGAATTTTAGTGCTTTCGAAAAATATTTGATGTGCAGTCCAATCCTGTGTCTGTCTTACTTTTTCATTCATTTTCTGTCACCTTTTCTCGTTTTTATTTATTTTTTTCGTTAATAATCTAACTCTCCGAGTAGAGAAGTAAGCAAATAAGAATAAAAACAATTATACGAATTTTTAAAATAATTTTAGTGAGTTCTGCAACTCTGCAGACCTAAAGGACGAGTCGCCATAGTTTTTAGGTAAAGCTTAATAATACGCACAACGCTACGAGCAAATAATTCAGTATTCTAGTTCAATATTAGACTATTTTCCTGTTATACCCTAAATTCTCAAGTTTTCCTTCCATTCTTTATCAAGTCCATAATTGCAACTATCTGCAAATGAAACTGAGTAATAGTATGCGCCATTGGGCAATTTATTTTCAATCCGTGGTGATTGGCTGATATACTACTTGACAAATATTTGCATTTCTCTGTGTTGAATACATTTGCATTTCTGCAATAAACATATCCATATAAATTTGTGAGCAAGCCCTTGAAATGTAAAAATTAATATATCTCTGTAAGTTTAGCAGACAGAATTGTGAAACTTAGTCTATGCATAGATGAATGTAAGAGGAACATTTCACTCATTGACATTTTTGCTTTACGGGACACGTATAAAAATTTAATTTTCTTAACTTTTTATTTTCAACTTCCACAGAAGCCAAAGTGTTTTCACACAAATTCTTATCTTATTCGATGAAACTTTGTAATTGGAAGTATATGTTTAAAATCAATATTTAAGGAAATAAACGCTTGTTCCACCTTTTTGGGGCACCCTGTATACATTGCTGTTCTGTCGCCGTAATTTTTATGGCAGAGAATTTGCATCAAATTTTGCCAAAAGCTTGACGATATCTGTGATGAGACTTACACAAAATTGAAGAAAGCTTATGGAAAAGATTGTGTGAACCCCACAAGAATTTGTCAAGACAACACACAAGAGTTGTTCAATCGTTTCCAACATGGCCTAGAAAAAGTCAAAAGTGATGACTTCCAAAACATTGACAAATGTCAAAACATGTGTGTTCAACTATGCGTGAAAATCATCGAATCACTATTCTTAAGTTATCTGAAAAGTGCAGCATTAACAACTGTTTAGATTCTGACTGAAGATTGGATATGAGACGTGTGTTTGCCAAGCTTGTGCCGAAAGTGTTCTCTGTAGACCAAAAATAAAACCGGCTTTCAACTGCGCTCGATCTCCTTGCACGTACTGAAAATGATTGTAGCAAGGGATGAATCGTGGGTTTATGGCTATGATTCAAGGAGATCAAAGTCAATTTTTTATTCAACTTTTCTGAACTAAACATATTTTAATTCAGAACTCATAGGCAAAACTTTAAAGAGTGGTAAAGTATACTACAATAAACATATCGTCGTTTAATATGCAACACAACCTATCTCAATTTCTTGAAATTTCAAAGAGGAAGGAAATACTCAATTTTTCGCAATAAAAAAAAGAACATTTCTGAATTTTTTTTTTTTCGCATTAGGTTGGAACATACGATCTCATCTTTACATCGGATGTTTAAAAAAAATGCAGAAATATTCGTTATCGGCTGCTAAAAATTGAGTATTTCCTTCCTCTTTGAAATTTCAAAAAATTGAGATAGGTGATGTTGCATGTTAAGAGACGATATCCTTTTTTTTGTATAAGAATTTATGGGCGCAAGTGACGTGTGTTTGCCAAGCTTGCGCCGATCCAAAGAGAGAAAACCAAGAAATAAACACGAAAAGAAATATTAGATACTTGTTAATAGCATCATTGGTAAATGTTTCTCTAAAGAATTTTTACAATGATTTGCTCAGAACTGTGTCCACCAACAATAACACATGCTTAGAAAAACACTATAAACATAATGTAAAAAAATCCATCTCGTGTTAAAATGGATCTCCCACTTGAGAATATCCACATCTAAATTGAGAAAACTGCAAGATTTCGGAAACAAACAATTCTTGAAAATTTTAAATGATGCTTCATGGTACGTCTGGCATAAGATGATTCATAAAGATCTTAGAATTATATCTATTTTGAATCATGTGAAAATGTTTTGGAAAATATTGATGGAAATATTTAATTGTAATTTTGTTAATACTGATAAAAGCAGATATTTAACTGTGATTTTGTTAATGCTGATAAAAGCAGACATTTAATTGTAATTTTGTTAATACCGATAAAATCAGTTGTTTAGTTGTAATTTTGTGTACACTAATAAAAGCAGAAACTTGTGTAAATAATTCGCATTCAAAAAAACTTCGACTTTTAAAGACTGCGATAAAGTGTTGCAGTTCTTAGGTTTTTATTTTTTTTGGACACTAAATCTATGGTTCACAGAACTACTAGTTAATTATTATTTAGAGATTATTTCCGGGTTTAAAATTTTGATATATGACAAGACATTGATTTCCGGCTAAAATGTCAGTCTTCGAATTTTGGTGATAGCCTTAATAGAAAATAAATTCATTGCCATGATGTCATCGCAAGTTGCAGACGTAGTTTAAGGAATCAAATTAATAAAAGAAGCATTGTGTCTTGAAATTAATAAATTTCTTAATTCATTTTCGTAAAAACATTACAGAAATACTTCTAAACGTACAATGATTCAAACATTTTGTCCCCCTCTCTTGATGGACCTGCTTGATTCCCGTTTACTTCATTGCGACCTGCTGAGAGTACAGTTTCACGTCGTGAGAAATTCATGCCATCTTGTCATGACCAAGCATGCATATACATTCTCAAACCGGCCATGGCTATGAGAAAGCATATATATATATTTAACAGTTCGCAGCGAATCTAGTCAAATTGTAATTTTGGCTTTACCAAAATGACTCAAATAATGCTAATGGTGCGAAACATTGAAACCATTAAATCAGTCATCATCTTCAAACGAAGTAAAAAAAAAATCCTTTCACATACGTCGTTTTTAATGATTTCAAGGAATAGCCATGCCAAACTCGAAGAAAACCGAACAACAAGTTTGATCGTGACTGTGTAACAAATTTACAAACAGATGGAATACCGAACGGTCGGGTTGAAACAGGACTTCGCTTCGCTCAGTCAAATACTGATGCATTTTAAGAAAAATTTTAATAATTAGATTAAATTCACCATAACCAGGGCCATCTTATCAAATCTCAGTGCCCTGGGCTAGAGATAACTGGCATCCCATCAGAATCGTAACTATGAATTTGAAAGCTTGGGGCCTAAAGACAATACCTATCTAATAAAATAATTGAAGATATACAATATCTTGGTGCAGAATAACTCATTTGGCCAAATATGACTCTTGTGCCAAAAATACAACCATGTATATGCTTTCCTTTGCAATTAAGTTAAAGAATTTTGACACATGCACTTCAAAGCGTGCACACTAGTAATTTTTCAAATGTATTTTTATGAAATCGAAACAGTTATTTAAACAAAATGTCTCCACTAATACATTGTAATTGATTCTTACGTATATAGTTCTTGATAAGTATCAAAAGTGATTAAATAAAAGAAAATAATAACTTAATAATCATGACTTCTATTTAAGCCGAATGCAGAAAATGGGCAGCTATCAATCTTTTTCAAAAATGAAAACGGCCTTTGAAAAGTGAATTTCAGAATTTTAATTTAATACTAGCTGCATGGCCCGGCGTTGTACGGGCTTGAATATTCCCGGGAGGAGAGAAGTGAGATCACGTGAGACCTCAGAATCCATATTTTTTCATATGGCCCGCCTCCACTTTCTTTCAACAAATGTTGTCACTTACTTCCCACAACAAACGTAAACATTCTTTCAATTCTAGTCTTTTTATTACTTTATTTTCATATGCCCGCCTCCGGTTTATTTTTTCTATAAATATTGTCACCAACTTCCCCCCCCCATGGGTGGAGGTGTTTGATTCCTATATATTGTTTAATTAAAATTTTTAATCCAACCTTTTAATTACCTTATATCCAGCGTTTCTCGGAATTCACATTTTCTCATATGCCCGCCTCTGTTTTTTTTTCCTACAAATATTGTCACTAAGCGTCCCCACAAACTTAAATCTGTTTTGAATCCTCTCTTGTTGGATTAAAACTTTCAATTTTAGCCTTTTTACTACCTTAAAACAGTATGGCTTGAATGAAAACGTGAGAATTCCAATGTTTATAAATTAAAACAGGTTAGCATAATATTTTGTTTTGCAAAATAAAAAATAAAACGAAATAGAAAATGGAAACAATAAACGATTTCATAGTACACCAAACTGATAAATTAAACACCACAAACATATATTTTCGTCTTGCCCGTATTTGAATAATAATGGAAAAAAGAACGGATGAAAATGAAAAATATTTTCTCCAACGAACGTAAAAAATATATTGCGAAATGAAACAACGTTCGTCAAAAAAAGAAAGAAAAAATGTAGGAAAACGATTTTTTTCCGATGTTTATTAAATCAAAACTCCAAAACGCGGAGACTCCCTAAAAAAGGAAAAAAAATAATAATAATAAAACTTTTTATACAAACCACATGCAAGAACAACCGATGTGGCAGATAGTTATAGGAGCTGCCGATAGATGGCGGCACAATATTTCATTCATTTTGACACTTTTTAATTAATATCTTTTTAAGTAATAAAAATTTCGGAATTTAAATAGTCGAAATGGATTCCTTGGATTATTTTCTATCTTTTGGTACTTACGGCTAGTTTCAGGATTCAGTGGTTCGTGAGAAGATAAAAGCGACATACATACGTCTGTTGACGTTCGAATTTTAATTTTAATTTAATATGCAGCGAGCTATTTTGTGTAATTTACAAGCCACGCAATCATAATTCATTTGTCGGCCAAATTTCATTGGTGCAACAATTTATTTTTCAAAGTCGTTTTTTTTTTTTAAATTATGCTTTTCATGCCTTACAGAATTGCGCCTTTCACTTTTCTGTATTCATTTCGTTTGAGTACTGTATTTGGTTTGCATAATAATTATTGATAACTTTAACTTTTTTAGAGATATTTTCTTATAAAATGTTTTGAACATTTAACTGTAGAAATTTCTCACATCATTTTATACAAATTATTCAACATTATTATGGACCAGGGCAATCAAAGAATTTTACTTTATGGACTACGAAGTATAAAAGGGGCCGTTCAAATATTACGTAGCACCTAAGGGGGGGAGGGGATTTGCGTAATTTTGCTGACAAGGGAGAGGGGGTATGAGTGATGCTTACGTAAGATATTAATATCACTTTATTTCCGAAAATCTCTTGTAACTTGCAAAAATAATTTAATTTAAAAAAATTAAATTTGAAAAAAAAATTAAATTTGGCAAAAGAAAATTAAACTTGAATTTTTTTTTCAATTATGTTCTGAGGTCAAGCATTTTAACAACACAAGAAGAACATAAACGATAGATAGGATGAATGTTCATTGAACAAAATGGATAATAGTATCTTTTCTTTATAATAGCTGGAGGTGACAGCTCATAATAACGTTTGATGCATGAGGCTTATTTCTGAGAACTTTCTACTATTTCCAATGATGAGATTCGAATGAAAGGGACCAATATGTTGTATTGTGACAATACGAGTTTCCAAGCAAGCACAAATAAACATGTTACAACAAATTTGAAACTCATTGAATATTTCTTGTATAAAAAAATATATACTCTTAGTCAGATTTGAAGTTACTGTTCAGCAAAGGATTCCGAGACTACCACTTTTGGACGATTTTACACCTGAAAGGGGTGTCAGGCAATGAGTCATATGAGCGCATTCCCGGAGTTCTTTGTTAGATCACGCTCATTAAAATGTAAACATCACCCTTCCATTCTTCACTTTCCCCCTATTTTGATGAAAATAACTCCACCCGGCGCATACGCAAAAGCGCGGAGGGTTTCCGAATCCGTTGCTAAACAATACATCTTCTTAGTATGTACTAAAAAAAAAAATCTCATTGAAAGCGGAAATAAAATAAAATAACGAATATTCTCAAACCGCAAATCCTTCGTAGACATTAAGTCTGCTATTCATGTGACGTTTTTTTCTTTTTTCCCTTGGGTTCTCATAGTTTTTTTTTTTAAAAACAATAATAGTTCATTTTTTCTTTTTCGTTTCTTCTCTGGGGTGTTTTTTTTCACTAATCAATTTCATAGCGATAATATCTGATGAGAGATAAGTGGATAATTGTTTGATGATATTTTTTTCATTATTTGGAAAACGAAAATGAAAAATGTTTTTATACCAATTTCTTATTTCTATTATACGTTGTTTTTCTTCGATGTTGCTTATTAATAATATTGTTTTTCTTCGATCTTTTCTGATATTAATGATGTTGTTTTCCATCGACAACATTATGCACAATTTTTCGTTCGTTTTCAAGAACGTTTCTTCCGCCAATTTGTTCCGAACCCAAACTTATCTCCTCACACCTCCTCGTAACCATAGTGGCCGACAGCTCTACTGTCTGGTGTCTCCGGAGTTTTTACAACCGCACATTACATAAAACAAGTCAAATAAGAAATATGTCTTCATTTCGAGAAATATTGTACATTTTTTTTTTTTTTGAAAGTTTCGAAAAGTCTTCATCAGATAAACATTTGAAGGATATTCAATGTAAAACTAATGATGTGTGGCGGCAGTATAAAAATTCTTCTAAAAAGGAGGAGTTAGTGTTCAAAAGAGCTGAGGAAGAACTGCGAAAGGCAACCAAAAAGAAATGAATTTTTCTTGATTATTTTATAAAGGTAATTATAATCAATTTAATCAATAATTTATTCTTAAAATTTTAAGCATATTTTATCATAACTTTAAATTTATAATTAACATAGTATGAAATAACTTATTCTTGTTAATATTCGCTACATTTATTAAAATATGTAGAGTATACTGGACATTGTAATATGTAATAAAGTGTTAATATTAACATCTTTCTATAATTTAATAGATAAATTATCTTTACTAATGCAGTCTTAAAGTGAAAGTATTCTTCAATTTTCAAAAGTAAATCTAGAAAATTAAGTGGTTCGAATACGACTTTGCGTTTTGAATAAAATATTAAATAACAATAAAAGATTATGAAAATACTTTTAAAATGAATCAGTCAGCAATCTAAGATTTAATTTTTTTCACTTCTTATGTTTTAGATTAAAAAAATTTTACATATTGTAATGATTGTTACCTTTCATATTTATGTAATTACAGTAGTGTAATTGACAGTTATAAAAGTGTTTTGAGCTTTATTGGAAAAGAAAGTTTTCATTTATTTTTATATAACAACTTACGTTTCTGATATAAAAGTGATTACTAAAAGTTTAGTCCTTTGGTCACATGCTTAAAAAGTATAGGGGCAATTGTGAAAAATTAACGAAGAAGTTCATCGCTTTCTTCTCGGAAGGAATCGTGATCAAGTAGTAACAGAAGGGGGAATCAATATAATAACAGATATGGAAAAATGGCTTGAGCAACCTTGGTCAGCATCTGAATAGATGATGAGCACGTGCAAAATTAAATTTAAAATATAGCTATGTTCTTTTAAAATTGTGATCAACTAAGAAATTTTCCTTAACAAAATTGTAAGAAAATTAAATATAATTTTTTTTTTCATTTTAAGCCGAGTTAGAGTTTATTTGAATTAAGTCCTAAAATTTTTAAAACTAGATTATTACTGTTATACGTTTTGTAAAAAAAAAAAAGGGGGGGGGGTTGCAGTGTGCTTAAGTAATTATAAGAGGGGGGATTGTGATTTGCTTATTTTTGCTGACAAGAGGGGGAGGGGCGGACAAAAATTACCAAAAACATGCTTACGTAATATTTGAACGGCCCCAAAAGAGAAAATATTGAAATCGCGAAAAAAATTTCACCTTAAAACTTTCATTAATACTACGTTTCAGACATTCCTGGATCCAAGAAAAAAAAATACCCGAATTATTTCCCTATTGTTTTTTGCACGATAATTAAGAAACGCAAATTGTTAGACATATAAAATTTGGTACTTCACCTTTACATCCAAGTTCAAGAATTCTGTCAAGTTTTGTATGAAATCTGTCCAGGTACAGTCTCTTTG
Organism: Araneus ventricosus; assembly: GCA_013235015.1. Classification (NCBI taxonomy): domain Eukaryota; kingdom Metazoa; phylum Arthropoda; class Arachnida; order Araneae; family Araneidae; genus Araneus; species Araneus ventricosus. The sequence continues at coordinate 351,587 of BGPR01000413.1, forward strand.
CTTGTTAGAACATGCACATGTAAATAGGATAACTTAGAAATGCGAAGAGCTAGAAAAATATATCATATGGCTTATTGCTAAAACTAGGGGGTTCTTGCTGCCTTGCTCACCAGCCCTCCGAAGGATTGCTTAGTAATCCTCCCAGGTTTGATATGTAAACCCTACTCGCTTCGCTTGCTATAATCAAGATACTGTGCATCGTAGCAAAAGTCATTTACGGTCGAGTTAAATAGATTTGTTGCCAACCTCGCCAACCGCTAAAAGCTCAACAAAAGAAAAAAATTAGGATTATAAACACTTTCTTCTTATCTTTTATTCTGTATTTGTAGTTAAAATAAGTTTTTAAAATTTTTTATTTACGTTTACTCTTTTTCAAAAAAATATTATTCCACATGATTTAGATTTTTGCCATTTCTAGAGAACAAATCATTTTTCATAAAGCTAATAGTCATTTTCTTTTATTTCTGAATCTCTTTTCTTCCCAATTTCAATGACATATTTAAGTTTGGAAAACGAAATCTTGTGATCCGTCGTTTGTTCTAGACTTGCCCAATTCTCTAGTTAAATAAAGCGTTTTTTGGACACCGCACAAGAGAATTATATATAGATTGTAAATAATGTACATGATTTTCATTTCATTTTTCATAAATAAGTTGAAAATTATTCTTATAAGAAATTCATGTGCATATAAAAAAAGTTATAGCTATTTTACTTATTATATGAATTAAAGTTAGACTGGCTTTATTTATTTTACTTAATAGCAAAAAGTTATGAATAAAGCTTGCTTTATTATCCATTTCTAGAGGCACTGATTACAAACCTTCAAATTAAAATTCCCGAGATTTTCAAACCGAAAAACTAAAAGAAATGCTGGAATTGCATAGAATAACAATTTAACGAGGGTCTGAATTAACTAATTTGCTATCAGTGAGAAAATAAACTAAATCCAAAAGTTTTGATACATTCATAAAAAATAAACATAGTAACATTCTCGAGACCTAATGAAAACATAACTAATATTGACATTAGGGGCCGTCCATAAATGATGTCACGCTTGGAGGAGAGAGGGGGTTCGTGAAATTGTGACAAGGGGGAGGAAGGGGGTAACAAGAAGTGTGACATCACACATATTGGTTAAAATAAAAACATTTAAAATAAGCAGATTAAATTTTTAAGTTATTTTGAAATTACCAGAATTTGAGGGTATTTTTTTAATCGGGGCTAAAACAACTTTCATGTGATTTTTTTTTCCACTTATATTCCTTTCTTTTTGAAAAAAGCATTCAGGGTAGGTTCTGAGAATATAGTAGCAGCAGAAATTCTTCACCATTAGAAGGAAACCTCCCCCGTCACACCCTTGAAATGCCCAACAAAAGATGTGTCGCCCCACCTGGGTGAATGGCAGAATTGGCAGTGGCACAAACAGGTTGATCTTATTGAGGCGTTTTTTTTTTAATTCAATCTGTTTAATTTTGTGTTCATAAAGTAAAGATTTATATCAAATTCCAAAATACTACTATTTTCAATTGCTCTTTTATATTAATATTTTATTACTATTGTATATTAATTAGGTTTTTTGTTGCAAACCTTAATCTTATTTCATACAAAATAAGTACACATATGATCATTATTATTATGCTCACAAATGTCATTAAAACACAAAGTTTAAAAATAAAATTGGAAATATGATCTATAACGTAGTGCTTTGTTTCTGAACTGCAAGTATATGTTTATGTAATATAGCATGACATGTGACAAGGGAGGTCAAAAATATTGAAAAAAAGTGCGACATCATTTATGGACGGCCCCTTAACTGCAAAATAAATTTTAAAAATAAGACGACAAAATGTACATCTTTGCATTTTTTACCATTTTGAAAAGCAAAAAATCAATTTGTTGAAAGCTGTTTCAAATGGTGTGTGTGGCCCCCCCCCGGATATAAGGAATAATCGCATCACACTCACAGGGATGAGATTGGCAAAAAAGCAAAAAGACTGAAATCATACGCGAGCAAAAAATTTGTACCATAATTTATACGTGAAAGATGTTTTAAGAAATAAAACATCAGAGCAAGCAACATGTTGAAAATATTCCACTATAATAATTAATTATTTATAATTCAGTATGTATAAATAAGAATATTAAATTATTATTAAATCATTTACATTAAAAATTAACAAACAAGTTTAACACATCATCAGGGGCATCAGAAAATACAAAATTAGACATTAAAACATATTTACCACCTGAACATCACTGAGATGCAACATTCACCCAACAGAAGTCTGAGAAGAATTATATTTAATAGCCTTTTGATAAAAGTTAGCTCAAAAAAAAAAATGACAAATAATTTCTTTTGCTTCATGCAATTGTGTAAAGTGTATTAGCTCTTTATAAATTATAATAACGTATCATATACTGAATTCTGTTTTATTTCTATACATTTTCGCAAAAGTAACAGCATAATGATTTTGCACCTTATAAAGTGAGAGGGGTCAGTTGCAATGACAGATTCATTTAGCATTATTGTTATTTGAAACATTTCCTTAATTGTTAAAGAAGTGGTTTTCTTTCATTTTTTTTATTTGTGTGGCTTTTCTTGGTAACAGATCTCCACTAACACGCTTCACCCCTTGATTTGGAGGGCTCCCATCTTTGACAGATTTTTCTTCAATAAAGGATGTGTTTGTATCATCTGCAAGTTTATTTTCAGTAGAGGCAAAAGTTTTTGCACAGTCTTTATTAGTATCTCTTTGTTTATTACTGGCATAGTTGTCGGGACTACGGGTAAATCATCGGTTTTATTTTGAGAAGATTTTTTTTATGTCTTATTCCCTTCTTTTTTGCTACATTTGCACACAGCTTTTTAGATACCTCTTTTGACAAGAGCTTTTCTCTTTTTTTTTATGTAGTTTATTTGTTTTTGTTCCATTTTTTTTATTTCTTCATCTTGGTACGCCCTCAAGATGACCGTAAGTTTTTAACTAATTTTTTTTTCGACATGTTCATGCAAAAAAATTTTTTTTTTTGCAAAATATGCCACAGAGGTTTTGTTTTCTGCAAAAAGGTGGCAATTATACTTTGAATGGCACAGAACGTGTTGGAATGCTCATCCTTGTAGAGCTTGCTGATATAATGTTGATTCTTCAGTAGAAGATGAAACAGCTAGTTTCCTAGCCGGTGGAGTTAAGCAGAGTGGTCGAGCATATTTTCCCAGAATTTTCTTTCAAAAACGGAAAATAGAAAGGTTTCTTTTCTTTCTGTAAAAGCGGAATTTTCGGAAGAAAGGGAAAATTTTTGCGGAGGGAAAAAAGGAAATCCGAAAGAATGGGAAAAAAAAACCCGGAATTTTGAGAGAAAAAAAAGCGAAATTTCTCCAAAGTAACAAAAAAGCGGAAGAATCTCATCCCTGCACTCAGGAGAAGCATTTGATGCAAAGTAATATATGTTTGCAAAATATGTTTTTAAAATATTCTAATTTTAACTGCTATCAATTTTCAGCATTTAACTTATGTTTAAACTTGGAGAAAACATTGCAAATGAATTTTTCAATACTGAAGATTCAAAACATTTTCTAAGCAACTAAGCTTTCTCACAGCAATTTTTTAAAAACCAAAACAGTTCCTGAAATAAAGGTTTCACAAACTCATACTAAAAACTTTAGATTCTAGGTTTGGAACTTTAATTTTCAGGTTTGGAAATCTAAGTGCCTAAAAAGTAATTCCACAACATTACAGAAATGCAAAATATGGAGGTGCCACAATACAAATATTTAGAATGAATTAAGAAACAATTTGTTAAGATTGTCCTGTTTTCAAATCTATAAAAGAATTATCTAGGAAGGATAATTTGAGCCATGATTACATGCAAAGACAGCACTATAACTGGTATCTCACTTTCTAAATTTCTGCATAAGAGCAATATTCATTTGACTGCAATCTATATTTATAAAAGGCAAAGTTGTGTATGTGTGTGTCTGCAATATCCAGACGAATCTATCACACTTACAGCCATGAAATTTGGCACACAGGTAGTCGTAATGGTGACTGAATGCACCTCAAAGTCGGAATTTTAAAATTTAATCTAGAAAATTTTTTAATATTTTGTGTCCTTTTTGGCACGTTTACGGCTGTAGTATCTTTTCTAATGATCGTTGAAAAACAATTAATGCACCATCAGATAGAACAAACAATTTTCTTTCTAATGAAATTTGCTTTGAGCTTCAAACGTAATTTACTGAATTTTGAGAAATTTTAAAAAAATAATCAGTTTTGCCATCAAAATTTTATTTTTGTTTTTTAATTTGCAGCATCTGACTTTCTAATAACACTATTAATTTCAATTTTTTTCAGCTTATAACTAGAACGGTTCTGTCGGATTTAAAACAAGAACGGTTAAAATCTTTTCCTGTTTTTTTTCAATTAATTTTTTCCTGGTCAGTTGAAAGTTTTCTCTAGCGAGTTTCCTCCCGTGACATTTTTCCAGAACGTTGCTGGCAATTTGATTGGCTAACAGGTGACATCATAACCTTCAATTGAATGACTTTGCTTATTATTTTCGGCAGTATCTTAACGTATTTATTCATCTCGCATACTTTGCTTGCAGTATAATAATGATTTCCACGTTGCAATTTTTTAATATTGTTTTGGATTAACTTTTCTACAAATAAAATGTCATTATCGCAAAAAAAATAAGAGGGAAAATCAATAATATGTATATTTTGTTTTCAAAACTTTTTCATGTCATTGTGGCCGTTTTTTTCTTTTTTTCTTTCATTTTGCTGAAGTCCTGATTCCATGGGCAACGCCGTGAGCGTACCGCTAGTATCAGATTAATAGGCAAAAGGAACAAATGCACAGTTGATTTTCTATCTAAAGATATCAAACTATAGACTACCTCCAGGCCACAGAAACCATATTCTAAATTAACAAATCTACCAATCTATATAAAAACCGCAAAAACTTCTCCCTTATTATACTAGCTTAGATATATAAAAAAATTTAAAATTTACAACCAGACTATTTATTACATCACAATCTGACATTATAGCCTTACAAACTTTTTATTAGCATAGCATTAATAAGAATATACTTGCAAATATGTTGTGGGAATTTTGATTACATATTTTAGGAAAATTAATTATTTCAAGTGAAAGATTAAGTACGGAAATACATAATTACCCATTTAAAATATCAACAGAAATTATTAACACAAAAAGATGTTTAGACAATTTAATGCATTAATAGAGAAATGTTTCTGTTGAGAAAGAATAACTACACAACACAACTTAAGAGGACAAACATGGTTTTTTTTTTTCCTTCCTTCTTTAATTTTTTGGTCACAAAACACAGACAATGAAATACAGACACTAAAAAGTTAAATCACATCACATATACATAACAGAAAAATTAAACTTGCCATTTTTAAATATGGAACAAGTTGTTTCACATTCTCGCATAAAAATGAAGTTTCTTAAGACTGTGTTTGCCATATATACATGAAAAAAATGTGAATGTATAGTACAAGATGAATGCTTCGCCATTTATTGAGACAAATTTAAGATGAATAAAATGCAAGTTTTGTCAAAAACTAGTTAGTAATGAGAATGTACACAATGTTATGCAAAGATGTATATGTTTAACAACTTGGCTCTCTTTCCTTTGAAAGTAAACAAAACAGATATGCTAAATAATTCTAAGAATTCAAAAATTCGTGTTTTTATAGGCCCGCATCTGAAAAAAAGTGGAGTGAAAAATTAAACCCTACCATATTATCTTAAAGAAGTAGTAATTTTCTTTTCATTCTATTTGCCATGTAATAAATAAATCTAAAAATGCTTCTTTATAAACTTTGCTTCTTTTTGCATCAGAGTCTGACGATTCTGGCCCACAAATTTAGAACAAGCAGCTTCTGTAACTTGTCCACAATCTCTGAGATCAAGATGGGCAAGATTTGTACAACGCTTTAATGCCTCTAGACTGGTATCTGTGATATTTGAACAGGACGAGACATCAAGAGAATGTAATCGAGTAGCTTTCGCTGCTCCCAAAACAGCAATTCCCATGTCTGTTACTTTATGACAGTGGCTTAAATCTATTTTGGACAGTAGAGGAAGATGGTGAGCCAACAAACGCACAGACACATCTGATATGTCGGCACCAGCAAGCTTTACTTCGGTCAAATGTCGCAGACGAGTTTTGCCCTCAATGAAACCAGGTCTTGAATCAGGAGGTGGGGATAAAAGATCTCTGATAACTGAATCATTAAGTCCTTCAACCCAGCTAAGGTCAAGAGAACGCAATAAAGGGCAATTGCATGTGCATAAGGCCACAACAGATGCTGAGGAACAACCACTTAAAATTAATTCTTTCATTTGCGGCAGTCTGGCAATTAACCATGCCAGCTGTCTACGAGACAGATTTGTCCAACTAAGGTTAAGTGTAACAGGCTGTCTTCTTATAATACCTATTAATGTACTTGCTGTTATTTTACGTCTTGTCAAATCCATCACAGTCCATAATCGTGGATCAACTGACCATCTATTCCATGTTTTACAAACTAGTTGGCAAGTATACAGGTCTTTAACAGACAAGAACTGAAAAACAGGTAACATCACTTCTTTCTCCAAAGCTAAGTTTTCAGTATCAACACTAGAATTTCGCATTTTTTCTTCATTGTTGTCTTCAACAATAGGTGCTGGCCGCACGACATACTTTGGTTTCTTAAGATGGGGATTATCACGCAGAATAGAGCTGATTTTGGGATTTTCAGATATTGGAATTTTACTACCCATTTTATCAGATTTGACAAGTTTGTCTTGAGAAACACTGGTAAGTTCAGCTTTAGTTTCTTCTGTTAAGTTGCATGACACTTCCTGTCTAACTTTTACATTATCACAGGACTGTATCACCTTCATATCCTTAATAAAAGGTTTACCATTATTACCATCTTCACATTTACCAAAGCTTTTGGTTTTAATGAGAAGATTTTTCTTCAAGCCTTTTAAATTGCGAAACAATCTTTCCCGTGCAGTTTCTCCATGACGCTTCATTGGTACTCCAAGGTGCAGTTTGGATTTGGATCTTATTTCCAATTTCTCATTAATGTTTTTAACTCGCAAAACTTTACCCTGCTCATTTTTGAAAGTCTTCTTCAACTGTAAGGGGTAGCGAGCACAGGAACGTATATGAGAAGGAGGAGTGTGGGCTTTTTTGATCCCCTCACCTGCTGCTTTGGTAGGTGAAGTAGGACATCCATTGCTGATTTCTTCCTGGAAATTAAGAGAATATATTTCTTTACATTTTCTAATTTTAGGATAACCTGAACAATCTGGACAATTACAGTGCTGAAGTAGGTGCAATTAGCATGCGGGTGAAGCAGCTGGTTAAGAAGGGATAAACTGCAAAACTGAGAATGTCAGGCCATCACCAACAACCACACATACACACAAAATCATGCAAGGGAAGCAATTCAACATATTTTATTCAAATATGAATCCCCTCCCCATTTTTATAGCAAGCTACATGCAACCATAGGTATTAAATTTTAAAAAAATAAGCCACAAATAATAAGCACACAACACACACAGGTAAGTTTTATTATTTATTTAATGATTTAAAAAATATGATGCTGAAAAGCACTAAACTTTCATTTACAAAGCAAGCTTCTGCAATTTAAAAGAAAACTAAAAGCAAAGACAATGAAAATGGGAGGAAAGTAACTGCAAATAAACAAAAATTTCTAGAAGTAACATGAAAATATACAGTGAATAAAACTTCACACTTTTCTTATAAAATAAATCACAGAAGCTAAAATCTATAACTTAAACTAAAACAAAAATAGGCCAGCCAAAGTCAATAATTATACACAATAATTCACACTGGGAAATTAATTTTCTAGAGTAGTAAAATGTACAAAACACTAAGTATGACCATCTAGAGATATGGCACATTAATGAAGTCACATAAACTAAAAAAAGTTCTTCATAAAACTGGAAAAACACAGATATTCCAATAACAGTACAAAGAATAATTGTAGCTTTTTATTTAAAATATTAAACAATAGAAGCTTCAAAACCACTTCAGTAACGTATTACTATTTTGAAAAAAGATTAGAGCAAAATAAATAGAATAAAAAAAGGAAAGAGTTCATCTGACTTTCTCCTGTAATGAAGTCCAGCTAATGAATAATTTATGAAAGGCACCAATCTGAAAAGCCATTTCTTTCTTTTTTTTTTTACAAGATACTGTAATCAAACAAATAAAAGAAAAATACTTTCAATCGAAAAGAACCAGAAAACTGTTCCTTAAAAGATACTTTCTTATGAACATGAAAACACAGAAACAAAAGAAGGTATAAAACCAAGACTCATATTTTGAACATATTGCAGAACTTGCATCAAGTCCTGATTTCAGAGATTCAATGAAATTTTTTTAAAAATATACTTTAAGTGCGACTGAAAACAATTTGGATATATTTTAGAAATCTATTTAACATGAAGGTGGGAAAATTCAAAAATTGAATATACTACACTAAACTTCCCCCCGTTTTTCATTTAGCCTCTTGCTCAATTAACGAATATATATATATATTTCCAAACAAGTACATGACAAGTTTCAAAAGTTTAGTTACCTTAACCTAGGAAACTTTATATATATATATATATTTTTATAAATGAACAAAAATTGTTTATAATCCAAAGCTAAGATAAATTAAAACTGTGAAAACCATATAAAAGAAATGTAATCTATCTATACAGTAAACTCTCGATTATCCGGCATTCAAGTATCCGGAAAGCTCAACTAACCGGAAAAATTAGAAAATGAGTTTTTCTAAAAGTTTTATATATGAGCGCCAAAATTTAGCGCAAGCGCGCCCCGTTCCATTCACTCGGACAATTTAATTCTGGAATGCAATGTTCGCTCCGCACGGAGGATCATAGAAGGAAAAAAACAGAAAAGCAATATACAGTATTGCGACGTACACAGATTCGCTTTATGGGAGGAGGTTCAAAAGCAAAAGTGAGAACCGAAAAAAAGGGTAAAGGGACAGAATCGGTAAAAAAAAAGCTCATGGGAGGTTACTCCAGATTAGTAAGTCTCTTTCTTTTCCTTTATTTATTTACCCTCCAAATGGCAGATGTTGATTTCGTTTATGTAATATCACGTGCGGAGAATTGGAGGCGAGCGTATTACGCAATAACCCTTGCGATCTTCTAAAAGATAATTAGTTTTGATATTCAGTCTGGAATTTGTTTATGATCACTTAAGAGTTTTATTATGCTTTCTGAGTAGAATATTTTTCAGTTTCGTCGGCTATTTTTATATGTTGGTATTTTTACAATCTATATATTTACGGTAAAAATTTGGCAACAGATCATATTTTTTTTTTTAAATCATCAATGTTCAATTAAAATCTTCATAATATATTTTGTAAATACAATGTTATGGAAGACACAGAAGTATTCTTAAAAATTATGTTTAATGCACATTTCAAAATGACAAAAACAAATTATTTGGCAGAAAAAATCTCAAAAAGGCTACAATCTATCCCCTCGACCCATTTTTCCCATCACACTCAATTATCCGGACTTTTCAGGTATCCGGAAATCGGAGTTTCCCGAGCATGCCGGTTAGTTAAGCTTTTACTGTATATGCAAATACTTTAGGGAAAAAATGGAACAACAGATAACTCTGTATGATGCCCCGACTTCTTTACAATGAAGCATCATACAGAGTTATCTATTCAGTAAAGTAATATTATTTTAATGTTTTGTTTATAAAAAATGGTGAATCAGAAGTTTTCTCTAAAAATAATTAAGAACTTTCTAAATATGCTTAATACTTCTACAACAATATATCTACATATACTAAAAAAAAATTAATACCTTTACAAAAATGAATGCACTTTCCATGTTTGGAAATATTCTTTAAAGGAAAACAAATAAAAGCAAATAAGAGTCAAAGCTTTCATATCACAGAATCTATTATCAACTACACGAAGTGGACAATAGGAACATGAACCAACAAACACTTTATACCTCTTCATATAAATGCACATTCTTTGACATAATTAAGATGTTCATATATAATAACAAACTTATGTACAACAGTTTTAAAAATAATGCCACCAGTATTTTAATGAAAACAAATTTAACTAAAAAATAAATGAACACATGAAATTATTCCTCCAATTTATGTTCTTATTTGATGCTCATATGAGGAAACATCAGTTAACTCTCAGCAAAATTTTATCAATCCAAGAACTAGATTACAACTGTAATTTTCTTGAATAATGTATCGAAATGCATCACATATTTAATAACAAAACTAAAATTCAACATAGTAACTCTAGTGTAACACATAAACAAAATCCTGCCAATAAATGTTTCTAGAATGGCAGTAATAAATACAATACCATTTTCAACAGAAAATAAGTCTTAGTGAATCCCACCAGTCTTTGCCATTTTGCACTTTATTCTGAAAAGGAAAATTTACAACTAAATGTTTTATTAAAAAAGAAAAGGTCAAATAAATGTGAATATTTGATTTTAGAATTTTTTTTTTTCCAATAAAAAAAACTTTCAGAAGAAAAATTAATGCAGAAATTTAAAAATTGTGTTAGTGAAGAGATAAAACTAAGAAATTGACCTACACAGAGATAGGCATTAAACAAGTGCAATATGAAGAATATGTTCAGATAATTTACTAAGCCAAGGTTGGAAATCAGAAACCTACATACAACGCATCATTGAGAGTTACTAACAGATTTATAAGGGCAATTAAAACACAAAAAGCAACAGAGATACAATCATCACAAGTTAACAAGAAATATGCCCAAATGAAAATATGAATCACATGTAATTCCAACTCAAAAGTAAATTAACATCATGGCAATCTGGATCATAATGCTGCCAACCAATGAAAGTGTATAAAATTGTGAGCAAGTCTAGAAAAGTCAAAGAAACTATGAAATGGGAGGGAAAGAAAAGAACCACGGCACTTCTAAATTCATTTTGATGTGTTTAACCAACACATCAAAATATTCTGGATAATCAACAATGAGAATAATAATTTAAGACATGTAGGATAAATAAACAAGAAATGGAAGATATATATCCAGTTTTGTAAGGCTGTTATGCCAGGAAGACCGATTTGAAGAATACATATTTAACACAATGTTAAAAAAAAATCAAATAAAGTAATTAAGTTTTAATATATTTTAAAAAAATTACTAGGCATCTTCAAAAGAGTCGATTCTCTGCTTAAAAACAAAAGCTAAAACTGATGTGATTCACTGAACATTTGTTTCTTATATTACAGTTATACAATACACAAAATAGATATTTAATTACAAAGTTCATTGGGCTTCAGCATATATTCTTTTGTAAACAGATTTTACTTTATCTCCCTTTAATCTCTCGGATCTCTTTCTTACCTGTTTTTCAGGCATCGAGTAGTTCCCATTACAAGACTGTAGTGAGCTCATTTGATTCATAGACAGACTGAAAGCTTTGTTCTCTTCTAAATCATCACAGTTGGATTCGTCAACAAATTCTTGCTTGATGTTGGAAGCGTCAAATCGAACCTAAGATTTCAAAAATTACATCAGTAAATAAACTGCAGCTTATTCTCATAAACTCATTGCTATACCTGTACCGCAAGGCAAACTATCTTAAGCCCAATTTTGTTCATTTTGATGCTTTTATCGAATTTGCAATATACCAACCGCATTTTCAGATGGGCAAAATGCCATAGCAATAGGTCAGGGGGAAAAAATACACAAGTTCAGAAATTGAATACAGCATGTGATCATTGAGGTATGGAACTTCTTTTGATCTCCTGTAAAATTTTAAAAATTTTTACTTAAAATAATTTGCCTCTCATGTACAGATAAATAGCTTTAAAAGAAAGGAAATATTTTTGACAGACTATTTCATTTCATACTGAAGAGAAATAAAAAAAAAAATATCTAAATAAAACTACAACAATTTGAAATAAATACACATAAGGCACCTCGGAAAGTACCAATGATCCAAAAGTTGGGGAAAACTTTCAAAATTGATGAATCGAAAATGAATAAAGATAAAAAGACGCTGTTTCAACTGAACAGATGGAAAAGAAACCAGATTTTTTGTAAAGGAAAAAAAAAAAAAAATGCTTGAATAGTTTTGTTTTCAACCAAAAGATGGCTGGTGTGACTTCCGAATTGATTTCTTAATTAGTCCATTTTTCTCTTCAAGAAAGTCAGATAGATGTGTCTGAAAACAGTTTCTGTCACTTGGTGAGTGTTACGCAACAATGTCACAGAGCAACATTAATCCAGAATTGCAAGTGTGACAGATACTGGACACAGTCACTTTTATGCAAGATGGAGCACCACCGCATATTGCTGACTTTTGGTTATGGAGATTCTTGAAACCAAATGAAGGATAGCACATTGAACAGTTACAAGCTTACTTGTAACTTATAAGCCTTCTAATATTCAAATAAAGAACTATTGAAACATTTATTATTTTTATTTACTTATTTATTATTATTATTTTGCTTTCATCATTTAAAAAATTTGGCTTTTTTCCCATACACTCGGTGAAAAACCTCATATTTTAATTTTTTCCTGACTTCTGGATCACTTGGTATTTACTAAGATGTCTCAAATACTTTTTTAAAAAATGAAACTAAACAAAGGTATTTCTCTTTTATCAATATAACTACATTTGGTATGCTGATTAAAAAATTCTAATTGTTCATACTTCCCTTAAAACTTAACATAAACAGTGAGGGAGCGTAAGGGGTCGCCCCTCCAACTTTCTGTGGGAAATACTAAATTTTTATTTCATTTTAGCTACCTATAAACTAGGAATTATGAAAAAATGCAATATTGTCCCAGAAGAGATAGCTAATTTTGAAGCTAAATTTTAAATTTTCGTTATACTTCCCAGTTCTTTTAGTTGGCTATAATATTTTTGGCCCCCCCCCCCATAGTTCCCAATCGCCGCTATTGATCATAAATAGTGGTACACCAGGTTTCTCAGTTTTACAGCAATGATTTCTATTACAAAATTGCTAAAAGTGAAATATATATATATTCTTAAAATTTTAATAAATATTTCAAAATTAACACAATATTTCAATTATTTTTTTACAATTTCTCTTCTTTTAAATATCCTTTAAAATAAACTTTTTAATTTTTATTTTTGCATAATTTGATCTACTTAAGAGAAGCATCTGTGATCAAAGTTAATTCTATAGAGTTAAAAAAAAAATTATCTGACAACACTTTTAAAGTATTACTTTTTATAGCTCAACACTGCTAAATAAGTGAAATGAGAAGGAAAGAGCATGGGAACCTGAAGTTGGAAATTATATATATATATATATATATACAAAATCTATTTACTCAAAATACCAATTCAGTACTGTTTCTATGCAAATTTTCACTGCAGATTTCCTTTTACAGTGCTAATTCATAAAAGAACAAGAATATTATTATGGCAATTTTATAAAAGTATTGTTTAATTTAGAAGAGTTACAATAAAGGCAGGAGTAACTCTAATAATACAGGAATGTCCCAAACATCTCTGCAAGCAAAAGATGGTGGCTGTCCGAATATCACTTTGAAATTTCTAACCCCTTTGTTAAGTGTGATTGCTTCCCACAACACACGTTTTCTTCTTTAGAGTGACTCGCCTGGGAAATGGGTTTTTCTTCTTCGAATTCGGAACTCGGGCGTTCCCGTATTTTGAACACCCCCTGTTCCAATGGTCTTAGGAATCAGAGGATTAAAGTTATTTTAATCAGAATATTAATGTGTACTAGAAAGCATTTAAGATTAGATCACTAATACCTTTTTCTTTTGAGGCATCAATTCCAATGGTTCACCATCAGAATTCCTTTTATTATCAGGCACTTCATGGTGCATTTGATTTTGACTAATTTCTATTTTCAACTGATTCATATCAAGTGATTCTGATATATCATTATTATTTGAAAAGTCTAAAGCACCATTTTCAGAGGTGGAAACTGATAATCTAGAAGAATCGGATCCTTTTGTGTTCTTTCCTTTCATCTGTCGAGGCTAGAGGGGAAAAAATCAATCATATATAGGTATGCATAAAAAATAGTACTTGCAAATTCAATTTTTTTTATTCATTTAATCAAGATGAAGTAGAAAATTGCTTCGAACGGCCGATTTAAGTTTCTAAGCCATCCCACCTGTCAACTTTAAAAACAACACACACAGTAAATGAAAGTGTAAAAACATACAGAAAAGGAATAGTTCTATATATTTCTTATTACATGTTAACCGTTTCAAAGCATTTTTGGATTTCACAGTAGAAACAAACAATCGTTCTGAATACTAGAGACAGTTACTAAGACGAATTTTAAAAAATTCTCAAAACATAAATAAAAGTCTTACTGATCTGGTAAATATCTTGAAACTCAAGAGTATTATCCAATTTTTCACAGTGTTTTTTACTGCTAAGATCATCACAATATATACTGTTAAAAATAGAAGATGGTTCATTCACAGCAATTTTAACAAACAGTAAATTTGTTTATAGAAAACATTACATATAAAACATCTCTTAGCAGTTTTAAAACTTTTTTTGCACATGATATAGTTTTCACTGGATGTAAATTCCTACCAACAACATGACTTACTATCAATTTTCAAACTCATACATTTTTATTCTAGCTTACAAATTTAGGGTACTTTTCCGTTAGCCGGGCGCAAGCGAAAAATCGTCAAATAATGTAGATTTCCGCCAAATTTCTTACAACATTCTTTTGGCGACTTGGCTCGCGTTTGGTTCACATTTGGCGACATTTGCGCCCGGCTAACGGAAAATCGCTTCTTCGCAGTTCACAATTGGCGACATTTGCACCCGGGTGACGGAAAATCGCTTTGCTTGGCGACTTGGCTCGTATTTGGTTCACTTGGCGACATTTGCGCCAAATCACTTCGCTTGGCGACTTGGCTTACGTTTGGTTCACAATTGGCGACATTTGCACCCG
Source organism: Araneus ventricosus (assembly GCA_013235015.1). Classification (NCBI taxonomy): domain Eukaryota; kingdom Metazoa; phylum Arthropoda; class Arachnida; order Araneae; family Araneidae; genus Araneus; species Araneus ventricosus. Next base: position 366,604 of record BGPR01000413.1, read on the forward strand.
GCCAACAGAAAAGTACCAAATTTAGAGATATTCTTTACCACTGAAAATCTATCAGTAGGATTGGCTTATTATTAAGTTTTACAGTGCCAGAAATTTTGAATTAATAATGTCGTGATCACGGCACCTTTTTTGTCGTGATTTTACTAAGCTTTTTACCTTTAAAAAAATCTATCTCCTTTACAGCATTCAGCCAACCATCAAAAGGTAAAGGAAATTCAATATGCTAAACGGTTATCATAAAAAATATAGGATGGTGAGGTGCGTTGTGTATATTATTGTTTCAGCAATAACCCAAGGGATCTTAACTTTACCAAAAGCTCAGATTTGCTAGGATGGTGGTGCACATGTGAAATGACAACATAATCAGTAATTTGTAAATAACATTAAAAATTTATTTGAACTATGTCTGTGATTTAAGAAAAGAGAATCCTCGTATAAGTGAGGTGGGTATGATATTGCACATTTATAAGAGATAATTATACATCAAAACCATTGCACACTTTATCAAGTAGTTAAAACCTCGAGATTGTTGTAGACATTATAGTAAGTTAAGAATGTAAAGTATTCACACAGACTATGATATAAAAAAAAAGAACACAATATACAAGAAAACGGTGGGCACCCATCCGGCAAAATTCGCGAGTCCTTAATACATGATACACAAAAATAGAAATAAATCAATCACAAAGCATGGGGCATGAGTCACGGTAGATTTAATGTTAAGGTTATTCCCAAATACCATATCACATCTTAATCCAATTATCAATTCACCCAGGTTTGCTTCAAGTAAGCCAAAAGAATTTTCGCTTCGTTAGACTATAAAATTAAGCTAACTTATATCAACTTCTATACTTTAACTTTTCATGACCATTAATATTGCATCCAACTACAAGAGAGAATTAAGTCAAATAAACTATCAAATCTTGATTTCAACCCCTTATACATATATATATATATATATATATTATTATTATTATTATTATTATTATTATTATTTTTAAATTTAAATCACGTGACTCAATAGCCCATGTTAAATTGATAAAAATTACAAGAGAAACACCGGCACATTCCTTAGTAAATTAATAACATCACAAAAACCATGTGTTAGCCCATCTTGATTAACAGTAAAAAGAAATTTGGATTACATACACATCAACATGCCTTTACAAATTGAAATCCACCCCCTTAACCCCGAAACCCAAAAATATAAAATTAATGTCCCTTCATAGCCTATTAGTGTCCAAAGCTCCATATAATTTAGAAGATCTTTCCTTCATAGAATAAAATAAAAAGGGTACTCATTCCTCTGGTACTGCCATCAATCTGGACGAAGGGGTCCTTCCTCAACCTGTGCTTTCCAGTCAGGTAAGCCAAGGAATCATCTGCCACCTCCATTCACTCCATGCGCCCGGACGGAAATTCGCCTTGGTGACGGCTACCTCCTTCCTTCAAACCACACGTCGCGTCAGTCCCCATGGGACAATCTCCGAGAAGGAAAATGAAGATGTATAGTCAGCCAAAAGAAAAAAAAAAAACGCCGTTTCAAGATTGACTCATTTCTTGTAGTTATCTCACGGCTCAAAAGTTTTCAAGCGCGCCGATCCAACGGAAAATTAGCGGCCTGATTACTGCCAAAGAGATCGTTGTCAAATAAAAACTGAGGAAGTCCATCAATTTAAAGACGGCTACTAATGCTGCGTCGGAACATAAAGAGGCCGCCGAATTCTCAGCGTCACCGATGTTTACGGATTGCCAATTTCACCGTACCGCCATCTCGCAGTTGCGCAACCACAAAGAGGATCTCAGCAAAACTAACTCATCGCTCGGGCATCAGGACGTCAAGGCCACTCACTCGAGAAGAGCCAAAATCAAAAAAGAGCGAATCTATTTCCTGCAACCCCTTAAGTACTGTGGGGCGAATCTACGTCATCGCGACGACAGCGCTTGACCGCTATTGGTCAAGCGACCAGTACCGACGAGGAAGACACGCAACGTCATGATTTCCGACCCCTTCACCAAAGATAGCCATCTTGGACGGCCCACAGGACCGGAAATGAAAAGAACGACTCAGCGTCCCTCTAAGCACTAAAATCGCGATTTAAACTCACCCACGCTATTGCTTTGACGAAAAGAAAAACCCAGTTACAGAACGTTTTAAAATAAAAAGGGAAAACCATTTTGAACATATAAAAGTATATAAAAATCAATTTGAAATGCACATGCTTTTGCTTAAGTTACATATAAAAATAATTTTTAACTGAAACTCAAAATAAATTCTCATTTAAAACGTATAAAGCCCTTTCATTGACACAAGAACAAAAGGTAAAAAAGGAGTAAAACAAGAAAATTCAGAAAACGAACTAAGTAAATAATGATACTACATAACAAAAGGCTAATTCATTTGACACTCCATAAAAAAAAAAAAACACTAAAAATATAAAGCCACTTCACTTGACATATGAATCAAAGAAAAAATAAAAACCAAAAGGCTAATTCATTTGACACTCCATTAAAAGATATAACATATATGAATCAGAGAATAATAAAAACTAGTCAGGTCATTCTCACAAGTTCTTTTTAAAGCCCCCCACTTAGAGTCCATATAAAAGTTTGAAAGTTCTCTTTACATGCCTCAGAGTGGATTTAGAGCGAGCAAATCAAAAGAAAATAAAAATTGACATACCCATGACTTGTAGTGAATTCATCTTGTAATTAAAAAATATATAAAAATGTGATTTACAAAACTTCCCTAAAAATATAGCATCGCTACATATGTTAACACATTTTTCTAAAACTATTTTTTAATGTATGAAAAATAATAAAATGCTTCTGTTTGGCAATATCCTATTTTATTTACGCAACTGATGAATCAAACTTTAGCGACGCGGCTGTATTAATAACATTTATAATTCCAATTGAATTCAATAAGCGTACTTATAAGTTTAATGGAATTTCTCTAGCAAGAGTAAGTGGTGAGGTTTTTTAAAAAAAGATATCTTTTTAAAAATACGTTTTTAATGATATCTTTTGTTGCAAAATTAAATGTTTCTTTATGAATACCCTGGGTCGGATTAACACATCTGTACGCCATAGGTCAAAGCATCTAATTCTGTGTCCCTCAGCCGAGCCTCCACTGAAAATGTTGTTTTAAAATTTTCAGTATAATATATAATAGATGCAAAAAACAAAGATAAATCATATCTGTTGCATTTTGTGCCAAATTTACATTAAACCTTATTAAATGATGAGGCATAAACAAGCCATAATTTGTGCATGTTTCATTTTATAATAAAAATTTCACTCCCCTCGTTTTATTTAGGGAACGCTGTCAGTGTTTCTGTGTACCGCTTTCACGCATACCTAAATAAATTAAACTGCATATAAAGGTAATAACGATATATTTTACCTATATACTATCAGTAAATATGTAGACGTCAAGCAATATAAGTGAAATCATTCACATGGAATTACTACTGTTGAATAAAATAGTAGTATAATCATCTCTGAACAATTTGGCTTCAGAATTTAAATTCGATCCACTTATTCACCATTGCTTTTTTAAAGCAGCCAGAGAGCAATTTTCCTTTCTTTTCTTTAATTCATTCATAAATAATTTTTCGGTTATGTCACCTCCTAAATTACAAATTCCCTATTCAAAATTATGATGTGGAGGTGCAATGTGAAATCTTCTCACAAAGCGGAACTCCGTAATCTAAACCACGTTGCCATAGATGACTGAAAGCAGTATTGTTTCTTTCGAGCAAGCAATACTTCTGTATCGTTCCAATTTTAGTATATGCACTGCCGAAGCGAGTAATACCTGATAATTGACAATGTGAATTTTATAAAGGCAATGTGAGCTTTATGAGAGAAATAGCTTGCTAACTACAAAATGAAATCAAAAGCGGCATTCCTTCCCATCAGCTCATATTTTCGTACTATACGATTGTGTGAAAATCATATGTGATGGCTTGTTTCAAAATTCGCAATAGTAGTAAGCATTGATGAGTGACTCATCTGTATGTGAAAAAATATATTGGTTTCGTCTGTTGGTTATTTTTGGTGCAAGAACCATTGCGCTAACAATACTGCGCTAGACTACATTATAAAGTTGGAAAAAGAACAGTGCAATAAATTTCATCTAAGCTGAAAAATGTTTATGCTGCGAATAAAATCCTATTATTTGTTAGAAAGCAAAGAAATGAACACGAGGAGTCTTTCCAAACAAAACCGATAAGGAAATTGTAGCAGTTTGTAAAAATTACAAATTCTGGGAGTTAAAATTCGGACACTCAGACAGTGTATATGAAAGTCAGGCACAACGCTGTTACATCGCGAGCACACTGGTTCGAAAAATGGAAGTTAAAATCACAAACACTGAATACGGGGCATTTGAGCACTCCTTCTGCATTGTTTTAAATATGGATAATGAGAATTCTCGAACAGCGGAATAGCAATACTGGATATCTCTTCCCTCCAAAACGAAAGCCAAAATGTTACACTGAAGGTGGGGTCCCACTATCAGGTAACCCATAGATTTCGTTCGCGTTATTTCCTGCCGTCGAAACGGGAAGATTCGATGTAGCTCGGGGGTTTGTAAGTGCATCTGTGGTTTCCCGCGATGTGGCGGTACAATTCAGACATCAAAGAGCCAGACGGCGCCAATTCATCCGCTTACTAGAGCACTGTTCAGATATTTGCCAAGTTACGCGCCGTAGGAACGGTGCGTCAGTTCGAATTCCACCGACCACAGTCCAAAAATTCGAACCTCGAGCGACTCAAAGTTTGGCCAAGCCACACTTTGGCCGTTGGAACAAGGCTTAAGACAGTTGAGATGACACTTTGATAAAAAGGAGACATTTTGCTGCTTACAACTTGCTACACTACTCGACTCAAGCTATTCTAGTTAATTTAGTTTTATAATTGCAATAAAAATAATTAGAACTTTTTAGAGATTAGGCTAAGTTGATATAATTTCTATTTAATTTAAATTTATTTTGTTCAGTTGGCTCTTACGTTTTATTTTAATATTATCACTGGGTATTGATGCATCCCATGAAAAACTTAATACAGTGAATCAAAACAAGAAATAAAAAGTGGAGGGCCTCAGATATTTTTGCCAAAACATTTGTATAGAGTTTCATACCCGAAATTCCAACAGAGAGGCTCATACAGTTAAATTTGAAGAGTAGGAGAGTCATATTTCAGCTGATCTTATTAATAGAACAATCAATAATCAAGTGCGGTCACTTAATCTTAAAATCTTAAGAATAAAGCTGAGGCTCTATTGCCTGTTGTTGCCAATAGGATACATACTGAAATTTTTAATAATTCTATTTAAAACATATATATAGCAGCCTGAGTGCTGATGAAAAAATAAAAGCAAATTGATAATTTTCACTTGCTGTGGCATCCTCTTTCGTTTGTTTGCAGGCTTCAGAAAACCATATTTTGTTCTACGATGTTGAAGGAAATTCCTTAGCCTTATTATTAGTTCATAAAATTCATCTGTGTTTAATATTATAGAATTTTATCAAGGAACTTTTTTTTAACAAAATCCCAGTGTTAACGATTGGGAACAAACTATTTCTTAGCCGTAAACCATACTTAGAACAAAACAAGAATTTAAAAAATATTTTTCCAATGTTTTATAAAAGAAATGAAAGTCGAAAAGCGTTTTAGCCATTTATTCCTCCGACTCCTAAGCCGGCCGTAACCGGCCATGCAACGTCTATACTAGTGGGCGGATTTCGGAAGGTTACTATTCCGAAAGCGGAGAAAAAGCTGTTGGGCGAGTGGTCATTAAAGGGACCCTTAGGTGGGAGATAAGAGATGAAAGGCCTCCCATTCACATCTTTCACCACCCGTTGTGAGAAGAAAAGTTGTGGACGAATCTATTTCACCTATCCATTAGTAAACAAACCTCTGTATACAACTGTACTCGGATTTTGAGAACCCTCAGTGGTCAGAGGGTGAATGGGTAAAACCCGCCTTCACATTCGCATGCCCAATAGCAACCTAGAGTCGGTGTGACGAGATGTATGAAGACCGACTGAGACAAAACTCTTGTGAGGTGGCAACGAGCAAACCCATGGAAAAACATGCCGGAAGGCAAAGTTAGATTCCTTTTGTCTATAGAGATCAGGAAAACGACATTTCGTCCTCTATTTTCGTTAGCATAAGAGCCACAAAAATGATAGAGTTTGAAAGTGAATGCAAACGATTAGAGATTTTCAACACCGTGTGACATGCATAAGTAAAAAAGCAAAGGGTGGAAAATCACTTTTCAGCTAATAACTTCTAAGCTATTGTAGCTATCAAAAAGCTTTCCATAAAAAAAATATGCGTTATGATAAGGTAATAATTCGCCTTATTTGAATTGAATTGAATTTTCGTACCATCTTCAATCGTAAGGGAGTTGCAGGGAAATGAAAATTTCAAACACCTACCATTTTCATCCCCTATGAGCTATATTGCGCATCTACGAACTCTTCCGAGATTTTCACCGGCATTACAACATATTCATCGCTGCTTATGATCTAATCAAAATTACTCTAGTTATTTTATTTACAAGATAACATGAACTAGAGATAGCTTCATACACACACACACACACACATATATATATATATCTTCCATTTTCGTTTGCTTTATGCTTTTAGAGGGGATGACGGCAATTTTTAACGGATTTCGTTTGTCGTCAGCAGAAAAAAGCACAAATTAATATCATGAGCGAGCTTTCCTTCCTGACGAGCGGCTAGCTATGATATTTTTCATTTTTTTTTGGTTTTTTCTGGTTTTTGTCTATTTAGCCATTTTGTCCTTTTTTACTGTTTTTGAGTTTTTATTTTGTGTTTATATGTTGGTTTTGATATATATATATATATATCTATATATATGCAAGAGAACCATTGCAATAGGTAGACTTCCTATAGGAAACTACCTAAAATACCAAAGATTGACTTTGTCGAACTGGTATATGAAGTTATTGACACAGTAATTGTTTGGCACCCAAAGTATTAAACTGTATTTGACACGTAAGTCAGTAGTTTTAAATCAACGGAAACTTATAACAATAAAAAAACACATTAATACCATCAGTGAAAGGTATTTACATTCCGTATAAATTCGTATGCCTTTAGAAACACTAATGTGCGAGCACGCAAGATCTATACTTATAAAATGCAATGTGTGTGCGATATCCAGATGAATCTATCGCACTTACAGACATGAAATTTTGCACAGACGTAGACGTAATGGTGACTGAATGCACCTGGAAGTCAGAATTTTAAAATTTAATTTAGAAAATTTTTTATTTAATGTTTTGTGTTGTTTTGGATCATTTTTGGCACGTTTACGGCTGTAGTATCTTTTCTAATGATCGTTGAAAAACAATCAAAGCACCATCATATAGAACAAACACTTTTCGTTCTAATGAAGTTTGTTTTGAATTTCCAATATAATTTACTGAATTCTGAAAAAGTTTTAAATCATAGTCACTTTTATGGTCATTTTTGATAAGGATTTCTCCAAATTCTCACATCTGACGTTTCTAACAACTCTATAAATTTCATTTTTTCAGCTTATAACTGGAACGTTTCTGTCGGATTTAAAACAAGAACGGTTAAAATATCTTATTCCGTTTTTTTTAAATTAATTTTTCCCTGATCAGTTCAAATAGATTTTTGCTAGCGAGATTTGACAGTGAGAATTTCTCCGGACGATCCCAGAATGCATTGTTGTTTCCTCGCAGGAGGTGACGTAATATGCTTTCATTCCCAGAATGCCTTTCTGCAATCCGATTCCTTCCGGCGACATTATAGAGTGGAAAAATAAGCAGGAAAATCAATGATTTGTATCTTTTGTTTTAATTTTGCTTTCAAAACTTTTTCGTGTCATTGTGGGCATTTTTCCCCATCTTGTCGAAGTCCTGATTCCACGTGCAACGCCGCGCGCGTACTAATAGTAAGATGGATGTAATAATATATATATATGTATATAATATATAATAATAATATAATAATAATAATAATAATAACTATATATAATATATTTATATGTATGTATATATATTTATATAATAATATATATGCTCTGTAATAATATATCTTTCAATAATATAATAACTCTCTCTTTCTATATATATAATAATATATATATAATAATATGTATAATAATATACTAATATATGTTATAATATATATATATATATTTATATAATATATATATTTATATATATATTATATATCATATAAGGATATATAGAATATATATATATATATATGTATACATAAGGAAAAAAATTAAACACTTTTTTTAGAAAGGAGAGGAACAATCAAATGCTCATAGTAAACAAATGATAAAGCATTACGGATGCGTTTGTGAAATGAACCTGCAAGAAAGCGGGAAAATATTTTTTTCGGTGCTTTTCTGCATAGAGCAAAATGAAGCGTAAATGCAGGAAAAGAATGTTTTCTTTCCACATAGACACCACAGAGGAATGAAAAAAGGATTCACTTATGTGGAGAAAAACAAATAAAAGTAGGAAAACCAAATATTAAAGAAAATCATTCATTTAAAAAAACAAGCTCATTTGCCGCAGTTCATCATCGTTAGTTGAAATATTTCTCCTTTTCTAAATTGTTTTACCATAGTGTAACTTGTTTCCTCTCTATTCTGAATTAGTTTTTCTTTTGGTTCGTTATTAATTTTTGTTGTTTTCCACGCTCTGTCATTTTGTATGTCTTTGATCTTTGTGATTCCTCTTTTTGATTGTTTTCATATATATATATTTATATATGTACTAGCCTCGGCGCCTAGCGCTGGTTCGTCCCGCTTAAGTGTCTTTTATTTGTATTTTACATTAATTCCCCGTCTCAGTTTCACCCGCTATAACTCAGGAAAGATGAGAAAAAAGTGAGTATTTTATTGTATTTGGCAAATAGTAAAATATATAAAGACGCATAAATTTGAAAATGCCAGACGATACAATTCTCGTATGATGCATCGCAGTTAAAGAAACTGAAAACTGCATTTCAAATAACTTTCTTTCAATTCATCTATCACTCATAGGCAGGAATGGTAGCAATACGTAACTGA
>BGPR01000413.1:388762-505975 GCA_013235015.1 Araneus ventricosus
CTATGCTTCGTTCAGTTACGTATTGCTCAAACACTTGGGATGAAGAATTTCCCAACACTGGGAACCTCATGTAGACTAGAGTCATTTCTGTGTGGATTTGTCAATTTGTCCCACCATCTCTTCCACAAATCATACAACATGCTGTATAGAGGTAAAACCGGCTAAATGAAATAGAATTAGATTTAAATTTGGATTGCATAAATGAAAGAAGAAAAAAAATCACATTCACTGATTATTGAAAAAGATGAAATATTACTATATTTAGTCATGATATATAAAATAAGCTTCCAATTCAAATGTTTATGATCATCATTGTAACACATCAATAATTTTGATGTTATTTTTTTTTTAAAATTGAATGTACATTTAAAACTGTATTTGATTTGGCATACTCTATACCACATAATACCAACTTCTAATCTTTTCCCAGAGCCATACAAGATGCATATTTTTTTACCTTTATGGAAAGACTGACGTGCAGTATATGCTGTGCCAACAGGAAGAATGAAACTAATAAAGCACAATTTCACTTCCCTGCCATACTTAAATCTTTACTACATCATAAATGCATGAAGGTGGTAGGTGAATCTATATGAGAGGAGGCAAGAATGAGGTTCGACATTGGTGATCTAAAATACTACAAGTTGTATCTTCCTATAGACTGAAAGGGGAGGGAAGAGCATTTTCTAGCTTCTTTGTAAAATCTCCATTTAAGAGGAGATCTGGATTTTCTTGCTAGTAATTTGAAATTTGAGGATCATATATGTCTCTTCAAAACTTTATTCACCAAAATTAAAATAGTAAGACCAAATATGAGAAGTTGGCATTGTAACCAAGAGACGAGCTTCGTGTATCGGGACTGCAGAACCCCAATATTTTCAATGCACAAATTAAATCATTTATTTATTTAGTTTTGCATGCAAATCCTAAATCTATCAATAAATTAACTTTTGACATTTCTGGTGAGCTGAAAAACTGGAAAAAACAAGATTACTTCAGAGAATTTTCTCATCCACTGTCTTAAGAAGAGTTTTTCTTCTTGAGATCTATAAAATTCCATTTTCGTTCCAGTTTTTGTCTTCTAAAGCATGCACGAGTTACTTTGCAATCTCAGTCTTCTTTTTTTCCAGTGGTCATTTTCTAAGACCAGAACTGTGTGTAGGATAACACCAGCGAAAAGGGGTCATGTTTCCTATCCTTAGGAGATAAGGGATAAAATTTTAAACATTTTTTTCACTGCAGAAGAATGTTTCAAGAGACACAATTTCAAAATAAATTCTCTGAACATGAATAATAAAAGAAAATTAAGAAATAAGTAATGATAAATTAAAAATTATTGTAGATAAATTTAGAATGATATTTTACTTGATGTGCATATGAGCATTATAATTGAAAAGCTGAACATAGCTAGAGGATAAAGCATTGGGATGAGAGGTCTAGCACGCAAATTTGTGAGTGTAGCAAATTTTATGCGAGAAATCCATCAAAAGAAATTCTGTTCTAGGTATGTAAAGCATTTTCATGTCTTTTGATAGTTATACCAATACTGCGGAAACGCATACTGATCATTTCACTTGAAATAAAACCCGAAGAGCATTTCATTTTAAGTGGTTTTATCAATACCCTAGTAAAAAATACTTACAGGCATGTATTACAAACAAAGCGCTTTACAATATTGTTATCAGCATACAGAGTAAATAAGTTAAATAGACCATATATAAATTTAAAAGCTTAGATATAAAAGAGAATTTAAAATATTGTAGTCACTAAAATTGTTAAATAAAGCTATGTAAAAATCTATAATGCATGTAAAAATTTTAATTTACAAATTTTAACTTTTTCTCTTTTGAACTAGTTAGTTTTTTTAATAAATGCTCCATTTTTCAATAGTCTTTTATTTTTTTTCATAGTTTTTATTTATAGTTCCTATACTTACAATCCTAATTGTAACATAGCATTGAAAAAATTCTAAAATTTCAAAGGCTTTTGCTACATTGCCTCTAAGATGTGTCGTAATATTTCCATGCTTTACAATGTTATTGACTCGGCGCGGATTGTTTCGCTCTTTTTTGGCCACCCCTAATCACAACTTTGAAATACATGATCCACGACAATTGATGCAGCGTAATCACGGTTTACTTGTTCATTGGTATGGACGTTGGATAAATGGCAGCTGTACAAATGAACAATTATAAACGCATAAGGCTTTCTTCGGGATGACTTTGCGAAATCGATCGAAAATTATTGATACTCTCACGTGTCGAGCAACGATTGTAAGAAAAGACACAACATTCCACATCTGTTAAGCCCATGACAACTCGACTACTACTGCTTAGGCGAATGTATACAGTTAAATCTTACTTTGTCATGTAATTTCACAGTCAGTTGCATTGGACCGCTAAAAATAACAAATGAATGATCGACAAGTGATATTCGTCAGAATTTTATTGTATGCTGTATAAAATTCTACTATCCTATGTATTATGAAAGTTAATAATTTTTTCACATTAGTAATTTCTAATCCTAAATGATCTTTTATATCTAAAATTTAATTTTCTGTAGTAAAAAATTAATTTTTTAACTATTATATTAGTAATTAAGTCAAAAAGACTTTTCAACAAGTATTAATTCAAATGGAAAAACATACAATTTGTTATTCAGAACACACATAGTAAAATAAATAACAAAACAAATAAAATTAGGAACTCAGCCATGCACTGACGACTTATACAAGATTGTTTTCATTCTTCCAGGACCACCAAATTTTCATGTCTTTACAAAATGGCATTCACCACAGTCAGCTCTCGACAACTACATTTTTTGCACCTAGATCCTCTGCGTGCATTGCTGAATTATTACCTTTGGAACCTCCAGATTTGGAACTTTTAGGGGTTGAAGATGATGTAGAATTAGAGCGAGGCTTAGGCTTTGGTTTGCTAAAAATACATTTTCATATTCAGACACTCGCATAACACTAAATATGATGAACTTACTTCAGCTAAAATATGATAGAACATAAATATTCATGTGTCAGCAAACTTTCAATAAAAAAAAATAATTGACTTCCATAAAAATAAAACACAGATGAATGAAAAAAAGATTATCCACATTATCTTGAAGTATAAATGTCACAAATCAGCAACATTTTCTTTTTTTAATTTATGAAAGTATTAACTGATATCTTTATAATTGAATAAATTAATACAAACAGCTACATGTGATTTGTTTTCAAACAGTGAAGACCTATTTGATGAATATTAAAAAATCAACCTTTAATCAAATTCGTTATACTCATACAACCAGACAGGAGTGGTCTCCCCTACACTTTCTCACAAACTTCCAAACAAAGATGTCATTTCCCCCCACCCTCCTCGGATAAAATTGCAAATCTTCTGTATGCGTAAGAGTACCAATGGTTTCCCTGGGTGAGTGCCAAGGTAAAGGTGAGGTAGTACATAAAGTAGCATAGCAAAGTGGGCACCATTATGCAATATGGCCTTGCATCATTGTAGGATGGGGAAAAACACCTGAATACGCATTTGACATCTTTTTTTCAACCTTGATGGAACTGGGCACAGATCTACTTAGGATTAGAAGACCTCATATCAATTTTATTAATCAAAGTTATTTATTCATTTAGGTTATTATGATCCCACGGATGTGATATGAAATCACAGATAGTCAACCCTTTGATTAATGGATTTGATCCAAATTTGATATGGACAACATTTCTGGTGATAAAACTAGCTTACAAAATTTTATCATTAGCTATTTTCTTGTTTCAGAATCTTTACAGATCTATTTTCTCATTAGATGGCAAATACCATCCATTTTTTTAGTTAGTAATTCGACATTTTAATTCATTTGTTACAAAATATACCTATTTTTCTTCCACTCTAGCAGTCTCGGTGAACTCCTAGCACATGATAAACAAAAACAAGGAAAATCAAAATTCAATTGAAAGTATTCCAAACAACTTTTGGTTCAAAACTGAAGAGGCAATGTATTGATCACTTTCAGCCATGGCTTCAAACAATCATGAAAATGAATGGAAATATAACTACACAATTGACAAAATATACTCAATATATAATTTTATTTAGGTCTTAAATTTGTAAATATCAGTTCTAATATTATGGAGAAAAACATTGCCAGTCTCTGTGAAGACTAAATATATAACAATAAAGTTAAAAAGGACTCATTCTCTACTGTTAGTATTTTGTAAAAATGGATAACTAAAATTTAGAAAACATTTCACTTTTGCATGTTTTATATAGGTTCATCTTTATGATCCTTCAACAAATTGCAGATTACAGAAAAATGTTTAAAGATCTTATATAACACACATTAAATTTATACATAGACTGGCTTATAAAACCTTAGTTAAAAATCATATAATTTCAGACAATTTGTTCAAAAACAATAGTCTAAAACTATCGATAATATCTGATAAATATTACATTATAAAATAAATTTTAATAAGTTCAGAACAATATAGTTTTATTACCTTGATGTCTAACCAGAATAAAGATGGCTTCCCTGGATTGCTAATAGTAGATTCAATCATTCTATGTTTTCTAGAAGGATCTGCAAAAAATAACATTATAAACATTGATTCATTAAAAATGCACATAGTTAAAATATTTTATATAGATAAAAGCCTACTTAAAATCTTCTAATAAGCATCAGGATAATGAATATAACTAAAGGAACACCTTTCTTCTAGGTGGCAACTCCAGAACCGCCAAAATTGCCTAAAACAATGTACTATCAATATAATCACTGTAAAATAATATAATCAATCTTTCCTGCAATAAGATTGAAAAACTTACCTTTAACCATTATATTCCCACTTTGTGATATGAATGTTAACAACATTAATTTTTATATCCATTAACTTCTAAGAAAAGCGATCTGATGAAACAGTTTTACTTCAGAAACAGCATCCACATTTGGTTGTTCACTCTTGGAAGTGATAGAATATCGCTGATTCCCTTCACCAATTCCTTTGAATGGAGATGCAAATTTATCTCCATTCATATGTAAATTGGAGTGAGAAGCAATAATTTTGGATCTTTATCTGCCGATGTAAGAATATTTAAAGCATCTGATGAAGGAGGTTCATTGGTAGGATCAGAAAAAATTCACCATTTTCATTAAATGGTAATTTTGCCAATCAGACGGTGAACAAGCTTGGACAACATACCATAATATTTCAGTGTGTAAAAGATATGAACTTGACAGGAACCTAGAAAGTTACAAAATATTTAAGCATTAAACTTTATTGAAAATGAAACAAATAAAATTACATTCATTACATTAAACCTAAAATATCTTAATTATATTAAAATAAGTTATGTAGCAAGTTATAAACAGCAAAAAATACATGAGTTAAATCTTCAACTTCATATTCTAGTTGCTTTTCAATTCAAAATTATGAAGAAAATTTCCTCCAAATACAATAGTATCCTCAGGTGTATATACAGCATGAATCACCCTGAAAAGAAATTAATAAAAAATAAGATAAAAAAACAATAACTAACAGATAAAATTACAGAGACTTCATAAACTACAAAAATATCTAACGAACAATTTATTTCTTTATCGTCAATGTTTCCACCTTGACTTCTGCACCATACAACATCGTGATTACTTTTTTTTATTTGTTTATCTAAATTTTAAGAGCTTCCTATTAACCTCCAACCCCCCAAAAAACAATGCTTGTTAGAAAAAAACAATTATCATCAATATTTATTTTAAAGTATCATCATAAATATGTCTTCATTTTTTTACAAATAAAGGTTATTTTCAAATTCAAGCTTTCTAAATGCAGAATCTATTTAAGATTAATATTATTTCTTATTTTATATATAACTCAAGACAGATTAAAGAAAATTCTATCTGCACTATAATAATTTAAAATTTTGTGATAAAATGCTATTAGTTCTGAATTGTAGATATAAGTACAGGAAACTAAGTTCACAGCAGCATGAAAAAAACTGTATTACTATTAAAGTGAAAAGGTTCTGTAAATAAAAATAATAAATAAATTCTGCCAAATAACATTGCTTCCTTGACTTTAAAAAATATTTAAAAGGAGATTGACAAAATTACTAATGCATGCAGGACAAATACACTAAATTGATGTGTAGATTTAGCTGTTTGGCATTGGAAAGAGCATGACAAATATTTTTAGTACTTGTGAATCCAATATATAATGATTCATCGACAGATGCAATTATTTGATAATGAAATCAATATTTAACCAACTGCTAGTTTGTTACTTAATAGTGCAAAACGTATTGGGAAAAGAAGCTTTCATTCGATATTCAATGATAATGAAAATTGCAAAATGGTAAAGAGCTGAAGACAGGCACGGAGGAACTGTTCGAAATAAAAAATGTTTTTAATAATAAAAATGTGACCTCTTTTGATTATTTAACTCTTCCAAAAAAAAAAATGTTCAAAAATAATATTTACTTCCATAATGTTTTTATTATTAGGAAGCAAAAAAACCAGTTATTGCCTTTTCAGCTCGCAAAAACCGATAAATCAAATTTTAATATTTGTGAGAAATTCCATAGGTAAAATATTTTTAAGATTTCAAAGATACAATTACATACCAAAATTTATGGCTTAGCTATTTTAAAGGAGCTCAGAGCTTTAAGAAATCCAATCTAAATATTAAACTGCTTGGAGAAATGATGAACTTTAAGTCATCAGCAATATATTAACACATATACCTCCACAGTATAATATTTTTGTTATTAGCAAGCAACCAAACCAATTCTTTTCACATTTTAAATGCTCAATTAACACTACATGAAAATCCAGAGCAAATTCTTCTAAAATTCATTAGAGGAACTGGGATGTTTTATGCAGCAAAAAAAAAAAAAAAAAAAATTAGCCTCATAAAATTGAAAACATTTAACTAATTCAAGAAATGTACAGTTTTGAAATGCCAGAAGCTCATAAATTAACTTTTAAAAATGAATATCAAAAGAGCCAACATGATATAGTTTCTTGTCCCCTCCTCCCAATTTATGTATGCATCTATAAAATTATTTTCACTGCATAGATATGAAATTTCATACCATAATGTTTATGAGCATTACACATCTATCAAATCTATTTTTATTTATTTCTGGGCAGTAATATATTTTTAAGATGTTATTCACTTTCATTAATTTCATATTAAAAAAATGTATTTTTCCAACTTTTAAATTTATAGACGTCTATTTTTTTAAATATTCACAAATTATTTTTATCTATTTTATTTTTATGCTCACCGTCCAATGTAATATGAAAATATATGCAAGAATAAATATTGTAATCAACAATCACAAAAATTATTAAATATTTCAGCAGCTCATAAACAGTATTTAATGTACAAGAACTTGCTTTACATTTTGGCAGGAAATAATCATTCCTCGTATTCAATATTTTCATAATTTTTCTTTTAAGAGTATTTAAAAGGAAAATAAGTTCACTGTAATTATTGAATCTTTATTCGTATATTAAGCTAATTATTTTGGGGTGATATTATACAGAACTGTTTTTCCCTGGGTATATGGATTTGTGGTTACATATTTACAGATTATTCAATCAACAAATTTTTGATTTGCCATCAAAAAACAAATATTTTAAGATACAAATATTTTTAGACTGTTTATAATGAAATAAGATTCCTTGTATAAGAAATAAATTTTAACTGAGATATTATTTTTACTTGGAAAGTTTTATTTACAACTCAAATTTCAACGATTTTTAATGTTGATGTCTCAGTTCCCTTAAGAGGTCAATAATATTATGAAACTACAATGTTTACAAAAATTCCACCTTCAGATAATAAAAATTTTAAATACTTAAAATGCATGGACAATCATATAAGCAAAAAACACCAAGAGAGGTGTATAACACTAATGCAAGTGTGAACTTCGGTCTGAAATTTATTTGATACTCACAAGGGGAGGTGGAACGACTTAGGAAATTCAGTTCATAATAAGACTTGGTATATTAGTAGTATTAGGGTGTATATTAAAATATTAAAGCAAAATGACCAGCCAATTCGAAAAAAAAATAGCCCTCAAACTTTCGGCACAGATTATATATCAGTAACAGGGTTCATACACAATTCCTTAAAAGAAAATCGAGGACTTTTAAGGACTAAAAAAAACCAAAAAATAAGGACCTCTAAATTGAATAAACTTAACAAATTGTCACAAGCATTTTTAAATAAAATGTCTCATTTTTGCAAATTCAACCTATTAGATGATAAAGTATAATATAAAACATAAAAGATAAATTGCAAATTTAACACAACAAAAACTCCTAAAAATATGAGTTAATAAATTGATGGGGAAAAAAAACCATGAAACTGGTAATCAAATTAAATATCTTTTAATTCCAAAAATTTTTTCATTCAATTTTACATCCAAAGTATTTATTTTAATTTCTTTTTCAGTAATTGTTTTTCTTAGTTCATGCGACTGAATAAATAAATTTATGTCCTTTGACTTTTCAGCCTCATTAGCTAAATCATTTGCTTCCTCATTTGTTTGGTGTATGTCCTTTTGGAGGAACATTTTCTTTTGTTTTAAAAAATCTATTTCTTCCTCTAGAGCCCTTCGTTTCAGTTGTTTTGTTTCAGTCTTTTCTTTGGATCTTTCACTTCCTAAATACTGCAAGTATTTTGCTCTAGCTGAGGTGGCAGTTTCTTCAGTAATTTTTAAGTCATAAATAGCCCCAGACAGCTTAATAAATTCATGAATTACACGCTGGGAAATATACGAAGCATGTTTTAAATTTTCTATTTCCAGGGCCTTGTTCACTGAAAAAGCTCCTTGTCCATGTGACGGTATTAATACCATTTTGATAATCTTCCAAACTTTTTCATAATGATTATAACTAAAATAAGTTTGTAAAAATTATCACGGGAATCACTCTTTGGATTGAAAGAAGTAAATTCAAATGAATTTGGCTTAACAATATTTAACAGAAACTCTGCATAGAGTAACAAAATTTTGTCGCAATCTTTTTTCAAAATACGTTTATTTTTGCAACAACACAATCAATACCTTTTTAATTTTTTCCTGTGCTTTTTCGGGATATCCAGCCATTACTCGTGGATCAATGCAAATCGCAGGTCTTACTAGTGCGTAATTCACAGGACATTTCTGCATGAAATGTTTTATCATTGTTATGGTGTTTTTCCGACTATCCTGTCTGAGTGTGAAAACATCCTTGTCTGCTAATTCCTTATTTGTTGTCTTTTCTTTTATTAGTTGCTCTGCAGCAAATCTTAAGTATACTTAACTTTTATCATTATGCAAGTTTGGGTCACTGAAGTTGAATTTGCATAAAGTCTCAGGTTTCTCAATTTATCTTTCAGTTAAACATTTCAAGCATTATCTGGAAGGAAGAACATTTACAATTTATACAGACCATAAGCCCTTAATATTTGCCTTTCACCAAAAGCTTGACAAAGCGGCACCAAGACAAGCTCGTCAACTTAACTATATCTCTCAGTTTTCGGCTGATATTAAATATATAAAAGGTGAAAATAACATTGTAGCCGATACGTTATCTAGGGTTACTGAAGTTTCGTCAATAGATTACGATCAAATAGCTGACGCACAAACTCAAGATGAACTGAAGAGCTTGCAAACCATTACTTCCTTGAATTTAAAGGAGTACCCTCTACCTTCGGGGAAATACTTATGGTGTGATACTTCAACTAGCAAAATTCGGCCCTACATTCCACAAGCTTTTCGAAAACAAATTTTTCACCATATTCACGGCCTATCACATCCAGGAATTAAGTCAACTATAAAATTAATGATTTCAAAATTCATTTGGCCTAGCATTAAAAAAGATGTGCAATTGTGGACTCGAACTTGCATTCCTTGCCAAAAAGCTAAAATCAATCGCCACACTAAAACAAAATTGGGCGAGTTTGAAGTACCTTCAGGCAGATTTTGTGTTGTGCATATAGATCTCATTGGTCCTCTTCCTCCATCGAGAGGGAATATTTACTGTTTAACTTGCATCGTCAGATTTTTAAATTGGATGGAAGCAATTCCTTCAGACAACATTTCAGCAGACACTGTGGCAAGAGCATTCTATAGCAACTGGATAGCACGTTTTGGAACGCCACACAAACTTATTACCGACCGCGGAACTCAGTTCAGAAGTGAAACATTGCAAACTTTGTCCAAATTCTGTGGTATTAAGCTGCAACATACTACAGCCTACCATCCTGCATGTAACGGCAAAGTTGAATGCCTTCATAGAACATTAAAAGCTCAAAACAATCTGTCTTGGAATGACACGTTACCGACAGTACTTTTGGGTTTGCGTACTGCAATTCAAGAAGATAACAATCATTCAATTGCACAAATAGTGTACGGAGAAAGTCTGAGACTTCCTGGAGAGTTTTTTTGTGAACCCAGTATTCGAACAGCATCGGAAGGGTTTTCTAATAACCTCCAGAAACAAATGGAAACCGTGGGACCAAGGACCACTCGTAGAAATTCGAGTCGACACATATTTGTGAATAAAGACTTACAAAACTGTTCTCACGTTTTTCAACGTATAGATAGAGTTAGAAAGCAATTGGAATCTCCTTACGACCATTCCCCGTAATTGAAAGGAAGGATAAATACTTTACTATTAACATAAAAGGGAAAAATGTTAATGTATCATTAGATCGCTTGAAGCCAGCCTATATTTTAGCCGAGGACAATTCCAAGGCGACAACCACTGATCACATCAAATTGCAGACATCAGATAATAAACCAGATCTGACACAGAAACAATCTCGCACAGGTAGAACTATTCGTTTACACGTCCGATTCAAGGACTGACTTTAAGACATTTTTACCTTCGAAGATTTTAAGTACTATTTGTAGTCAACTATTTTGAACTTTATGATATCAATGTTAAATAATTGTTTATGTTGGTCACACTACTCATATTTCCTTTCTTCGTAACGTAACATAGTGACTGGTGGGGGAGTAATGTAGTGGCTGAATTATAGCTCACACAGCATTTAATATTTGATTGTAAATATTGTTTTCTTTTTATTTTAAGCATTTAATATTTGATTGTAAATATCGTTTTCTTTTTATTTAAAGAATTTATTTTTTATCATATTTAATTTTGTTCATCACATCATATTTTTGTGGCAACAGCAGAAAAATGTAGTTTTTAGAATTTTGTTGACCATTTCCGTTGCAAATAGATTCTTCTTGAAAAGAAAGAAATAAATTGAACTAAATGGAGTATTCATAGTTTATTATTTGATATGTCAAACAAGTTCATGTTGCTTCTTTCATGTTTAAATAAGTAGAAGCCAACACTTTCATTCTCTGGTTTCAAAATTTTGAAATGTTGAATACAATCATTAACAAGTTTTAATACATCACTGGCAAAAAATGGAAGTAAAGGTTTATCACTTTGATACTGTTCTAAAAATGGTAACAGCACTTTTGACAATCATTCCTATGGAACCATGGACCAATAAAGGCCATCTGTAACTCCTCTCTTATTTCCCAAAGTGCATGATGCGATGGATATGGATTCGTAGAACGCGAGCAGTGTGGGCGGCCGGCCCCGCAGTCCGCGAAAGTCACATCGACCGAGATTAGAGCCGCCGAGAAGGAGGAATTCGAAAAACGATAATCAGTGAAATTTTAAATTTTTTAAAAATGGCCAGAGTAAAAAGTAAGGACTTTCAAGGACTTTTTAAAAATGGGGCATAAAAATAAGGATTTGTGAGGACTAAATGTAAAAGTAAGGACTTATAAGGACACATGCGAATCCTTAGTAAGTGTTGACATTGATGCAAGACAAATTAGCATGGTTGGCATAGCACTCGCCAGCAAACCTTTTGGTCAGGGTTTGATCCCGTGGGTGCATTTTCCCCTCTTTTTCAAAACATTTCTTAGAATTGATACTTAATAAAATTAAAAATTTTGATTTTTTAAGCATTAAATAATTTTTTTTATTCATATGATACTTGAATTTTTCAATAGTTACATAATTCTAAAAACAACTATAATTGTGTTAAATAATAACTATAATTACTTAAAGTATTTAAATTATTCAATTCAAATAGATAAAGATTTTCACTATAACTTCGAAAAACTGGTTTTGACTGGGAAATAATAACGTAACGAATTGTCTTGTGGGTGTACATGAATGCAGTCCAATAAGCAGGATTTAAAAAAAATAAAGCTCTTTATTTTACAAATATTCCAAGAAAAGAAATGTAACACAAGTATCAAAAGAAACGTAGCACAAGTATTCAGCACCTTGTAAAAATTCACAAAAGAAATTACTCAGGGTTCCCACTCTTTTTTCAAAACAAAAATTAAGGACTTTTTATGAAAAAATTAAGGACCTTAAAAATATTATATTAATTATTTATCAAATATACATATACACACAGTTACTGTATGGAAAAAAAGCCAATTCTTATCTTTCTCAAAAAAACATACGATTTCACCATATTGCAAGAAGTACTGATATGATTGTATTTATTATAGCACTGTTTAATTTTTAGTATAATTATGTATCTTAAAAAATGTTACTTCTCCTTAAAAATCCATAATTATGTAAAAGCTAATTAATCATTTTCCTGAATTACATATCATAGAAGTCAGGTGGAAACGAAAATTTTCGCTTCATCAACAATGTAGGTAAATGAATATTATTTGCGAATGTAAACTCTATCAACATGCAAAGAATACACATTACGAAAGAAATTCAAATCACATTAATTTATTCAACTTAGAATTAACAGTTGAAAATACTGACACAAAAAATATTAACAGGTAACAACAATAATTAAAAATGTTAATAAATAAGAACTGAAGTTTTTTTTTTTTTTTTAATTTTTTCCAAGACAGACACCAATAAAAAAAATGCTGTGTTCCAATGTCAGGTGCTATATGATACGATTAAATTAAGCACAATTAATAAACAAATTTACCCTGAAACATAAACTACACAATACAATAAACCTCTGTCTCTAAGAGCAGCTAAAAGTTACCAATACGTAAGAAAACTTTCAACATCAGCAAAAACTTCACTGAATACATTTTACCATGGGGGAAAACAAGACTGAACAAACCAAAATCAAATATTCAAGAAATAACTCTAATCAACACTAGAAATCTTCAAGAACAACCGTGCTTAACACAACCGTCTTAAATACTTACCAAGAGCTCCAAATTTCACAACAGTATCACAATAAAAATATGATTTTGCTATATTTCACGTTTTTCAGTTGTTTCATTACTGTAAAAATTTATTATAAAGAAAATATATGTATACAATAACATGCTGGTGTCAATATTTGGTTAGTGTACAGTCGCTGGAGACTTGTTTTAGTTTGTTGAAGTCTATCACATAAGTTTGTGAACAGGTCTGAACATCCACACATTTTGTTGAATAAGTATATTAGCACACTGCATTTTAAGAGATTATCTTATAAATAGAAACATGACATAATGTTATAACTTAACAGAATAAATACGAAGTAAAATTAATGCACCAAATGGTTCATTAATTGAAAATATAAATGCCATAGAGAATTAATTTGATAGTTGCATTAATTTGAATTGTAATTTGAATTACAAATATTACTTGAGGTCATATTATAATTTAATATTTGGTTAAATTAATGCTCCGTCATTTTCGGCAACAAATACGTTTTTTATAGGATTTTTAAAGTCCTCTAACTTGACTTGTAGATAAATATCAAACATAAAATTTTTACAGCAGACAATTTTTACAAATTTTTACACTATAGAGGGTTTATCTGTAAAAATTTCAGATTTTTAAACTTTACCCCAACAAAGATATAAGGTGTCAAAATTTGGATTTTTTTGAGATTTTTGGATTTTGAAAGCCTGCAACTCTTAAAAGAAGCAAATCTCAGGGTTGAAATTTGTTGTAAATATAGTATATTAAGGCAGCTACACATCTCCACAAAAGTAATATGGAGAATCGATTCCTTTTGGGAATTATATACCTTCAAAAATTGATAATTTGTCATTTTTAAAGTCAAACTTTTAAGCTGTTTTTTGCTATTTGGGATAAATTTTTCCTTAAATGTGTACTCGAGATAATAATGGCTGTATCTTCCTGAATAAACTGGTTTTTGTTTCATCAACCTCGGGTTCACCAGTTCCGAGTAATATGAGTTAACGCAAACCCCAACAAACGCGAAAATCAGCATGTTTTGCAAAATAAAAATGGCTACCATCGGAATTCAGAGAAAGATAAAAATTTAAAATTAGTCTTTTTGGACTGTCTAATTATGTAGGAATCAACATACAAAAAAATCATTTGATTATAAAATGGTCAAGCAACCAATTATTTTTTTTTTCGATCACTCTACATGGAATGACCCTGAGGGTTCTTGTACAAATTGATATATTTTAAAATTGAATCTTCGAAAATAATATTGAGTATTATGAAAGATGAATATCCTAAATACTAACGTATGCTTATAAATTTAATACATAATTTAAATTGAACCCATTAAAGCTGCTTGGCAAGAAAACTTGTCATTAGATTCCCCCCCCCCTCTACCTATAGAGGGTGACAGGGGTTCCAATTGGCTGGTTTATCTTCTCAAGATTATAACAATTCAAAAAATGGGCCAATTTAGTTCCTGCCATATTGCTTTCTAGGTATATATAAAGGTGGCTTCAATCTATTTTTTCTTACCGATTCCTAATGATGCCTCAGACGTCTGGAAAAAGGTAAAAAATACCCTTTAATTCCTTCTTTTTAATTTTTTTCTGTGTATGTTGTATCGGAATTATAAGAATATATTTTCGATGTATTATTACCAATAAAGTATCTAAATAAACTTTCTACATGAACGTTGATTTTTTTCATTGGCAAGTAATCTTGTCAGCAGTCAGATTTATGAAGTTTTTTTACATCGGCAGCCAAAAATGCCTGTACATCAGTGACAATATGCTTATTATTATCTTAGTTTTAGAGCTTAAAACTGGTTTCAATTCATTATTTTTTAAAGTCAAGAACTCTGGGGGCGTTTAAGTATTGGGTTATGAGATTTAAGGGGTAGGGGAGAGGGTCAACACTTATATATTTTTGCTAAAAAAGGTAAGGGAAACCAATTCGATTTGGTTTCAAGCTATGAACTTTTGCGTCTTCAAATAGGTATTTATTTCACACCGAGCCCTATAGTGGTTTTACAACAAAGTTGCCTCATACCAGTTTAGGCCAAGGTCCCGATGTTGTACTAGGTCTTATGGATAAAGTGCATGCTCATGAAGACAATCATATAGTGATGGACAACATCTTCACTTCCACTCAACTGCTGAATGAACTCTCAATAAAAGGTGTTGCCGGAACAGGCAAAATCCGAGAAAATCGGCTGGAAAATGCTCCACTTTTACCAAAGAAAAGCATGACGAAAACCTCCAGAGGAAATATGAATACTCCTTGCAGTGAAGATATGGTAATAGTAAAATGGAATGATAAAACTGCAGTATTAGTGGCAACAAAACAAAGTCAAAGCCTCGCCTTGTGTAATAACTGAGAGATGGAACCGTGCTCAGAAAAAAAAAAATCCTGATGCTCCAACCACTGAAAACATATAATACGCACATGGGAGGGCTCGATTTATTCGACCAATCTGTTTCACAATATAGAATTAGGATTCGATAAAATAAAAATGGTGGATTGGAGCAGCTGTTGTAAATGGATGGAGATTATATTGATATTTGGGGCATGACATTTCACTGCTTCAATTTACTCGTGTGTGCTCTCAGGAGTTAAGAAAATTTGTCACACCTTCCATCGGCCCTGAATGATCTTTGGTGCTGCAAAAGTGACAAGTCCAACCAACAGTTTGGAAGATGAAAATATTGCAGTAGAAGATCGATCTACCGATGCGAGAAATGCCAAGTGCCACTTCATCCAGAATGTCACAAAAAGTATCATGTTGCATCGTAGGTTGTATATTTACTTTTGTTAAACATTTATGACCGGCCTTTGTCTTTTTTTGTGTGCTTTATAAATTTTTTACTGGTTATTATTATGCCATTAAAGTTTAAATAACAGCATGTTCCATTTAAATTTTTTTTTTGTCTTTTTTGTGCACTCTATAGCAGATTGGCAAGAAAACTTGCCAATCAAAAAATCATAGAAATAAAGTTTCGAAAAATCCTAAAAACTCATAATATATTCTGACTGACCTAAATAAAGAAGTTATGGAAGAAAAAATCTTTTTTTTTTAAATACTTAAAAGTCAGCATTTATGGATTAAATTTCACTTTGATGATAACTTATTCAGAGGAAAAATAGCCCGTTACCATTCATTGGTTTCACTGTGAAACCACAAATTTCTTGAAGATAAAAAAAATGCTAAATTTTTTTCCTTTACATAGTAATGATCAGCTACATGTCTAGTACTCATTTTTTAAATAAATTTAGCAATTTTCAAAGCGAAACATGTAGTGAACTTGAAAGGATTAAGTTGGTTAAAACAGAGGTGGGCAAACAATTTTCATTTCCAACCCCCTCACTTTATGTAAAATTTTTCCCCCTAGAGGGGTCGCAATCACATTCTTTGAAGAAAAGCCTTACTTTTTTTTTGTCAAATAAATTTCTTTGAATTTAGCGGCCCACAAAAATTTTCTCGCGACTCGCAAAGGGTTCATGACCCATTGTCTGCACATCACTGGGTTAAAACAGAAAACAAAAACTATTTTGCAAAACATAACATACCAGTTGGAATGAAAAATGTATCTCCCGATTCAAGATGAACACGAGCACATTTTTCCACAGTATCACCAAAGAAAACATCTCCTTGCTTCCCAGAGAGAACCCAATTCTCATACAATGCAAGATTCTTTTCAGTAGGTGGTATTAACCAAAAGACCTGAAATACAAATAAAAATTAATGAAATAATAAATATTTTAAGGATATAAATGAAGTGCATTAAAAAACTTAAGAAATTTTACTTCTTAGTATGTATTTCTTTCTAATTAATTTTTTATAAAAAAAAACATAAAATCAGAAATTAAATTTTAAATTAAAAAATATAAATAATTGAATACACAGACAGAAGTAGATAAAAATTATACAAGAGAACAGTAACTGATAAAATAAACCAAAATAATTCATTAAGCATCAAGTTACCACGGTTTGCTTCCTTTGATCTACACATAATAGCTGGCAGCCTTGGGTCAGGTGTCTTTTTCGAAAATGCAAAACAGTGGTGCTACAACTTTTAATCATTAATTACACAGTGATACATATTTGTACACCACTTACATTTTTTGTCTTTTTTCATTAACATTGAGTAGTTTTATATTTAATGAATAACCTTATAACATTTTTTTCTTCAAACAGGTAAGTAATTTAACAAATAAATTTCAATAAAAATTTTAAGCTCGAAATTTGTTTTTCAGTTCTGTTTTCTATATTCCTTACTACATTTATAAAAATTCGTACAGCTCAGGTTGAACATTAAAATGAAATTATATTACAGAATTTTTTTTTTAAATTCTTATTTATTAACAAGAAAAAATTCTATGTTATAATTAATATAAGAATAAATATAAGCAAATACTATTTATTAGAATCATTAAAAATTACTTTAAAATAAAATCCCCTTTTTCTTGTTTTGTTTCCAACAAAAAAAGATTTAAAAAAATGTTAACCTTGATGCTTGAAAGACGATTAAAAAATGTTTGATCAATTGAAATCAAAACAGCTACATGTAGCTAATCTTGATTCACATTGTTTTTTTGTGCCTCAGAAAATATTTTATTCTTTTTAATATTAAAAAGCAGAGTTCAAATTTTCATGTAGGAATTGCCAAGATGGAAAAAAAAATATATTAACCCCTTAACTGCCGTGGTAGTATATATATGCCCCAAGCAGTCGCAGCGTTAACTGCCATGGGCGTATTTATACGTTATTGCAAAATGCCTTTCGTTTAAAGCTGTTATTAAATGTATAATTTAATAACAGCTTTAAACGGAACGAACGCATGCTGCATTCAGCTGACATTGAACGGGTGTTTGCATGGGGCATGACCATTTCTTAAAATTGGGGGTGGGTGGGGGGTGCTTCACTATGCGGCTGTACGACTTGCATAAGATTTCAGTGGCAGTTAAGAGGTTAATTTATTCTATTACATCCATCTAAGGTGCACTGTGATATTTTAAAATGGAAATATACTTATCAATATTCTTTCTGTTCCTTGAAGCAAACTGTGTTTTACTCAAAAATTGAGGCTTCTTAAACTATGAATCATGATCCCAAATTGAAACATATTTTGTATTGCAGAAAATTTCTTGCATGTATTTCATCAGCATTTATTAATAAAAATTATCTAAAAAATACTTTAGATTGCAAGAAATTCCTTTCAAATTTAATTATATAAAATAAACTTTTTCGATTAAATTTCTATTTCTCTTATTTTTCTTCATTTCCTTATTTATTTTCAAAGTTTTGGTTCTTGGAAAAAATATTTAAACTCTCTTTCTAATATCACAGAAACTGCCAACTTAAACCTTTCAGCTTAAAAGCATGGTAGGGAAAGTCTGCACTTCATAATTGAGCATGCGGGCAGGAGAATTTGGTGAAGGAAGGAATCCTAGTTCTCGTTTGAATAGCTACTTTTTCCTTTCCGCATAATCTTTATGTAGTGAAAAAATGAGATAGGAAACTTAAATCTTCTACTTCAGTTTTTCCTCATGTTTCAATTAAAGATCAAAAACGTTTAATATAAAATTTGGTTAAATTGTTGATAGACTTAAATATTAAATGAAAAATCAAAATAAAATAAACCAATTAAATTTACACAATGAAACCAGCGGGAGTGACCTCCCCTAAACTTTCTCGTATACTTCTCAAACATTTGTCATTCCCCTTCCCCCTGCGTGGATAAAAAATTCGACCTACTGTAACCCAGAATTCAATGACTATCAGAAGGTTTTTCGTTGTAGATTATAGTGATAGTAAAATATTTAGGTGAAGAATCATATTGAAAGAGAGGCATATGTATTAAAACTTAGCAATATTTATTTTCTATCAAACTGTAGCCAATGCAAGCTCCTCTCCGCAAGCTCTGTGTGCGGAGGAGAAAACAGGAGAAGACCTCGTTCGTTAGCTTGCACATGCGCAGAGATTGCTTCCAGTATGCAAGTAAAACAAGGACAATGTGACGTAATCCTTCCGCATGCACAGAGATTGCTACCAGTACGCATGCGTATGGAGAATCAGATTAGAAAAATTATGCAATTTGAACGCCTTTTTCTTTACCGATTCAAACGAAATTCGGGCACAGGTCTATAATTAATGTTAGCTACCATCATACCAATTTTTATTTATCTAAACCAAAGGGTTTAGAAAATATAATTTTTAAAATTATGCGATTATATAGTCCGACAGACAGTCAACCCTCTGTCGGATTTGATCCAATCTTTGATACGGACCTACATTCATAGTGATAAAACTGCGTCCCAAATGTTATCTATCTAGCTATTCAAGTTTTTGAGTTATTGCGTTCACATGAATGCAGACAGACAGACTTCCAGTAGACGGATTTTGTCCAAAATTTGATAGAAACCTACAAATTGTGTGCAAAGACCGCATACCAAATTTCATCCCCGTATCTCTAATAGTTTTTGAGTTATCGTGTTCACAGACACAATTTCAAAATTGTGTTTTTCGGACTCAGGGAGGTCTAAAACGTGAAGATTCGTCAAAATCTCGAGTTCGAATTTTTTGACGATTACAATACTTTCTCTTTGTACACGAGAAAGTAAAAAGTTAGGGATGCTGCAGTACCGCAGTCCATACGCACGAGTCACCCCTAATGTCAAAATATTTCTAGTATTTTTACTATAAAATCCCTATCAGTCAAGATAATAAAAAGCTGCTTATTTTACCAGTAAACTCTTAATGACCACTTCATTAGTTGATAAGCTTTTATAAAGGATATATCTCGGAAGAGTTTTTTTTTGTGCCAGAATAATTATTACAGATATAAATGTTGAAACAGTAAATATTTATTACATTGTGTGTTCTTAACTACAAAACTTAAAACTGTAATTAGTCAGTATGTAATGAAAATATACCTTCTTTCCCCGAAGAATATGATACCACACCGACGTACCACCAAAATCAATGTGGAAGTCAGTATAACAACCTTTGACACTCATCAAACAGTATCTGTTCATTAAAAAAAGTAACAAAATTAACAAGCAGACTAGTTATCAATGACATTTGATTTAAACACTCAAAAGAGGGAAAAAACACAGAATATACGAAATTAAAATTTATGAATGATTTAGTACTAGAAAAAGCTATTAAAGTAAAATAATGACAATTTTGAATTACAGTACATCTCAAAAAATTATTTATTCATGCTTTTGAATTTTATGTGTTGTAATTGATGACATTAAGTATAATCCAAAAACAGACATAACTTAAAAGAATAAATACGAATTCACTTTAAAATATTGCTAAATACTTCCTAAAGGTTATCAAACTTCAATGTTAATAATTTCAATATCATAAATTAATTTCAAATAAATACTTTCAAACACAAGTCCACAATAAATCTCAGAAGTAGAAACATTTTATATGGATGTAATACTGCTGCATTTATCATGGTGTTTTCAGAGCCTTTTCCCAAGTTCTTTTATAACCACAAACATGAAAAACATGAGAATGTTAATATGAATTGGAGGTTTAAATGAAAATAAAAATGTTAGAGAGAAACCATACATAAGAAAGGTATTCCATTAACAAGGCATTTGTTTCTCAATGTCAAACAGTATTTGTTAAATAATTATAAACTTTCAAAATAATTCCTTAACAAGATGATAAAAATTCCCATCTTGAACTTACTTTTGTACTTTGGGATATTTCATCTCATCTAAAGAATTTGTTCCTTCAGTTTGACTTTCCTTCAAGTGTCGAGGCCACACCCAATCTACCCAATCAACTTGCCTAACCTGAAATATCAAACATTCATCAATCTTAGCAACAGCACATTCAACATTTAGTATTACCAATAATGTTTTATCTTTAAGTCACAGATATATGCATACTATTAGCAAAAAAATAAGAAGGCAAGAGATGTAAAAGGATGCGAATCACCACTTTATCAATTTTTTTCAGAAGTTATTATATTTTATTTTTTTTTTTTGTATCTATTTAGATAATTCATTTAGTCTTCTAAAAATTTATGCTATGGCAATTCCCAGGTGTTAAATATCATTCTTTGTACTGAGTTACAATTTGAGCTGAATAGGACTGAATGCATTTATAATTTACAAATTCATTCAGGGTAGACAATTTGCTACTATAAGCATTCGGTTATTATTTTTGTGCTAAGGGATATAGAGTCTCTAATACAATACAGTGGGAGTGTAAAATAAAAAAGAAACAGAACATATAAAAAAACTATGTTAGCTCTCCTTATATCTGCAGCATACGTGGACTGAATGACACCATTTTCACAAATGGACAATCGGTGCAAATGCACTGTGGCAACTTGGCTACAGCAATCCCTAGAAAGGGAAAAATAGAACTTTCATCCCCACGCCCAAAGGGATTCACCCTCAGATACCTTCTGACCCTGCCCCCAGGCGGGTGTGGATTTTAATCGAGCTCTAAGCTATGTGATGTTTATATTTTATATGTTTTTGTCGTAATGGTGTTTATATGTGTGTGTATTGTGAATAAATCAAAAAAGGACAAACTGGATTATCATTGAACTGAATATCAAATGACACATATGGGAAGCCACTACATGCACCATTTTCAATTATTAATTAGTTGGGAGTGGTACAAGATGGAGTTCAATGTGACTTAGGAACATGATATATTTTTCCTAATCTTTATAAATAAATAAAGTAATTTAAACAGCAATGTTTTTCATTTAAAATCTGCTTCCTTGGTTAAAAAATAATCACTAAATCAAAGATCTTATCCTCAAGTACTTACACTGCTGGAATTTATCTTGTGATTTGTACTAGGAATTTAAAGAGAGGAGCACAGAATGCAAAATGGATCTGACAGTGAATCTCACTCTCATAAGTAAATGGACAAAATTACAAGTTGCCAGGTGTCTCAGGGATCTTTGCTCCATGGCAATGCAAGAAAGAGTATTTGAACTAAAATTAGATTTAATATGAAAATAATGGCCACTGGAGGTATCAAAACTCAACTACCAATCCTCTAAGCACAAATTACTATTTCACAGAAGTTCAACTCAATTACTATTATAACTGACATTGTGTTCGGCTTGCCAAAGCTGTGGCAAACTACTGTTTCTTCTATTTTATGGATTTACATATACTAATCTATGCAAAATTTGAGTACAACAAAACACAGGAAATAAAACTGTGACTCATTAATAAAAGAATATCATCAAAGCCATTTTTTTTTTCCTTCTTTCTAATTGCATACCAAACATTCATGATATATTAGAAACTGATTTAAAAAAAAGGAGAGTCAATTAAACATTCAGTGCAACTACTCAGAAAGAAGTTGCAAAGCTTAAATAAAATGCTTCTATAAATCTCATTTTCTATTTAAAACCACAATTGGTAAATTACTGTCTTTTAAATAAGTGTAATATCATAAAATAATGTGCATGAAAAAAAAAAAACGATTTTAAGTAGAGTTATATTTTAAACATTTATTCAGTTCACATACTAGAGTTGGAGATTCAACATAATTTTCAAGTCTTGTATGACTGAATTCTAAGCTAATCACATTCAGAAGTTGATCACGATTCTGATTTTCAAAATATCGACACCAGTCTTTCATTGTCATTTCAATATCCTTTTGTGTCGTAACATCCATAACATCAAGAACTCTTCTGCTACCTAAATTGAGAAGAACAAAATTCAAAATTACAAATAACTTCTTTTTTTCGCTGAAATAATATGAAAAGTTGATTCAAGACTTACCAACACACTGTCGAACATCATTCACAGTAAAATTTGCACTTGGCATTCTACAAAAATTTAATTTCATCATAATCAAAATATTTAATAACAATTCATAACTATTATAGCACGAGATGAATAACACTGTCATTTATATTAACAAATAATCCACAAAAATCCAGGCTTTTTTTAAATTCCTGCATTTTACTCTAAAATGAAAATGTTATTAAATAAACTTATCAGCATAAAGAATACAGATAATATAAAATTCAAAAAGTTGGTAGTACTTGAAAGGAATATAAGAGGAATGGATATTTCTTGCTCAAAAAGTAAAGCAAAGCCTTGTACATTAAACACTTTTAAAGAGATGTTGATAGATTTAATAATTCCTCATTACAGAAAAATTGCACACATACATTTCTCTATTATGGTGGAAAGTTGGTATAAAAATAGCACAAAAAAAATTATTATTTCTCAATATTTGAAAAAATAGCAGTATCTCCATAAAATATAACTTTTTTTTCTGTAAATGTTAAAGCAATAAGCTAGAAAACTATTGGCAAATGATTTTAAATATTTCTAAAGAAACAGGCTAAAATTTCAGTAAATTAAACATGCCTAGTAAAATAAATTGTGTAACCATTTGGGCACCATAATTTAATTCCTGCTAAGGATAACAATAGCCATCAAAGAAAGGGGTCTTAATTTATTTAAACAACTTCTAATCAAACACAAAAGGACACAACATACAGGGACAAACATTAAGGATTAAAGATTTCAGGACATAAAATATACAATCGGGCAGAACACCATGTTTCATCGTCGACTCCAGAACATGGACTGGTTGTCTCCTCCAACGGCCGCTACGTGGCGAGCTCGGAAACAGTGCGGTTACAATTGTTTATTATGATGACTCAATAATTTGCTTTTATTTAAGATAAACCAAAGTAAATAAAGGTAAAGGTAATTAAGGTAAAATACACAAAACAAAATTAGATTATACAAAGGAAACAGAAAACCAAACAATGCTAAATTCAGTTACTAAAAAAACTAGAAAGACAGCTAATTAGTTTGCCTTGAATTATTGTTCTTGATCAAATTTCTCTATCCAATGATGGAACCAAAAAATTTTTATCTGGTCAGATTATATTATCACTCATACTTTGCACATTGTTTAATAAGTTAAATGCTTTTTTATACATGAATTACACATAATCCAACTTAAACTATATTAAAACTAGTTACTATGTCAACTTTCACTATATTAATAAATATTACTATATATATACCTTTTAGCTTTAATCTAAGATATTCAAGACTCTTTTTTTTTTTCCTATAGCTGCAATGCATTTGTATTTAGCTCCCCCCTCCCCCCATCAGAATCATGTTTTCTATTTCAAGTATTAATAATTTTCATTCCAATTTTGTTTGATAAAACTGTAATGCATAAAAAATGGGCATTATGTCCATCATCTATCCATACGCACACTTATATAATCCGATGCCAGTCAATACTGAAAATTCATGTTATCTTAAATCGAAAAATTGATCTTTTAGTCTGTTCCAATATAATAATACAAATATCCATTAATTCCAATACAATTCACCTAATTTTCCCAAGATATCCTTAACTAACCTTGATTTTTCTATAATTTAAAGCTACTTTATTTGGAAATAATTTTATAAACAACTATGCTTACATTATTAAAAAAATATAAGCTTTTTTTAAAGTTTTATAAATTATTAAATTTTAATTCTAGCAGTAATATTTCTGACTATAAATGTTTAAAGTAGTTAGTCAATTGTTGGAGGTGATATTTTAAGCATAGGCAATTGAGTGTCAAAAGTAATTAATAAAAAAATAAAAAGAATTGCTGATTTTCTTTTAGAAAATCAACAATTAACCCTCATAATAGGCAAAGGCCATGGTCCATGCACGATCCAATATCAGCTTAATTTTTTTCAAACATGAAACTTTTTGTATGATAAAAAAAAAAAATGCAAATGTAAACATTTGTTCCTAATTAAATCCAAAGAGCATGATATGCATTTTCCATTAGCAAAACAGATGATCTATTGTTTCAATTTATATATCTATACAATGCATAACGAATCAGTTATTAGTGGGCGTTTTTATAACTGTACTCTTTACCTGCATTAGATAAAGAGAACAGCGGTTAAATCAAACTGTTTCACTTCTTTATTATTCAAATAAGATTATTTACAGGAATTGCCTTTCAGAAAAACTAGATCCATTTCATAAAAATTTTCATTTTCCAATTTTAAAAAAATCTACTTACCTCATTCCTAATCCAGCTTTTTCTTTGAAAAGCACAGGTTTCACAAATCCATGCTCTTGTAAATATTTCAGATTAAAATCTAAAAAGTTGAAATCAATAAACATATTTTAAAAATTTCACTTTACCTAAAATAAATGTTTCAAGTTTTGTATCTAAATTTTTTGAAGTCATATATTTTTTGCCATCTTTTTGTTAATTATTATAAAAATATTAATGAAGTTTAACTTAAAAATATGTCTTTTACAAGTTTTTCCATTCCAATAAACACAGGTGAATTACATAATGAACTCATATGACTTCAAGAATGTTGCACAGATGCTAGAACCAGATTATCACCCACCCATGTTAGTTTTCAATTTATACCAGGATATCAAGATATAGAATCTCATATGGATTTGGTTTTAATAGGCATTCAATCTTTGTTCAGTATAATGTTGAGAAGGTGGACAGATAGATGTTTAAAAATGAGTACTCCCTCCCTTCAGCCAACTTTAGTTGTTTGATTTTCAAATAAATCATAGAATCCATTATGCATTCCAAAAAGTATGAAAGCATGCAAAACTAGACTCACTGGTCTTGTACTGCATATAAGGGCTAATAATTAAATATATCAGAGGTAAAATTGTGTCTTTGGCACCAAGTCCAAATCATAAAATATGGCTGAAGGAAGTTAATAGCTGATTTTAAATTGTTTTCTGTCACAAATGATGTCCCATGTCCATTCAACCGGTTCAGTCACCGTAATAGCGTCAGGTACGGGGCATGGGGCGGCGTTCTGTCACAAGGGACAAATGATAATGATTACTTCTATTAATTTCAATAGTTTCTGCTGCCTGATTTCTATGAAAGCTTTTAAGCAACAGCATTAATTCATTCACTAAAAGAGGATTTTTATTGTAAGGATCGAGTCACATCGAAAAATCCAATATATTCACACCAGGATTATTTGAAGACTGACAGAATACAAGTAGATTCTTCTAAAAGCTCCCTGGCAGTCATCAGCAGAATCAATAGAGGGTGTTTCATTGAATTGATGAATAAAAACTGATGAAGGGAAGTTGGAGTACGCTAATTTTTCTTGGACTGCTGATAACGATTTTCCCACAAGCACTTCCCTATAATTTTCACTATTTACACTCACAAAGGCATTTATTTCCGATGTTCCAGCTTGTCAATTTTACTACGTCGCTTTACAGTTTCTTGGCATATGAATGGCCATAAGCAGAATTTCCTATCAAACTCTTTGTCTTCGAAGGAACATCACCTTTGAAATAAACCATTTACTTAGCTCTAACAAGCATTGGAAAAATGCTTCTCCAATTTTCTAAGTTGATTTGAGATCACAAACATCTGTTCCTATCTTAGAACACTTCTTAACTAATCAAAAATTAATGTTTTAACTGAAAGTTACAGAAATAAAATTCCAAAAATTTCGTACCTTCAAATAAATGTGTTCCAGAAACAGAATTAAATGGTGTCCTAATTTGCGATTTTTAATTAAAGAACATGGTAAATGCACATATATACATTAAAACATGCATGGCCACTAAACCGAGTTTTCATAAATTTGACGAAGTCCTAAATTTGAGAGAAATTCGGAAATCAGACAACTACATTCAGATGGAGGAAATTTTAAAAACTTTTATAATTTGTTATTGTATTATTTGCCTCAGGTATTACCTTGATTTTATGAAAACAAAAACAAGAAATAAAAAATAAACATGAAAAATTATAGGAAAGTTTCAGGAAAAAAAGAAAAGATTTCTGGAGCAAAAACGATCAAAAACTGTACAGAATAAATATGGTATGATACAGAATATTAAAAAGGGGGGAAAAAGGGGCACTTAAAAATATTGTTGGGTTTGAAAGCTGTTTTATAACCTACTAAAGTGAATCCTGAGAATTTCACCAGTTCAAAAGTCAAATTTTTTACACAGTTCACAATCTTCTTATTATTATCATATTCAAAATAACTTATTAGTCACTATAACCTGGTTTGGTCTTACAGTGCAAAAGCCATTTTTGGCCATGATGGGCCAACACTATAACTAGGATTCAAGATAGTGGAAGATTAAGATAAAAAAATTTTAACAAGCACTTACCTTCTCCTCTCATCTCATCCACAAAGCAACTTTCAAAGCCATCACATGTCAGCTTTTCTTCCACTGAAAACATACGCCTTCCTTCAATCTCTTCATCTTGTAAGCAATCTTCGGTGTAATGCTTACGCTCTTTAACTCTCTATAATTTAAAAATACACACATCATTAGTCAATAATTAAATTTTAAAACATTTAGCATTTCAGAGCACAGAGCATTTCAATAGAGTGGAAGAAATTCAACTTTACAAAAAATTATTTCTGAAAAGAAAAAACAGCTTAAGGTTCAAAATAAATAAGAATATCAGCCTTTTATAAAAACTTATAAATACTAATTTTAAATTTACAACCATTAAGTATATTTTGCATTCCATTAAAAGAAATTTCAAATGGTTGTTTTTAAAAAGATATAAATTATACAGGAGAAAAATCCTATATACTAGCTAACAATTTAAGGCAATTCCAAGTCTTTATTCATTGATTACATGCTACAATACAGAAAATTAGCAACAAATCTGATAAATATTCTGATGTCTTTTAATAGCAGTTTCAATCAAGCAATCAAGGGACATACGACGGACATTTTTTTAAAAACTTCCGACGGACCATAAAAAACAGACAAGAATAGAGGGCAAAATTAATTTATCACCAAAATTTATGTACAAACAAGGTTACTTTTCGACATAATCACCGTGAAGATTCGGCCATTTGTCATATCGGTGGACCAGGTTTCCTATCCCCTCTACAAAGAATGTTGTTACCAGTGATGCGAGATGCGCCTTAAAGCTTCTTTGAATCTCATTTTTCTTGGAGCTTTGGCCTCCCAGCCAATTTTTCAATTCAGGGAAGAGATGAAGATCACTCGTCGCTACGACAGGGTTATACACCAGGTGAACAGACATGTCCCATTTAAACTGCTCCAGATGGTGCTGGGTTAAAACAGCACTGTGAGGGCGGGTGTTGTCAAGAATGTCGACAATTCCAGAAGTCTGAATCGCTTTTCGCAGTCGTTGTAAAGTCTGACAAGAAACAGGTGCATCTTCTTCCACAAACCAACCTTCTGCTTGAAGAAAGCAAATAACATTACCCAACTCGCACTAGGCAGGAGCATCAATTATATCAGCCATGTTTACGTGCCGACAGCTCAGCTCAAACTGACCAGCTGGTGCTGGTAGTAGTTGAGGTTATGGTTAGAGACATACACAGTCGCCCACCACACATCCCTACCTCCTATCACTTGTCTGCCTGTTTAGCAGCTCGAAAGGAGGTTGAAAAAATAAACGGCCCTCATATATCAAAATGGATTAAAAGTAATTAATTCTAGGCTCATGGCAATTCAAACAGGACTTGCTTAAGCATAGAAAATAGTTAAGAAAAAACCAAAATAACTGAAAGGAGTTTTACTAAATATCTATAAAATTTAAGTTTTTTTCTTATCTAAAATAAAAACTGAATCATATGTATTTATACACTTGGAATGTGCAATAACCATTATTTTTTGATAATTTTACCAGAGGAACGGACAGAAGGATGAAAAAATGGATCCGAAAAGAAAACAGTTAGGAAACCTTGCTTTAGATATTAAAATCCTTAGTTCAAATGAAGTTCCAACATAAAAAGAACCTTCAATTATCAAATTAAGATGATTATGAACAACTTTACTTTTAAGGCCTCAGACTATCTTTAAAATGAAAAGGGTACACTCTATTTTTATGAATAGAAGTTAACTATGGAAAAGGCTTTAGATATCTGAAACTAAGCCATTTTGTATCTCAAACTAAAATTTTTATTTGCTTTGTAGAATATATTTAAAAGGTTATTATATATTCAGGGTTGTATGGAGGCTGATTTAAGTTTAGAAACATATGCAGCACAGTCAAGTTATACCCTTTACAAATTATGGTGGTACCTACGTATATAAGCAACAAACATTCAGACCTTTTACCTAATAATATATTATAAAATGTTAATTAATTGTAAATTTTATTTGAACAAGTTACTTTCTTATTTCTATACAGTCCATTTCTCCACTAGAAAAATAAGGTTTAAAATCAATGAAATATGAGGGAAATCGAAAAGTTGGTTTTATAAAAAGATGACGAAATTATCATGTTTATCATAAGCACAATCTGCTGAAAGCAGTATCTTGTTTGTAACGGCTTTAACAAATATGTTGGCCCACAAAACTAGCTCTAAAAAAAAATTCACAATCTATTACGAATTATTAGTATATGACAGCAATGAATTGATTTTGAACAATTATCTAATAATAAAAGCAATAAATAATGGGATGGGAATATTCTAGTAGCGACTTTATGAAATTGACAAATCTTCAAAACTTGATACAAAAAATTATCCGAAGTGTACTTTTTTTACGTGTACTGTCATACTTGTGAAGCTTGAACACAAGGGGAAAAAAACAAAAAAGAAAAGAAAAACGCGACACTTTTCTAAACTATTTTGAAATTCTAAAACATTATCCGAGGTACAAAAAAGTTTATTTTAAACAAAACTAAAGCTGAAAGACTTTGCAAAGGAAATGAGAAGTAGAGAGGAGCGGGAGTGAAAAATAAAAACCAAATTAAAATATGTAATAGTCAGCAAATGTTTATTTTCCAAGTTTCATAAAACCGGATAACAGCCAGACTCCGAAGATAAGAAAAAAAAAAACCCATAAACGCAAAGCAAAATTAAATAATATTAAAAAGAGACACCTGCTCACTCATGCAAATCGAATCGCTATTCTTTTAAAAAATATTTTAAGAATTCATTCTTAACGAACTGATAGAATATGACTCCTTTAATTCTGTACTTACGTGATTGTAAACGATAACGATAAATAATAATAATAAAACATTAAGAGGATCCCTGAACCACAAACAGGAGAAAGAAGGGCTGAGGGTAAATTTCAACTGCAATAGTATAAAAGGAAAATTAACGAAGGATTATGTCAATGAGTAAATCCGAATCATAAAAAATTAATTACAAAAAACTCCAATATATATAAAAAATATGTATTTCGCAAAATAAAGTAAAAGTAGAGTCGTACAAAATAAGCGGCAGAAAAATTCAAACCGCTAATAAAAATATCATTTGCTTTTATAAGTCATCGATCAAAAATTGATCAGCTCATGAGTCTGTCAACATCCTAACTCAAAACAAAATTATTTACAAAATATTTTCCATTATAGTGGAATTCCCAGATTAAAAACTTTTGCATAAGCCAAGCAAACATTACTTATTCAAATAAAATGATTTATGAATATCATGCTATAATTATTTTTAAGACGTTGTTTCACAATAAACATTACAGCCCTCAGGTCAAAAACGTTTAGTCTGCTACCCTGAGATCGTTTAATTTCGATGGGGTGGGGGAAGAATAATTCAAAGCATATCATTCAAGTTTCAGAGGTATTAGATAAGACAAAGGAAAACAACACTAAAACATATCGAAAAATTGGAAGGCTTCTCTTCACCCACCCTCCTGAATGCAAAGAAAACACCCGATGAAAACTATTATATACCTTCATTTTTTTTTTT
Source organism: Araneus ventricosus (assembly GCA_013235015.1). NCBI lineage: Eukaryota > Metazoa > Arthropoda > Arachnida > Araneae > Araneidae > Araneus > Araneus ventricosus. The sequence continues at coordinate 419,666 of BGPR01000413.1, forward strand.
AATTTTCAATACAAATTGTGGATACAATTGTACAATTCAATACAATTGTGAATGATACTTTTTCATAAATATCTCCTGTTCATAATTTTATAACATAAATGGGAGAGGATAATTTAAAACCAAATTTTCCCTCTTAAGTCATAAAAAAATTCACATGCATTTTAATCACGTTTCTTTTAAAAATTAACACAGTAAAAAAAAAAGCATAAAAATATAATCATGAAAATAACAGTTTTACAGCTACATAAACTAAATTCCACTCATGCATCATGAATTATTACCACGATGGTGTACTTAAGATTGTTGGAAAATATATCATTTAAACTTTAAACATTATAATCTGACCCGAAAAAACACCATACCATAAATTAAAAAAAAATTAACCAGATGAAATGCTAAAAAGTTTTCGCAATCGTGCAATTTATTTAATACTGTTGTAGAGAATCAACATTTTCTTACAGAATTTAAAATTAAAAACTTATTTAACAAATTGATTCTTTCAAAATGGGTTTCACCCTCAAGTGTCAATCAAAATCCTGCAAGAAGCAAAACTACACACTTTGTTTCTTTAAAGAAATAAAGAGATAACATATTTCCCATAACAAACACATGATGTCAAAATTAATACATAAAAAAGGATCTAAACGGAACATTTTTCCTTGTTTAGTTTTTCATCGGAAGAAAAAACAAACCAATTAATCTTTGAAAATTTTAACAAACAAGAAGATTTATTACACACGTTAAGCCAATTATTTAACAAGACCGACTCATCCCACTGACTTGATACGAGAAAAATAAATAAATAACCCAACTAACTTTGTTTGCAAAAATTTAATCGGCAGGATATGAATTTGTGTATACAGAATATTAAAAAATAATGACCATATAATGAATTAAAATCATGCGTTAAAATGTGTAAACAAAAGCAACAACCGCTAAATCGCGACCCCCCTCAAGCAGTATTAACCATGCTGACGCGTAACAGATGGATTAACAGATTGCAATACCACAAATCTTTGCAAAAACGAAAACAGAAAATCATATTTATCAACAAAATGCCATCGAATGAAATTGTCAAAACAACACGCATCAACTAACTTACTTTCGAAAAGTAAGATTTGGCGTCCTTGCTGCTCTCATCCGCCATAGCTCCAAAACCAAGCCAAACACGAGAAAATTTGCCGGAGACGCCAATTGGACGAGGTTTATCAAAGCTACCGCCCAGAGAAAGCGACTCGGTTTGCTATCAGCTGATACGTAACCAGAGTGGGGCGCATGCACAAATTGCGTTCTGCATTTAGCTCAGAACAACAAGTTTTCTTGTGTGGAAGGAATCACCTGAGTGTAAAACTATATAAAACAGCTGTTTCCATACATATATTTTTAGTAATAAGTCACAATTTTAAGATTGAAATGTTAATAACAATAAAAAATGTAAAAAAAGATAAGTTATAACAAATAAATCTCATATGGGTTGAAACTTTACACGTACAAAATGTACCGCAAAAAAACTTTTTCAAAGTAATTCATTAGCTTCATGAATTGAACATCTTAGCTTCATATACATACAGAAGAGATAATATACATATTTTTTCATTAAACTCTAAAACTAAAATATATATATTAAAAAAATGTATTCACTTTTTTATATTTTTAAATGTAACAAAACTTTGAAAAAAAATGGCAAGCATTTTAGGTTTACTTCCAAAACAAAATATGAAAATCTATTAGAACAAGAAATTCTCTAAATTGCTATTTAGAGCACACCATTTTCTTTAAGTTAATGCAACCTCAAAATTTTTATAGTAATCAAAAATCAAATTTCAAAAACGCTCCATAAAATTCCACATTCGTATGTCAACATTTTTCCATTCACAATTACTATAATAGTTTGCTTTGTTTATAAATTTAGTTAAAAAGGTGCAAAGAAAATTGAACCTAAACTTTTTGCCGATGCAGTGGAACTTGGCGAATTCGAAGGTGATGGGACCATAGTAAAAATTCGATTTACCCAAATATTCGAACTGAAAAGAAACTGAGTCTCAAAATGACCAGCAAGACACAGTAGGAGAAAATGAGTTTTTTAATTAAAGAAGTAGTAAAGATTTATTATTAATACCTAACAGTTTCAATAAATAATACGTAATTAATAAAAAAATAAGTAACTTTAGTAAATAAAGTAAAAATAATTATAATAAATTTTTGTAATAAGTTTAAAAATAGTCATTTCTATAAACAAGAAGTTTTAATAATAAAAAACGTTCTACAGCTTCAAAATAAATGGTACAATTCACATCTAATGTGTTCAAATGTTGGGTTTTTTCCCCTATTTTAAACTGAATATATTGTACAGCAAGTCCTAGAGTGCATTTAAGGGCCTTACAATTTTATTTAATGACGATAAAGTAAGGACATATTTAACTAATGAAAACAATTCAGAAATAAAAAATAAATAAAATTTTTAATTTTGATTTCGAATGAATCAAAATAAATTCGAATTGTAGATGATACTTTAACATGTTAATGGACGAGTTTTCTGACAATAAAACCATTGACATTATCTGCTGGGATATTGGACTTCCGCTTTGAAGATTTCATTGATTTAGCATTCCCCCGAATTACGTAGTCCCAGCACTTAAATGTAAACAAACAAAGCTGAAAACTCGTCCATAGGAAATTCAAGAGACCGGATAAAAACTCGAATTGCCCACTAATCTGAATTAAAAACGTTCAAATTAGCCAACTTGCACTGCATCACGTTTATATTAATTAAAAACATATAAAAACCTTTAAATGAGAAAAATACATTTAAAAGTTTGAAACAGCAATAACTGCTTATAACTGGCGAAAATAAATGCTTGTAATTTTTGTTTTAAGGGTTATAAAAAAATTCAGATTTAGAAAAATCTCTTCAATTTAATGAAATAAGAAACGAAACATTGGATTTCAGGAAAAATAGGCCAAATTTGGAAATTTGTATATCTTAAAGCAACATTTCGTTGATTGATAGAAATGATATGTTGCGCGTAAATTTTAAAAGGTTTACTTTAATAATGTAAAAGCCACAAATACATTCAGTAAAGTTTAATTGCTTCCACTATCTTTAAAGAAATGAGATAATATCCCTGAATGTAATTAAATTAATTCTCTTAAATTTAAATTATTATTCTATTTTAAATAAATACTACCTTTTGAAATAAACAATGTTCCTTCGATTGATTATAGGAAACGTAAAATGCTATTAAATGAACAAAAAATGTAATATATGTCATTTTATTTATTTAGTTCAAAATCAAATGCGCATTAAAAACGTGGATAAAACAATAAAAAATGGAAAACCCAGGAGCCAATGAGAACCAGAAGAAATGATGAAACAAATGCAGGGGGGACTGTGCAGTGTGCAGCATAGCTATCGATTCGAGAAAGAAAAATCGGAAAACTGTTTTAACAAAGAGATGATGCAATATTCCGTCAGAAACGTACAATTGCATCACTAGATGGACGAAATATTACGCACAAAAATAAATACTAAAAATGCTGTCCGAAACATGGGTTTCCTTACATCCGATTTCTGAGGTTCAGAATACGATTTATTTATCTTGATCGATGAATTACAGCATTACTTTAATTTGCACATGTGTATTTTTTTTTTTTTTTTTCAATTTGAATTTCATGGAACATGGATAATCAGTTTTTTTTCTTTGGTCCCTTGAATTTCCTACTGACATAAAGTTAAAATATCGTTTCTAATTCGAATATATTTTGTTTAATTCAAAGTCAAAACTAAAAATTTAAATCATTTTTATTTCGCGATGGTTTTCGTTAACTAATGGTGGTCTAGTGGTAGTCTCGGCTTCGAAGGGTTCCAGGTTCGAAACCCGATTCCACTGAAGATCGTCGCGTATGTGGGCCTGGTGCACATTAAATATGACTATATGGGCCAAACGTCCTTGGAGAGGGAGGAGGTGCCAGCTCAGGTGTCGTCCTCGTCATCTGACAGCAGTTCAAAATTACGAAATCCGTCCCAAAATACCATCGTGTTGTTTCAAAATGGGACGTTAATATAACTAAATAAAACTTCAATAGTATGTAATCTGTGACCAAGTGATTGAAATTTAATAATTTTTTAATCCGCATACTCCCGCGGAAGTTTCTCCGAAGCCTTCCCAACATGCATTGTTGCAATTTCATTGGCTGACGGTGCAGAGCCCAGGACACGTCATAACCTTCAACTGAATGACTTCGATTATTATTTTCGAAAGTGTCTTAACATGTTTATGTCTCGCATATTTTACTTGTTGTATAATAATCATTTTCACGTTGCAATTTTTTAATATTCTTTCGTATCAACGTACTCTGTATTGTTTTTCTACAGTTGAAATGTCATTATCGCGAAGAAAAATAAGCGGGAAAATCAATAATGTGTATATTTTGTTTTGTTTTCAGAACTTTTTCATTGTGGGCGGGTTCCTTTTTTTTTTTTTTTTCCCAGTTGAATTTCTGATTCCAAGGGCAACGGCCGTGCGCGTACTGCTAGTATATTCATAAGACAGACATTTTAAATTACACCGTTGAATAATGATATCTTTACATATTCTGCAAGCATACAATACAACCCTAACTAAAGAAGGGGAGGGGATGAGTAATGAAAGACAGAAAATTAACAAATCCTCATCATGTGAGACGCTATATAGAGAGATGTTATAGGGAATTTAAGCTTAAACACCAGCAATTGATAATCTTGGGAAAATAATCTCTTGATTTAAAAGGAAAGTTGTTAAATTTCATGGAGTTCTTTCTAGGATGTTATGTATCCAAGACATAGTATCCAATGGTGATGTCCATTCTTAGTTTCAAACTTGAACTCTTTGGAAGCGGGAAACGTAAAAATACGTTTTTCTCGAATTACCCAACATCAAAATTTTAATTCAAGAATTTGACTTGCTTACTAGTTTTTAAAAAGTTGGACATGTTAATAGATGTCTTCAGAATACGTCCACTTATTCTTTTATGGTATAAACATTGTCTAGAATAAGCACAGTTACGGTTTGAATTTTTTTTTTTTAGCTTGCATCCAATTCGTATCCCGCACCAATGTGTTAATGTCAACTTGATGGTCATTATGAATTGGTTAACATGAGTAGACTTCTCTTATATTTATCACACATTTCTTTAAGAAACAAGATTGTCATTCAATACTGTGGAAAGGAAGTATTCTCGATCGATGCCTCAATCAAGGTTAACAGATCACGATAAAAAGATCAGGCTAAATTTTGATTAATTACCAAATTTAAATACTTATTTATTCATTTTCTGAATTATCATTAGACAATGGCTTTCTTCCATGAAAACAAACTCCATTAGATTAGCATATGCACAATATTAATGTAAGAAGGATAAAACTTTTTTAAAAATTAATGTATTTATTAACTGTTTTGCAATGAAAAAATTATTTTCTTGTCGATGATACCCGAACAAAGCATATCAGCTCACGTGTCAACAAAAATAATTTTTATGTACTACATTATTTTTCAATTTGATTACAATAGATGAAAAGTGATTTCATACTCATAATAATTGGCTAAGAGTAAAAATAAAATTAATTTTGATTAATATAAATAAAACTGATACCAAACTCATTAAAAAAAGCTTAGGTTCCCAAAAGTAAAAACTTCAAGAAGCACTACTCTTAATTTAGAATTATTTTTTCAACTAATTTCCAAACCCAAAAGGACTGTGTTGTTTTAAGCATTATTTTTGAAAGTTTTTTTTTCTCTAACCACTCGAATCAATTAAGAAAAATCTCTACGCTATTATTAGATTTAACATTATAGTATTTGCCACCTAATTTCTGATATAGGCATTTCATAAAATACCAAACATATAGACACATCTTTTATTTTAATGGCCTAATACAAATTACACGACTTCCTTCAATTCCACCCGAAAAAAAGTTAACACTTTGCGTTTTGAAGTGGTCAGAAACTGTTCGAATGAATCAGAAACAATGAAAAGGGGCCGCCCCCCCGAAAGGTGATATTACGATGTTCCTCCAAACATTTTGATTTGATGTGCCGAAATATTAGCATAGCTGATGACTATACCTTTGCAGAGAGGAACTACTTCGTTTAAAGAGAAGGCTGAGTACAGGTTATCCAAAAAAGTATAATATCAAAAGTTTACTGAAAAATATAATAAATAATTAAAAAATACTTCTAAAACATGAAATAAGTTTAAGGGCATGAAAACTTCTAAGGCTATGCTTTTGGAAAAAAAGGTAGAAATCTCAAAATTTGGTCTTAAATAAACCAATATGGTAACGCTAACTGACATTTGCATTCTTTTCGAGATGTTTTTTGAACGCTCAATTCAGACAGATCAGATTTAATCAGTTTCCCATTTTCTTAACATGAAAAAAAAAATAAGTATCAATCTCAACCGATTATATTTTTCAGAATAAGTCAACTAGAATTCCAAATTATATTTCCGATGCATCTTCACCTTCTTTTTTTAATTTAATAAAAGTAATTCTAAAAGAAATCTTGAGAGAGAAAAAAAACTTTCAATTCAAACTGAAATTACAGAACGATTTTAATCTTGTTAAAATACTTCCAAGTCTAATATTTTTGATGTAAAAACTACTTTTGTATAGAAAAATATAATACCCAAAATTCTTTTATCTTCTGAAACATTTTTTATTTAAAATGAGAATATCAATTGAACCAGACAATTTTTGAAAACCGCCCATAGCTTATTTTCTCAATAAGTTATAAATATTTGTTATATAACTACTTCAAATTTTGTTCATTAATCTTGTATTATAAGAAAGGTTTTAACGGATGATTTGCGACAATTAATTAGATAGTAAATTTTTCATTAATAAAAAGCGTTAAAATAAACCAGATTAATAGCTGTCCCTGTATAAATTACGAATCGCCTCCTTTTAAACTTTTCGTTTAGTTTTCTTCCAGAATTCTGGTAATGTGTTTTAGCAACAGTATGTATTCTTGTTCTTCACTATTAAAAAAAGTCACAAATTATAAATTTTAAAACACAATTTAATTTTTGAAAAATCATTAAAATGAGGGCAACGAATTGAACGGGAATGAAACTTGTGAAATTGAAAAGCTAATTTTTTAACTTTAATATGGAGTAAAAATAGCTTTGGTGAGATAGTTTCGAAAAATATCACGGAAAAAGCCAAAATCGTGCTTAATTTCTAATTAATTGAAATTGTAATTAAATTTTTGCCTTTTTAAAGTTAACAATGATCTTTCTCTTCTTACATAAAATATTTATAAAACTAATCATAAATTTCAGAAATTAATTTTACTTATTTGAAAGTCTAACCGTTGCCTAACAACGAAGTAACTATAAATTTGCGTTATTTCAAAATCTGCATGTAATCAATTATTAAATTTTGAAAAAATAATAAAAATTGAAGGAAAAATATGACTGATATAAAATTGGTATCATTGAAAAGGTAAACTTTTGAACTTTAAGATGGTATAAAAATATTTTTGTGGAATAATTTGCTGTGAAGTTACTGCGGAAAAACGGTTTCGGTTAATTTCTAATTAACTGACTGTTTAATTAACTTTTGCACTTTGAAAAGTTGACAGGTGTCTGTTGTCTTAATAATAAGTATGCAAAATTTGGTTGAAATCGGTGCAGTGGTTTAGGAGGAGATGTGGAACATACATACAAACATACCACCAATGACTTTTATTTATATTAAGACAGTAAAGCACCGTTTAAACGTCTTTCAAGGGACTGACGTAAAACGACGTATAAATGAAAAAACGTATAATCGAAACAAAGTACTTTATCATTACAATGAATACGAATGAATTGGGACTGTGATTAAATGACGTATAAACGGTGGTTTACTGTATTTCATTATGAAATTATTTTATTATTATAAATGCTTGGCAGAGAAGGAAGAAGAAATAAATGTTACGAAAAATATAGCATTTTAATTAAAACAAGGTAAAATTTCATTTAAATACAGACACTGCTAAAAATTCAATCTAGCTATTGTTCTATTTGTTAATCTTCTATTTGTTTACTCTGTGGTTATATTCGGCCTTCGGCGACCAGCTCGCTCGCCGGGAATATTCAAATGTTTGATATTCATGGTTCCCTAAACAAATTCATTTTAAATTGTGATAGACATTTAACCCATGTTTTTTCAGTAGGCTTGCTCCAGTCCTGTTCGTTGTCTGCATGACGGTCCTTAATGGGATCAAATGACTGTCTGCGTCATGTAACATCCAACTGCATGTTGTCGGCATCAGTTTCACTCTCTTATTCCTCTCGCAAAATAAACATTTGATTTTAACTTTAAAATGGCGGGGTTATATTTTACTTCCAGCAGTATGTTATCTGAATGAAAATGTGCTGATTAAAACATATCATTAAACATTCAGATATCACCTTAGCTTTCAAAAACGGAAGAGAAACATGCAAATAAATATTTGTTTAAATAATGAAAACGATTTGAATTGCGTTGCAACAATGAAAAGTATTGCTGTAAGTTATACCAAAAAATATTTTTTAAAATTCATTAAAATTAGAGAAAAAATGGTACGACAATTTAATTGATATCATTGAAAAGGTTATGTTTTGCACTTACAGATGCTGCAAAAATGATTTTTGCGCTGTTATATTTTTGGAAGTTATTAAAGAAAAACTCCAAAATTTCACTTAATTTTTAATTAATTAAAAATTTCATAAAAAGGGGCTACGAGGTGCACATTCCCACCCTCCAAAGTATGTTTGTGCCAAATTCCGTAGCTCTAGGTCCATCAGTCTGCTCTGTAGAGCGCCAAAACACACATTTCCCCTTTATTATTAGTAGAGTTATGTGTTTGTTTAGTAAGCATTAAAAATTAATCTCAAATCGGCGAAACAAATCTATATTTATAATACGCTAAGGTACGTGGCGGTATACCATTATTTAAAGGTATCGTTTATAATATGATACAAATATATTTTTATTTCGATTGACCTATTTGCGTTTGCTACCAATGATTTGTGATAAGCAAGACAACCTATGGATGACCTCAAACATGCATGAAAGCACGCGAAAGTCTGAGACGCTTTCCAGTTTCATGTGTTATATGGAATCATTATCCGCATCCGTAGATAAAATGCATTGTACAATCATGTACCAACAGCATGTCAAGTAGATTGAAGGCCCTAAATGCGATGAAAGGCGTCCCGACGAAATATTGGGGGACTAGGACTGGGTGATGTTAAAGTTTTAGCACCGCGATGTATCGCCACTTTAACATCGCGATATTTCGATACATCGCGATGCTTCGCACTTATTATTGTCTAATTTTGCATTCTTACACTTTTGAGTGGCTAATTTATATGCTTATAATAAACGCAATCTTTAGTTATCTAACAAATAAAGTATCAAAAAATACTATACATTTGTCTAGTTATCAACAATAAATCTTATATTAAAAACAATTAATACGATATTTTCTTCAACCAAACAAACGATGAACGGCAGGATTGATAATTATACCATTGTACTTAAAACAACATCAGAGAATTTACACGATTAGAAGAAAGCACGAGGCCACACGAAGTAATGCACGTTTCGATGACTGAGAGATTCTACAACGGGCAAAACACTTCGCTTTCTCAATTCTCGAGATGAGTTATTTTCATCGTTTTCATTCGCGGTCACATCGGGATTCATCGTGTCAGCACAACGATCCGCACTTCGCAACGTATGTCTCTGCTTGATGAGTCACGATGGAAGAAACATGGGGAAAGATACGCCACGGTAGTCACTGATGATCGGGGAAATACCTCGCGCTTGCGGTTATCGATGCGCGATCGGGAACAATGCTCTTCGCGACGCGTGTGGACATCGATGTCTGCGATGCATCGGGAAACATCGTCCACATCGCGGGTAAATCGGAATTTCCGATACTTCGAAAAAAAATCGACAATATAAACATCGGAACGGCGATGGTTGCGTAACATCGATATTTTCCGATGCATCGAAAATCGGCACAGTCCTGTGGGGGACAAAAGAAAATTACTTATTTCTTGATTTGTATTTCTTTATAAAAATAATGATAAATATTGCTTTAATATTAAAACTGTTTATTATTTATAACAATGATTTCATAGTAACTTCGTTAAGTACCATTTAACAAACAAAAATAATAAAATAAGATACTTCATTCAATAATTATATTTAAAATGTGTGGTGCGCCTAATAATTTGGCTACGGACTGTAAACTGTTGCTATGATTTTAAGTCTGAAATAAAATTCGGTTACGTCTAACACAAAATTTGAGTTTTAAGATATGTTTTGTTTTACACTGGAATATTTTAGTCACGCAGCCATCTAATTTAGTGAATCATAATTACTATTCCCTAAAATTCCCAAACCTAAATATTTGAAGGTTATTTTCAGAGACTTACACTATCTGATCAAAAGTATCCGGACACTTTCGGATTTTCACATTTTTTAGAATTTCTACTGAAAGGTTAAACTGACTGCCCTTGAACTTCGACCATGTAAAGAATAGACTCTAATTCACATTTTACAGTGAAGATTCGGTACAGAGGGCAATTAGGGGACCGTCCACAAATTGATGAAGACGAAAATTATTTTGGCCCATCCCGTTGCAAAGAAAGCCTATAATGAGATGAAACTTTCATCAATGGTTATGTTCGACAGGAAAAATATCTGTATGCATTTTCGCAAACACAACACAAATATCCGGGAAGATATAAAGGGCGTTTTAAAAAATCCCAAATTTTTCCGCATGATTTTTGCTTATAACATGAAAATAGTTTTCCGTTAAATTGTATGAAACTTACAGAAAAAGTGACAATATGTTAGAGAAGCATTGTGTAAAAATTTGGAATAAAAACTTTATTAGAGAAAATATGAGTAGTTGTAGTAAATATTTTTTTACTGCGCATGCGCGAGACATAGCGTAATTTTTCTTTCATAACTTTAAAGCCAGATATGTAGGGCAACTTATGTAAAAATTCCAGTCAAATATCAACAAGATTTAGAAAGATACAAGCATCGCAGTGAGCAGAATTTTTGCTTCCCTCTAAGAGAAACAAAACCACGAGGGGTTTTCTACAGATGGATATTTTTAACTTAAATTTTCGAATAATTTCATAAAATTTAATTGAACACCCTGAATACCCAGGTATACTTATACATAAAATTCATAATGTAAATAGCAGTTCGACAATTACTGTTCGAAAATTCAAGTTTAAAAAATATCAATTTGTGGAAAATGCGAGTTAGAGTCTATTCTTTACATAGTCGAAGTTCAAGGGCAGTCAGTTTAGCCTTTCAGGGGAAATTCTAAAAAATGTGAAAATCCGAAAGTGTCCGGATACTTTTCATCAGATAGTGTATTTTAGGCATCAATAATATTCTTTCGTCTGAAGGCATACATGATGCGGAACAAAGGGAAAAAAAATACTTTAGTAATTGTTTTTTACCTGCTTCAAAAAACCCCTCTCCCCCCCCCCAAAAAAATGAACTATTTAAAGTATTTTTCGATTAATGTTATTAACGTATATAACCAATGTCTGTTTATCAGAATTTTCATTTTCCAGGATAGAAACTGTTCCAATTAGAAATACTATTTAACATGCAAAATACTACCACTAAAATTCCACGATCTTGCAATAGCTGAGAGAAGCGATAACAGAAGGGAAGGGGGATTATCAGTCGGCAGACGCATATATACATAACTAGCAGTACGCGCACGGCGTTGCCCGTGGAATCAGGACTTCAAAAAAAAACATCACCCACAATGACGCGAAAAAAGTTTTGAAAACAAAACCAAAACAAAAAATACAAATTATTGATTTCCCCCGCTTATTTTTCTTCGCGATAATGTCATTTGAACTGTAGAAAAACAGTACAGAGTACCAAATAAACCGATATTTTCGAGGGAAAAAAATTTAGGATTTAAAAGATTGATTTCTATAAACCAGGTAAAATGTTAGAGAATGAAAACCGAATGAAATTTTAAACGATTTCAAATAGAACAATACGCCACGAAAGATAAAGACAAACATAATTTCTATGGCATTTAAATATATCTAAAATTAATCAGAGAAGGGGGGGAAAAAAGAGAGATGAAATCTCCACTTCAGGTTTAAACGTTGAAGCCTCATTATGTAAATAACTCCTTGAAGTAATTATACATATACATACATATATATACATACATATATATATATATATATATATATATATATATATATATATATATATATATATATATATATATATATATATATATATATATATATATATATATATATATATATATATATATATATATCATTTTTTCCAGTCTTCTGTAACTAAAGATATCAGCCATGTGCTTGCCTATCAAAGAGTATAAAAACAAACAAATTAAAAGAACGATCTGTCAACACGAAGCAAAGGAATTATGACGCCACGTGGTTTCGAAGAAATGCATGTTGGGAAAATACGTCACGCGACCTTGATTACGAAGAATCATGAACGGAATTTTGAAACAAAAATATTTTAACACTTAATTAAAATTCAACCAACTGTTCAATTTTAACCGTTATTCTTTTAAATCACGGAGAAACATTATATTTATTACTTCAATAAATTTCAAATTGAAAACAAAATTAGAACGGCGGATGCAAGAAATTGAAATTCCAATCAAGTTTTTTAGGGTTAACCCCGACTATTTTTTTTTTAGTAATTTTCTCAAAATTCAGTCAATTACGTTAAAAATTCGAAACTAACTTCATTGGAACGGAAATCGTTTGCTCTTTCCGATGGTGTATCTATTTTTTTTTTTTGTACATTTATCCGAAACCATGCTATTGAGAAATTAGTGCGTAAAATCACTCAAAATATTAAATAAAAAACTTTCTAGATAAAATTTTAGCTTCGAGGTGCATTGAGTCACCATTACGACTATCTGTGTGCCAAATTTCATGGCTGTAAGTGCGATAGATTAGTCAGGACATCGCACGCAGAAGACACAAACATTTCCTTTTATAAGTATAGGTAGGACGTCCGTAATTTTAAAAGCGCGTAAATATTTAATGTTTTTTGAAGCTAGTGTGCATATAAATTGACGAATCTTTTAATTTTTGGAGAACTCCAGCTAATTAAAGAGGGGGGGGGAAATGAATCCAAAGAAGAGAAGACGTGAAACAAAGCCATCAAGTCAGTTTGGCAGCGGCAACATTATTTTACTAAATATGACTAATAGGATTGAGATACAGTATAAAAATTTAGATGACGTAATTTTTTCAGAAGTACATTTATTGACTGAAACAACATAAAAATAATACTTTATTTCATTTTAAGCATTTTCCTAATTGGAAATACATGCCTATCTCTAACAGTTTAGAAATAGCTACTGAGCCACAATTAGAGGTTTCCGTTATTTACGTAGGTAAGATAGCGCCAGTCATGAGATTTTTATCGGTGCGCACGGACTCTCAGGCCTCCATCTCCAATACTTCGTGAATTAGTCATCTTTAAGGTTACCTGGAAGGGATATAGGTAAAATAGTGCGTTTGTATATATATCACAGGAAAAAGATGTAACTGCAGTGTAAGAAACTTTTTCTTAAACAAATAATTTTTAATTTTTATATTATTTAAATATCAATTGTCTAAAAATGCTTTTTGACTTGTATTTTCGATTGAAAGCAGAATATTTTGTTCTTCGTTTAATATTCTTTTTCCATCCAGAAAGTAACTCGAACACTTGCAATAAAGATCTTTAAACTTCATAGTAACTGTATGAAAGAATATGCATGCAGTGGAGAGCTATGAAAATCTATATGATAGCAGGGCGGCCGATAGACAAGCCGGGCCCCGGGTTAAAGTACTGGTATGCCCTCCCTCTCATAAAAACAAATACCTAAGAACGGTAAATAAACAAGATTCAATGACCAACAACCATACGACAGCGGCACTTGACTTTCGACTGAGCAATTACTCGTAATACCTGCGTGTCGCGACTTGAAATATGGCCTTCCCCGCTCTCCCCTTCCCCTGAAAATTATGATATGTGACTAATCAGCGGACGGAAGTCTTTCTTCTGCTTGTTCGGTCATGTCACATATTGTGACGAAAATCTTGACTTCTATCCAATTCTGTAATCTAGATTAATATAGTGAGAATGTGTGAATCTTTTATTCAGAGAAAATAACTGTAAAAATATAGTTCAACTCATACCGGGCCCCATTTCCAATGGATAAAAATAAAACACTCTTGAAAATAGGATTTTTTTTTTATTTTATTTATTTTTTCCCCTTATCCCAGGCCGTGGCCATCTCTCTGGGCCCGAGGATTTTGCCCCTCGATGGGTCTGTATGATACAGAAAAACAGTGCTATCAATGTATTCAGAATAATATTTCCTTAAATTCGCTTAATAAAGTCTAGATTTATACTGACGTTTATCACTGCAATAGTGCAATTATCAAACTGAAGAATAAAAACTGGACCCTAATTTCCAAGGTTAAATGAAAACGAAAAATAAGTTAGGATGATCACTCGGTTTTAATGCGAAACACTTAGACATCAGAACCCGTTTCAGCAGTTTGTTTCCGCTTTAAAAACCAGCGGGAGTGGCCTCCCCGAAACTTTTTCGCATACGGCCAGTAATGTGGAGTGGGGATACCTACCACCCAGTGGATAGGTAAATATTCTTGGGGTATTTACCCAAGGCCTGGTTATTTTGAGAAAAAAATTATGAATGGTGATTTACAATGAAACATATCAAATTCATGAATTCCTGAAACTTAATATTTTGCAAAAAGAATTGCGTATGTCCTCAATTTTTACGCGCGCTGAGGTTACTTTATTTAATGTTTATGACTACGTAATCTTACTGCTAAAATTTCACCATACCTTCCGTCTGGAGAATGTCAGAACGAACTTTCGAATCAGAGGTTGCCATAATTTCCAAAGCTAAAATTTCGTAGACCGCCAAGGTCAAAGGCCAACTATACTAACTTGAGTAAAATAAGCGAAACGCTCGCCAACACAGAGTAGCGATGTGCATTTTTAACCAAATATGCAATATGAATACCTTTTTTTCAACGGATTGAAACGAACTTTAAGCATAGATCTATAATTAATATTAACAATCATCATACCAATTTTTATTTATCTACGCCAAAGGGTTTAGGAGATATAATTTTTACAAGTATGTGATTATACAGACCGACAGACAGTCAACCCTTTGACGGATTTGGCCCAAAATTTGATACGGACCTATATTCATGATGATAAAACTGTGTCCCAAATTTTATCCATCTAGCTATTCAAGTTTTTGACTTATCGTGTTCACATGAAAGTGGACAGACAGATAGACTTCCCGTAGACAGATTTTGTCCAAAATTTCATAGAAACCTACAAATTATGTGTCAAATATCACATACCAAATTTCATCCCCTAGCTCTAGTAGTTTTCGAGTTATCGTGTTAACAGACAGACATAATTCCAAAATTGTGTTTTTCGGACTCAGGGAGGTCTAAAACGTGGAGATTCGTCAAAATCTCGAGTTCGAATTTCTTGACGATTACAATAATTTCTCTTTGTATACTTCGTATACGAGAAAGTAACCAGCGGGAGTGGCCTCCCCTAAACTTTCTCGTATACTTTTCAAACATTTGTCATTTCCCTTCCCCCTGCGTTGATAAAAAGTTCGAACCAACTGTAACCCAGAATGCAATGACTATCAGAATGTTTTTCATTGTAGATTATAGTGATAGTAAAATATTGAGGTGAAGAATCATATTCAAAAAGATAAGCATGTATTAAAACTTCGCAATATTTATTTTTTATCAAACTCGAGCAATGCAAGTTCCGCGTGCGGAGAAGAAAACAGGAAAATAGCTTGCGCATGCGCAGAGATTGCTTCCAATACTCAAGTAAAACGAGACGTCCTAAATGTTTGCTTCCTTACAAAATCTCGCCGCCAGAATTGGTTTTTGGTAAACTGCCAAGTTTTCGGAGTATCCCTTCTTTGTACAGGCATTTAGGCATGCGCATGGAGTTGAACAAGTATGCGATTATACAGACCGACAGACAGTCAGCCGGTTGACGGATTTGGCCCAAAATTTTATACGGATCTATATTCATGACGATAAAACTGTGTACCAAATTTTATCCATCTAGATATTCAAGTTTTTGAGTGAGTGTTCACATGACTTCGGACATACAGACAGACAGACTTCCCGTTGACGGATTTTGTCCAAAATTTGATAGAAACCTACCAACTATGTGTAAAGACCACATTCCAAATTTCATCCCCGTAGCTCTAATAGTTTTCGAGTTATCGTGTTCACAGACACACAGACAGACATAATTCCAAAATTGTGTTTTTCGGAATCAGGGAGGTCTAAAACGTGGAGATTCGTCAAAATCTCGAGTTCGAATTTTTTGACGATTACAATACTTTCTCTTTGTATACTTCGTATACGAGAAAGTAAAAAAAGAAAATATGACCTAAAAAAAATACTTTTCGCACTTAAAATATTCTTTTTTTACTTTCTCGTATACGAACTATACAAAGGGAAAGTATTGTAATCACCAAAAAATTCGAACTAGACATTTTGACGAATCTCCACGTTTTAGACCTCCCCGAGTCCAAACAGGGGGAGTGGTCTTCCCTAAACTTTCTCGTATACTTCCCCAACAAAGGGAGTGGTCTCCCCTAAACTTTCTCGTATACTTTCCCAAAAAGGTGCTGTTTCCCTTCCCCCAGCGTGGATAAAAAAATTCGAACCTACTGTAACCCAGAATCCAATGACTATCAGAAGGTTCCCATTGTAAGTTAGAGTGATTGTAAAATATTTACGTAAAGAATCAAATTCAAAGATATGCGTAGCGATTAGATGCGAACCGATTTTCCACTCTTACCGTCTCAAGGACAAAGTGGCGTAATCCTTCCTTTATAATCAATACATTGAACAATGATGTATACGCTGCAAAATATTTAAATACAGTTCAAATTCTTTAAGAGGGTAATTCCTTCATAACATGTTTGATAAAGATCAATTATGAAAGCACAATCAAAATTAAATAGGATGTATACAACCATCATAGCATACTTATAGAAAAATAGAGTTCATACAAGCTAGAATAATAAAAGCCGCCAAATAAACTTCCGTCGCAAATTAACCAAAGTTAGAAAATCGCGTGGTTTGAAGGATCAAAACAAATAAAATCCCCTGCGCATATTTTTGCGCAACAGGACCCGGCGAGATGGCCTAAATGTTTGCTTCCTTACAAAATCTCGCCGCCAGAATTGGTTTTTGGCAAACTGCCAAGTTTTCGGAGTGTCCCTTCTTTGCACAGGCATTACCAGAACGCATGCGCATGGAGTTGAACAAGTATGCGATTATACAGACCGACAGACAGTCAGCCCGTTGACGGATTTGGCCCAAAATTTTATACGGACCTACATTCATGACGATAAAACTGTGTACCAAATTTTATCCATCTAGCTACTCAAGTTTTTGAGTTATAGTGTTCACATGACTTCGGACATACAGACAGACTTCCCGTTGACGGATTTTGTCGAAAATTTGATAGAAACCTACAAATTATGTTGAAAGACCACATATCAAATTTCATCCCCGTAGCTCTAATAGTTTTCGAGTTATCGTGTTCACAGACACAGAAACAGACATAATTCCAAAATTGTGTTTTTCGGACTCAGGGAGGTCTAAAACGTGGAGATTCGTCAAAATCTCGAGTTCGAATTTTTTGACGATTACAATACTTTCTCTTTGTATACTTCGTATACGAGAAAGTAAAAAGGTGCAGTTTCCCCTCCCCCCGCGTGAATAAAAAAATTCGAACCTACTGTAATCCAGAATCCAATTATTATCAGAAGGTTTTTCATTGTGGATTATAGTGATTGTAAAATTATTAGTGAGTCAAATTCAAAGAGATGTGTACCGATTAAAACGCATCTATCACACACTGTTAGTTCTACTCTTGCCGGCTCAAGGACAAAGTGACGTAATTCTCTCCATAGCCTCCGCGTGCAGAGATTGCTACCAGTACGAATGGAGAATCAGATTTAAAAAAATTGAAAATGCAATTTGAACTCCTTTTTTTTAACCTATTGGACCGAAATTTGGGCACAGATCTATAATTGATGTTAGCAACCGTCAAACCAATTTTTCTTTATCTATAAGGGTTTAGGAGATATAATTTCTACAAGTATGCGATTATACAGTCCGAGAGACCATCACCCCTTCGACGGATTTGTTCCAAACTTTGATACGGACCTACAATCATGATGATAAAACTGTGTACCAAATTTTATCCATCTAGCTATTCAAGTTTTTGAGTTATAGTGTTCACATGAACGTGGACAGACAGACGGACTTTGTCCAAAATTTGATTGAAACCTACAAATTGCGTGAAAAGACCACATACCAAATTTCATCCCCTTATCTCTAACAGTTTTCGAGTTATCATGTTCACAGACAGACATAATTCCAAAATTGTGTTTTTCGGACTCAGGGAGGTCTAAAACGTGGAGATTCGTCAAAATCTGGAGTTCGAATTTTTTGATGATTACAATACTTTCTCTTTAATAATAATATTTCTAATAATTTGTCAGCTTTAAAATCGTATATGCTTGAACTCGTATGTGGTATCCAAATTTAGAAATATACAAGTTTTTTTTTTATTTTAGTACATTTATAGATCGTCGATGTAAATGCAAACTATTGAATGTGAAAAATCACATTTTGCAATTTCATCCTCTTGGGGTTTCTTCAGAAATGATGCATATTGTGGCAATGTCTTGAATCTGAATTCCTTTTGCAAACTAAAAAAAAAATATAGATTGCAATGTATCAAAAGCATATAGTTTGCTATTGCTGTTCTTCGGCTAACAAGGGGAGGGCACAACTTGGGAAATTCAGTTTGGGATGAGTCTTTGTATATTAACAGTATATCTTTAAGGTGTTAATCCATTAAAGTGAAATGACCAGCCAATTCGGAGAAAAAACACAATTTTGGAATTACGTCTGTCTGCGAACACGATAACTCGAAAACTATTAGAGCTACGGGGATGAAATTTGGTATGTGAACTTGACACGTAATTTGTAGGTTTCTATCACATTTTGGACAAAATCCGTCTACGGGAAGTCTGTCTGTCCGCGGTCATGCGAACACTATAACTCAAAAACTTGAATAGCTAGATGGATAAAATTTGGTACACAGTTTTATCATCATGAATGTAGGTCCGTATCAAAGTTTGGACAATTCCGTCGAAGGGTTGATGGTCTGTCGGACTGTATAATCGCATACTTGTAAAAATTATATCTCCTAACCCCTTTGGCTAGATAAATAAAAACTGGTATGGCGGTTGCTAACATTAGTTATAGATCTGTACCCAAATTTCGTTTCAATCGGTTGAAAAAAAGGCAATCAAATTGCATATTCATTTTTTTTACTTGCGTACTAGAAGCAATCCCTGCGCATGAGCAAGCTATTCAGCGATAGCGAATGAGGTCATTTTCTCCTGTCTTCTTTTCGCTCTGCGCACCCTCGCATTAGCGGAGCTTGCTCGAGTGTGATAGAAAATAAATATTGCCAAGTTTTAATATATACGCTAATCTTTGAATATGATTCTTCACTCAAATATTTTACAATCACTATAATCTACAATGAAAAACCTTCTGGTAGTCATTGCATTCTGGGTTACAGTGGGTTCGAATTTTTTATCCACGCGGGGGGAGGGGAAATGACAAATTTTTGAGAAGTATACGAGAAAGTTTAGGGGAGGCCACTCCTGCTGGTTTCGTAAAATAACGAGAATAAAAGGATGCGAATACAGAAAGTTAATTACGATTGCAAATACAATAACACTATTTTTTCTTCACATTTCCAAGTCATTCATTTCTTACGAATGTGTAAATGATGAACAGTTGTAATTACAAATCCAAAGCTACAATGCATCATCAGGCACCTTTTCAATTTTAGAAAAACATCTTTAAGACCAAAGATTTTCAATAATATTCGTGTCATAGCACACAGAAAAATCTTTATTCAATTATGTCATCCACAGAAAATAACTATCGTTCTCTTACTGACTCATTTTATCTTTTTAAAAAAAATCATGAAACTTGAATCATTAAACTTTGAAATCAGGCTGTGTGATTTTATTCAATACTTACTATTAAATAAGAACATATTCATGGCCAGTGGCGAATCCAGGGAGGGGGCTATCGGGCTACAGCCCCCCCCCCTGGATTTTTTTGGAATTATGTCTGTCTGTGTGCCTGTGAACACGATAACTCGAAAACTATTAGAGCTACGGGAATGAAATTTGGTATGCGGTCTTTAAACATAATTTGTAGGTTTCTATCAAATTTTGGACAAAATCCGTCAACGGGAAGTCTGTCTGTCTGTATGTCCGAAGTCATGTGAACACTATAACTCAAAAACTTGAATACCTAGATGGATAAAATTTGGTACACAGTTTTATCGTCATGAATGTAGGTCTGTATAAAATTTTGGGCCAAATCCGTCAACGGGCTGACTGTCTGTCGGTCTGTATAATCGCATACTTGTTCAACTCCATGCGCATGCGTTCTGGTAATGCCTGTGCAAAGAAGGGACACTCCGAAAACTTGGCAGTTTGCCAAAAACCAATTTTGGCGGCGAGATTTTGTAAGGAAGCAAACATTTAGGCCATCTCGCCGGGTCCTGTTGCGCAAAAATATGCGCAGGGGATTTTATTTGTTTTGATCCTTCAAACCACGCGATTTTCTAACTTTGGTTAATTTGCGACGGAAGTTTATTTGGCGGCTTTTATTATTCTAGCTTGTATGAACTATATTTTTCTATAAGTATGCTATGATGGTTGTATACATCCTATTTAATTTTGATTGTGCTTTCATAATTGATCTTTATCAAACATGTTATGAAGGAATTACCCTCTTAAAGAATTTGAACTGTATTAAACATTTTGCAGCGTATACATCATTGTTCAATGTATTGATTATAAAGGAAGGATTACGCCACTTTGTCTTTGAGACGGTAAGAATGGAAAATCGGTTCGCATCTCTTTGAATTTGCTTCTTTACGTAAATATTTTACAATCACTATAATCTACAATGAGAACCTTCCGATAGTCATTGGATTCTGGGTTACAGTAGGTTCGAATTTTTTTATCCACGCGGGGGGAAGGGAAACAGCACCTTTTTGGGAAAGTATACGAGAAAGTTTAGGGGAGACCACTCCCTCTGGTTTCAGTTTTTAATCACTGCATGTTATATCAATTCAATTTCAAAACGGTCGGTGTCGAGTTTTCAACACACAGCCTGTGTTTCCCTCCTCTCGAATTAGACGTCGTAAAGGTTAAAGTCAATCAAAGGTCTAATGTTTTCACCTTTTGAGTGTTTTTTGCTTATGAGTAACTGTGAATATCTACAGACAAATGTAAAAATATTGTTAAAAAGCTACTGGATGTCATAGAGCCTTTACCATACACATAGCTTCTGCGGTCAATTTTTAGCCAAAACTACTGTACTGTTCAGCAACGGATTCCGAGACTACCACTTTTGTACGATTTTACCCCGGAAAGTGGTATTAGGCAACGAGTCATATGAGCGCATTTCCGGAGTTCTTTGTTAGATCACGCTCAGTAAAACGTAAACATCACTTTTCCATTCTTTCACTTCCCCCCTATTTTGATGAAAATAATTCCGCCCAGCGCATGCGCAAAGGCGCGGGGGGTTTCCGAATCCGTTGCTAAACAATACATGAATGGTGATAATGTTCATGGTAACCGTGTAGGCTCATTATCGGGCGCTAAGCTGGGCATTCATCTGTACTCCATTCCATTCGTCCCAAGACTGTTTTTCCCCTACCCATTCAAGTCGAAAAATGAGGCAAGTCATTCACGGAGGCAACAAAGCGCACTACCGCCGCTCTTCGATCCCCCTATTTCTCCTCCCCCCACACCGCGGATTTCCGATTTTCTAGCTTCGTCGCGAGGTCTAGTCAGAGCCTTTGATGTGCTGCTACCCTCGCATCGAGGTCACAATCTAGTCAGATCCTTTGATGTGCTGCTACCCTCGCATCGAGGTCCCAAATTGGAATTCCCTTTGCCATTCCGCTATGCCAATTTCCATCGGTTTTTAAAGCAGGCCATTCACATCTCATCCAAAATGGAATTTTTGGAACACGGGAAGGAAAAAGCAATTGTCAGTTTTAAAAACCAATGAAAATTGGTATAGCGGGTTGGGGAAGCTGGAATTCCAACGAACTTTAACCCGGCAATTCATCTGTACTCCAGTCCATCCATTTGTCCCAACACGGTTTATTTTTTTTTCCCCCACTCAAGTCGAAAAATAAGGCACGTCCATTCATCTGAAGTTCCAAAGTGCGCTGGCAGTAAGGGAGAGTTATCTTCTTTCCCACCTCTACAGCTGCTCATCGATCCACCCTATTCCTTCCCCCACTCCGCGGATTTCAGATTTGCTACCCTCGTTGCAGGGTCTCGATCTAGTCAAATAGTTTGAAGTGCAGACTACCCTCGCAAAAGGTCCCACCAAAGATTCGGCCCACGAACTGCCGGAATTTAGTTTGGCTGGAAATCCGACTTTTCCCCGCCGCTATGCTATTTCCCATAGGTTTTCGATCTTGACGCCCATTTTGGAAGAGATACGAATGGCCTGCTTTAAATCCAACACTTCATGCGCCGATTCCAATTTGGGGCCTGGAGCCAGGGTAGCGGTAAGATCAAAGGGTCTACTTAGACTGGGACCTCGCTTCGAGGCTAGATCATGTTGAAAGTAAAATCGCAAATCGCCTTGGGGGGGGAGAGGCAGCGCCGGACAAACACTCCGTTAGTCCGTGCCCCGGCACGGAGTAAAAAAAATTAAGGGCGCAAAATTGTCGAAAAAAAATCGCAACGGAGTTTCCGAATTAATAAAATTCTAAAAACAATAAAACAATCTAATTTTATGTACTAATGAGCACAAAACTTTCAAGGCACTACTCCAGTAATCTATATATATAAAAGGAAATGTCTGTGTGAATTTTGCTCCTAACTTGAGTATTTCTCTAAGAATTCTACTAACTCTTCCAATTAGTGTTGCATCAGGTGAACGTAGTTTTTACAAACTAAAAATAATCAAGAATTATTTGTGAACAACATCTCAAACAAGATTGTCAGACCTCGTTTTATCAGAAATTGAATATCAACTGAGTAACAGTTTAGATGCTTCTGAATTAGAGAATTCTCTGAACTAAAAAGTTCGTTAAAAAAAATCGTCTGAATTATACTCCTGTAAACTAATTTTTTTAAAGAAGTATTTGAAGTGAAAAATTATTATAAGTATTTTTGTCAATTACTGAGTTATACTGATGTTTATTGGACGTTCGCTAAAAAATGTAAAAAAAATATATCTTTTTTTTTTTAGAATGTTGTAGTTTAGATTGTTGTGGCATTGTAGTTCCATAGGGGCGCGATTTTTTACTTTTGCACGGAACGGTTCAAAGGATAAATCCGACCCTGGGGAAGGAGAAATGCGGTGGTATCGCACTTTGGAGCCTCAAATGAATGACGGACCTGATTTTTCAACTTGAATGGGTGGAGGAAAAAATCCAGTCTTGGGACAAATGGAATGGAGTACAGATTAATTATAGGCTTTATAGACATGGATTTGGCGAAATTCACATGATAAGCGGAAAATGATAAAAAAAATAGATTTAAAAAAGCATTTTTCACTAAGTTAATAAAATTTCAATAATCAGTATCATTAAAATCCATTTGCTCAGCCAATTTTGAACACAAATCTTTATGTGCATATTTTGATAATATCAACATCCCTTTACTGTATACAGCCACAATAATTATAAACATATTTCAAAGAATACAGATAGTTGGTATTTCATAAATTTATGGACAATAAGAAATTATTAAGACAAATAGTAACTTAATGATACTATTGGTATTAGAAAGTTTGTCTATTACGAGACTGTTAAATAAAAATATCAAAAAACAAACAGATGAAGTATCACTTATTTATGAAATCTCTAAAATCGAAGTCATTTTTAATTTCCAGGCATCTCTTAAAATAGTTTTCCTTCATTCTTCTTTACAAAGAAATTGTCATAGTTACTTTTACGATATTGATCACTTTCAAATACTATATTTGGATACACTTACCTGTAAATACCAAAAAAGTGTCATGTTCTTATAAAATAATGGGTAAGTGAAAACGTTTTACATACGAAATAGTTTAAAATATTTTTTTTTTGACACAACATTAAGAGATATTTTACTTCTTAATGCTAGGTAAAAAAAAAAAAAAATGCACCTTAAACTGCAGGGTGACAATTATAGAGCTATACGGAAAAAAAAACCTCGATAACTTTTGAACCGTTGGTGAGATTCAGTTAAAACTTGGCGGTTCAATGCAGGGCATGTTGGGCTTTTTTTTGAGCATGCGCACTCTTGTTGTTACTCATTTTTCGTTGAAAATGTCGAAATACAGCGTTTCTGAGCGTATATCGATCGCCAAGGCCTACTATTCGAGCAATAACAGTCCGATTGCGCGTCAAAGGAAATTTGCGACCGAGTACAATCCTAACGGGTCTATTCTGGTACCCCTGGTCGGGGGGGGGCACTTTTCCCGTTGTTAACGTGTGGAAAAAGTGACGTCTCCCAACCCAACCGGGGGTACCAGAATAGACCCGTAAGACAACCAGTCCAAGTGTTATAATAATTAAAAATGTGATTGAAAAGTTAGAGAGAACTGGTAGTGTCGATGTCTCGACACTTCAGCGATTTTTGCAGAATTTTGCTCTTCGTCTGCCCCACGTCATAACCATTGATGGCAAGCATATCGAACATGTCAAACTAAATCCGAATACCTGCAGTTACTTTTAAAATTTGAATAAAATTTTTGAACTCAGTAGTTTTTGAAAATTTTATTTTTCATTTCATATAGCTCAATAATTGTCACCCTGTAAAAACTAATGGTTGCATTTATAAATGCTTATGCCTACCTGAGAATGATGAATACAAACTATTTGTCGGAAGGCAATTGATTTTTTTAGGTCGCTTAATACTTATGCCTAACATTTTCAAGCATCCTAAGGTTAAAAAAAAATGTGCCTCTATCAATTTTTTTTATGTTTAAAGGAAAAATAATGAGCAAAAATGGGAGGTTTATTTTTTAAAGTAAGGTCCGTTTGTGAATATCGTTTCAAATTTTGCACGTGCGTGAGTATTAGCGCATCTGCAAGCATTTGGAATCCTTTGTGAAGAATCGACGCCATTTGCATTCATGGCATCAGTCTACTGTCAGGAGAAAACCCCTGAGCAGGGTTGCCTCAAATAGACGAGTCGAAGAAAGGAGGGATACGGATATAAAATCAACCGCAATATTTGGCAAACTAAGCACACCTCCGTTAGCGAAGAATTCGTATTCGATCGAAGTACAAAGAGAAATTAGACTTCTGCCGGTTCTATCTACGCCAAATGAAATAAAGCCCTTTCCTTCACCCCCAAAATGCAATGAAATATTCCGTTTCCATAACAACCACCACCGGTATGTCAGGTGTCTAGGGTTTTTCTTGCGAGATTAAAATGTTTAAGAAAATCCAGCGCCCCGCCGACTGTGAAACACGCTAAGTCATCGGATTCATAAGAGCAAGAAATAAGACGGCTGAGGATATCCATCGCTATATTTGCGAAGAGTACGATTGCAATGCAATTTGTGACAGTAAAGTGAGAAAATGGACGAGATTGCTCAAAGAGGACCATGGGCGTCCCAAAAGACTCCCGAGTCGAAACCATAATCAATGGAGTGGCGACACACATCATCGCCGGTCAAAGTGAAAACAAAACAATCACTTTCAAAGTTTTATTATAGTTTAAATTTATTTTAGTATTTATTAAAGTTTTATTATTGCACTTTTCTGCCACAAGAGACAATAATTAACTCGGTTTCTTGCGAAACCGTAAGAAAACTTTGTTGAGCGGTCCAGAACAAACAGAGTGGAATGATGTCTGAAAGTGCCGTTTTGCTTCATTTCAATGCAGAGCCGCATGTTTGGGTTCAAACTCAAAATCTGTTCTACGGGTCTATTCTGGTACCCCCGGTTGGGTTGGGAGAATCACTTTTTTCCACATGTTGTTAACAACGGGAAAAGTGACGTCTCCCAACCCAACCGGGGCTACCAGAATAGACCCCCAAATATCTTAGCTGGAAGTAATTCGACCATCCGCCTAGCAATTATCATTTCTTTCACTATCTGAAGACATTCCTCGATGGTAGTCATTTAGACACTGATGAAGTGAAAATGACTTCGAATATTTGAATATTACATCACAGGCGGCAGAATTCAATGAGAGAGGTATTCGTTCTTCGTTACGATAAATGTTTAAACCGGCAAGGAAATTATGTTAAAAAATAGAAAATTGTATGTAACATTAAAATATAGATGTTCTTTGAAGTTTCTTTCACTTGTTTCATGTCTAAATCACTACCATCCTTGCATGAATACAAAAAAACAAACCACCTATGACGGCAGTCTCTTTATGTGCAGAGTACACGTTGTAAAAAATGTTGTGTTCTTTTCCCTACGTTACTTGCTTTTAGTTCCAAATAAAGTGATTTATTTTGAAGATCCAGCATTGACTCGGTCTGCTTTCACTGAAAAATTACTTTGAAAACATGAAAATATTTAATTTAGAAAATATTTTTCTGCAGTTTTGAATTCCTTCCATTTTTTTAAAACATGCAAGATGCCGTATTTCGTAAGAGTCCAAATAAATTTGCGAAATATTTTTGGAATACGCCCAACAACTTTATTTTTAAAAATTAGCAAGACTTGGAATTAAAATTAACAAATTTAAAAACACCAAATACAGTGTTCTTTCCGAAAAAAAATTATTATTGAAATATTTCATCTGAATTGAAATATCGGGAAATCAAGAACCATTTTTAAAGAGTCCAAATACTTTTGGGAATATCGATAAAATTGGTTCTGGATAATCCTGAGTTCGTAATATGTGCAAACTTTCCCAGATTTTCGATGATCTAACTTTTAAACAAATCAGAACCATAGTATTGGACGGGGGGGCTTCACCTCGTTGGAAACCTGCTAAACTAAAAAGGCTACGTAATTAACAAAAAGTAATGAAATTAGTAAGACTTCAATGCTGCTGAGATGCATCGGAAAGCAACATTACCCGTTCTGAGGATATTTGAAAAAATCCTGTCGAAAAGTTCTAAGCAGCGCGAGATATCGTTTGTTTTATTTATATTCGTGCATCGCCAAGCGACGCGCTTTCAGTCTAAGATAACGTTTGTTTCGTTACTTTAGCTAAATCCAAATACAGCGGCATTTACCAAATCAAGGTAAAATATAATGGCTCTTTTAGGCATAAAATCAGACTACTCAACTGAGCGCTACTCAAATAGTGACGATTAATTATTTTATCGAAGATCGTGTTAATTCGAAATAAAATCAGTCAGAAAACAAAACGAAGATAGAATTCATCTTTCAACTAAAAATTAAACTTGAATCAATGAACCATTTAGATCGCACTGTCATCTTTGGATGGGAAAAAATGATTGCTTTTTATACATTACTAGAAGATTTGTGCCCATCTAAGACGGGCTTTTAGCCCTCCACTGATCGTTTCAATATCCCGAGACTAGCACTTAGGGACGATTTTACACTGGAAAGGGATGTCAGGCAATGAGTAGGATGAGCGCATTTCAGGAGTTGTTTATTAGATCACGCTAAGCAAAATGTAAACATCTCTCCCTCCAATCTTCACTTCCCCCCTATTTTGGTGAAAATAATTCCGACTGGCGCATGCGCAAAAGGTTTTGAAATTCTAGTACATACATTATTTAATTGTCACAGATTTACTAACGAAAGTTGTAGTAGAAAGTCTCATGGGCATGCTTAAAAAATAAATTAAAAAAGCATTAAAAGCAGAACTGATGAATCAATTGACAATAACCTTCGTTTTGTTAATAACATTACTTTTAACAATTACTTTTGTTGTGTCCGAATAAAAACAATGCAAAATCCAGTAAGATAAAAATGCTGAAAGAAAATATTGGCAATAGCATGCACCCACAAATTCAAATCATTAAGTAAAGGGAGCCTTTCAGTACAAGAACAGTTAAGGATAAAATATTAAATGCAAAATATATAAATATTATATTACAAGTACAAAGAAAGAACCCTCTTAACAAAAATGAAAGTATTCTAAATTAATAGCACGAAAAACCGAATTCTTGAATCAATTGACACTAACTTCCAACTGATCCTTGAAGTGAGAGTAATGAATCAGCATAAATAAAAAAAAGAAATAAAACTGCTAACTCGGTTCAATTTATACATAAACCAGCGGGAGTGGCCTCCCCTAAACTTTCTCGTATACTTTTCAAACATTTGTCATTCCCCTTCCCCCTGCGTTGATAAAAAGTTCGAACCAACTGTAACCCAGAATGCAATGACTATCAGAAGGTTTTTCATTGTTGATTATAGTGATAGTAAAATATTGAGGTGAAGAATCATATTCAAAAAGATACGTATGTATTAAAACTTCGCAATATTTATTTTTTATCAAACTCGAGCAATGCAAGTTCCGCGTGCGGAGAATAGCTTGCGCATGCGCAGAGATTGCTTCCAATACGCAAGTAAAACGAGACGCCCTAAATGTTTGCTTCCTTACAAAATCTCGCCGCCAGAATTGTTTTTTGGCAAACTGCCAAGTTTTCGGAGTATCCCTTCTTTGCACAGGCATTACCAGAACGCATGCGCATGGAATTGAACAAGTATGCTATTATACAGACCGACAGACAGACAGCCCGTTGACGGATTTGGCCCAAAATTTTATACGGACCTACATTCATGACGATAAAACTGTGTACCAAATTTTATCCATCTGGCTTTTCAAGTTTTTGAGTTATAGCGTTCACATGACCTCGGACATACGGACAGACAGACTTCCCGTTGACGGATTTTGTCCAAAAGGGTCATTCCATGTCAAATCAACACACTCTATAAACCTAACCATCTCGGATTTTCATGAAATTTGGCAGAGATGTACTATTGATATAGACTTGGAAAAATACCAAATTTCATCAAGATATGTGGACTCCTTTTTGAATTACAGCAATGTAAATTTTCAAAAATTTGCCCAAAAACAGCAAACGGAAATTAAATTTTTTGAATTGCTCTAGGAGCTCTCCTAATTGAGCTGGAGAGCTGGGGCAGGTGTCATTTTACAGCATTTTGCATGTTCTTTCCAATGGTATACAACATACTATAGGTTAGTGTACAAAAGTTTTTGTCAAAATTTAAATTAAAATTTTAATTTTAAATTTTTCAAAAAGTACATATTTTAAAATTTTCAAATTAATTTCATGAATAGTTTGTATTGTTGTAAATCACCTGGCAAAATATTAATTTGGGATGACAATGGGTTAATAGTTAAAAGAATTTTTAACTGAAGCTTGTTTTTCATTAATTCCCTATATCGAGCCGAATAATAAAAGAAAGCTTATATTTACACTAGCGTGAAAATAAATATGAATGCTAACCTGAAGAAAGAATACAGTAATGAGTCTAAAATAATTAAATCGTACATGTTTTTGTACTTTGGCAGAATACTTATTAGCTTTTATGATGAAAAGTTATTTTTACTTAATCAAATTCTTCATTTTTCAGCAAAACATAGCCGAGCCACCACTTTCCTTCATAGATAGTGGTGATGTAACCGGATATGTCTTCTAATTTCAGTTTATTTGGATATTTTGACACTTCTTTTTCCCAACCCTGCAAATCACATGAAAAGTATTTAACCAATAAGGTTGGTGTAGTTTTGAGAATGAATGCATGAAATTAATTGGTTCCTTAGATAGCCAATGCTTGATCAAAGTGACTGTTCAAGAACAATTCTGATTCAGCATATTCCTCTTGGGTTGAGTAGGCAAATTCTACCTTGGTAATATTTTCTACAGTCCACTCAAAAAGTTGTCGTGGGGTTCGAGTTTGATTTTTATATGATCATTGTAAACTAGCACAAGGTGCCAGTATCTTTATTGAATCCCCTATTCCCTCGCAAGATCCTTTTCCATGTTCTGTGACCAAAAAATAACACTCTCCTTTCACTTTAAAATCTTCCTCATGAAAGCAGAAGTTCAAAAAGTTTCTTATTTTTGTATTGGGTGGCAGACTGGCCTAAAAAATTTTTTAAAAAAATCTTATTTGGAAGTTTTTGAAATTTAGATGTTGGAAAAGGTAGGAGTTTTTTTAAAGGTGTAAACAGCAACTGTGTTGTGCTCTAGGCAGTCAGAAACAACTACGTTACTAACATGTTCAATTTCGTTTTCCTGTTTGAAATATAATACAAAAGAATGGATTGTGACCTGTTGGCTTGTCCAGTGATACCTCTGTGCTTCATCTTGCTATGCTATAATTTTCAAAAAAATCACAGGTGACAGCAAACTCTTTGAGATATCCTTTTCTGTAATTAAAGGATGCTACCTGTTTGGCAATAAAGTTGTGCTGAACCAAAGAAGACAACTTGCTGCAGAATAAATCAATACATTTTTCTGAAGATTTCTCTAAGGTTTTTAGAAAGGAAAGGATCTTGAGGAAACTTGTCTTTGGCAAACTGAAACCCACTGGTG
The DNA here is from genome assembly GCA_013235015.1 of Araneus ventricosus. Classification (NCBI taxonomy): domain Eukaryota; kingdom Metazoa; phylum Arthropoda; class Arachnida; order Araneae; family Araneidae; genus Araneus; species Araneus ventricosus. Next base: position 450,386 of record BGPR01000413.1, read on the forward strand.
GAACTTGTTCAATCAAATTTACAGTAAAGGATTCTTTCAAAATTGTACCTATCTCAGTTTCACTTGGACAGTAAACACAGTTCCCCATATGTTACAATCAGTTGTTGATGGGTTAGAAAGTACTTTTGGTAGGCATTGCTTGTAATTTTTTATGTTGCCATTTGTTACAGTATTCATTTTAGCATTGTCTATAATCAATTTGACATTTTGGTAAGGTAGGCATACACAAACAGAGTGTGTGCCACTTTGACCAGCTAACACACAATGTTGCAGTCTTAACTCAGCAAATTTAGAGAAACCTATTTTTATGCAAGGAAACTTGTCTTTGAAATGTTTGTAAGCTTCTTTAAAGTATGAAAAACACCTAACATAATGAATGAAATTCTTAAGAAATTAAGATTGAACAAAGAAGGAGCAGTTTAAAGAAGCCACCAGATGAACTTTTCTTCCTTGTGCTGTCCAGAAAACTGCTCCTTCCTTGTTCAATCTTAATTTCTTAAGAATTTCATTCATTATTAAGTTAGGTGTTTTTTTGTATTTTCATTGTTATCTTGGTTGCTTGCAGCATTAGCACACTCCAGATGCTTTGTTTATATCTTATTTTAATTTTATTTGTATTGATTTGTGTTTTTACCTTTAATGTCATTATTTTATCTGTTTATTGTTAAAGTAGGAGCTAATAAGTATTGTGCCAAGTACAAATATATATGATTTAATTATTTTAGACTAATTACTGTGTTCTTCTTTCAGGTTAGCATTCATATTTATTTTCACGGAAGTGTAAATATTAGCCTTCTTGTATTATTCAGCTCAATACAGGGAATTCATGAAAAACAAGCTTCAGTTAAAAAAATTTTTAACTATTAACCCATTGTCATCCCAAATTAATATTTTGCCAGGTGATTTACAACAATACAAACTATTCATGGAATTAATTTGAAAATTTTAAAATATGTACTTTTTGAAAAATTTAAAATTAAAATTTTAATTTAAATTTTGACAAAAACTTTTGTATACTAACCTATAGTATGTTGTATACCATTGGAAAGAGCATGCAAAATGCTGTAAAATGACACCTGCCCCAGCTCTCCAGCTCAATTAGGAGAGCTCCTAGAGCAATTCGAAAAATTTCCATTTGCAGTTTTGGGGCAAATTTTTGAAAATTTACATTGCTGTAATTCAAAAAGGAGTCCACATATCTTGATCAAATTTGGTATTTTTCCAAGTCTATATCAATAGTACATTTCTGCCAAATTTCATGAAAATCTGAGATGGTGAGGTAAATTTTGTTCAAAAATTGTGTTGATTTGACATGGAATGACCCAAAAGTTGATAGAAACCTAGAAATTATGTTTAAAGACCACATACCAAATTTCATCCCCGTAGCTCTAATAGTTTTCGAGTTATCGTGTTCACACACAGACAGACAGACAGACAGACACACAAACTTGTGTTTTTCGGACTCAGGGAGGTCGAAAACGTGGAGATTCGTCAAAGTCTCGAGTTCGAATTTTTTGATGATTACAATACTTTCTCTTTGTATACTTCGTATACGAGAAAGTAAAAAACTGTCTGAGTTTTTTGATGCCTTAACAGAAATCGGATTTGTGTGTTCGTTAATGACGCAGATCAAAGGGGAGGAATTATTTTTAACTCCTCCCAGTGTCACGGACATTTCTGCATGATTCTAATAAATCTACAAATTTTAAATCACAATATGACTTTGGGACTCCAACAGCAACATGAAAATTGGATAAATTCTAAAAAAAATTATACCAAATACATATGTGGAGGATTTAAAATAAACCTGGAATAATGTGCTTTAGGAATCATCACAAATTTCAGCTTATATTTTTACAGAAAAAGTAAATATATACACTATTATATAGTTCAGAAAAAAATTTTAGCTTAAATGTCTTATTTTATGCAATACACATCATGCCTCAAATGACTCTTGTTTTTTTTTTTAAAGAATAGATTCATAGTTATCTTTTAGATAACATTTCTTCCATCTAAATCTCAATTTTGTAATAATATAAAACACTGTTGGCGTTGATCATTCAAGACAAGCCCATAAATGTAAACAAGAAATTTTTAAATCTAAATATGTGTTGAAAAAAAAGGTATGATATTAGGATGGTTACTTTTGAATTGGTTGCAAATTACCCATATAATAATAAAAAAAAAATTTCAATTATCATATTTTATGAAGAACTCAAACAAAGAAATGAGACAAATTGTTTATATACTTTATTTCTGCTTTAAAACAAAAAGCAAAATTAAATTATATCTTACGAAAAAAAAACAAATAAATGTGAAATAAAACATAATTTTCATGAAAAAGAATTTGATAAAGTTTTTCCTAATTTTACAGATGTTACAAAGAGCATAAACATTTTTAAAATACTAGCAAAGTTCCAAAACACACACACAAAAATATATAGTAAAAAAAATCCAATTCTAATTTAAATGTTTCTTAATACTGAAATTTTATTTAGGCAAATATAAGGATAATACTTTAAACAACTAGCCTTATCTGCAATTCAAGAATTTATAATAATCAAATACGCTTAACTAATACATGTCTTAATCAACTAGTCAGCAATAAAATCATGTTCCTAATACATAAAATATAATTACATTCAGTATAAGAAACCTACATTCATAAAAACTTTTAAAAGAAATATAATTTTTTTTCTGTAGTTCATATTTTCATTTTCTCTCCATTCAAATAAGATGCCTCAAATAAGAGATTCTTATGCTAGCTGAAATATTGAGTTCTCAATCCATACTAAAATACATAACTTTATGAATATTAAGGTTGGTTGCTCTGAAATATGAAGTAATAAATTCTACCTAATAAAATTAAGTAGAATTTATGAATCATTAAAATGAATAAATAAGCTAGATATATTTCTATGTCAAATTTATATAGATTTGGAGAAGTGGCACATTTTACTTTTCAGTGAAAAAGATTTTCGTAATTATTTTTCACAGTAAATTATTAAACACAAATTATATTTCTATGCCACTTTAACAAGAGTTATAAATGAAAAAATAAATTTAATAAAAACTGTTTATAAAAAGACACTTTTATTAATATACTAAAAAAGTAGAAATTTTATTTTAATTCAGTTTCGATTTTTCAGACAATTTATAATCCATTATTATAAATACTATGGAATCTTGAAATCAATTTTTTTCTCCAATTCACAACCAGTTGGTGCCATTTTATGAAATCAAAATTTAATTTAATTAATTGATAATTAAGTTCTAAAAACATTAAAATAGTGAAATTGCATTGAGAATACATTAAGTACACAAAATTTCAAAACTGTAGCATCCGAGAAAGTCAAGGAAAAATCAATTACAAAAATCCAATTTTACAAACTTGAAGTTTAGTTTAGTTTAGTTATATTTTGAAGCAACACAAAGGCTATTTTGGAACAGACCTCGAAATTTTCAATCACAGTCTTTACGAACATGAAATAAGTCAAATTAAATAAAAGTGCATGAAAATTGCCATAAATAAATGACAATTTTAAATATTGCAACTGAAATATTTATGTGCATGAAAAAAATTGAACAGCATAAGAATAATAAAGTCATTTTTTTTAATTTTAGATGACAAGTAGTTTCTATTCCTGGTGAAATCTATATATATCTCTACTAATAATAAAGCAGAATGTGCGTGTGTGTTGGTCCTCAACAGGGCAGACCGCTAGACCTAGAGCTAGCTACGAGACTTGGCACAAACAAACTTTGAAGAGCGGGAATGAGCACCTCGGAGCCCTTTTTTTTTTAATTTTAATTAATTAAAAATTAAACTAAATTTTGGCATTTTTCCTTGATAACTTCCAAAAACATTACCACACAAAAATTATTTTTACACCATCTGAAAATTTAAAAAATTATCTTTTCAATGATATCAATTCAGTTGTTGTACGATTTTTTCTCCAATTTTAATAAATTTTTTAAAATATTTTTTGACATTATTTACAACAATACTTTTCATTTTTGAAAGCTTAGAAAGTATCTTGCTGGATTTTACTTTCTTCCTTTATTTGATAAACTTTTTTGTGAAATAAGGAAGTCCTCAAGATAGTTAGTATATAATGAAATAATCCAGTAAACTGAAAGATTATCTTTGCTATGTTTTAATTCTTTTTATCAGCGTGTTTTAAGCCAATTAGCATGCTGCCGGACGTAAAATATGCCGCATCAACTTAATGTTGAAATAAAATGCTTATTTTACATTAATACAGTACAACCTCGAAAATCCAGACTGCTTGGGGGGTTGGAAGGTCCGAATTTTAGATATCTCACTTAAACCAATAGGGATGTCAAAGTTTTGATGTCACCGTGTAGGCAAGTTACGTCTCAATTAAGCGTGCATGTGCAGACGTCTTCAGAGCAGACCCGGGAGTCGCAAGGGAATGGCAAATGGTTGCCTTGTTAATGCCTCTGATGTTTGCACTTGCGGAACCAATCGAGACGTATGCTGATCTACACGTTGACATCAATAATAACATAATAATAACACACAATAATAACACATAACCATATAAAAACACTTTTTAAACAATAAAAACATAAAGAGAAATTAAAAAATTATACAAAGACCATAAAAATGGTAGTTTAAAATGAATAGAATGACTAGAATTTTCGTATCTTGCCTCAAGCATTCTAGTTTGAAATTTATTTAGCTAATTTTTTTCTCATCACGAGTAGAAAAAAATCATCCGGTTTTTGGAGGTTTACGGACTTTAGAAGTCCAGATTTTTGAGGTCGGACTGTATAGACAAGGAACAGAACAAGTGCATGGCTACGAAAAGAATGCGGGTTAAATGTCTATAGAAATTTGAAATTTAAAGGAACCATGAATATAAAATTATGAATAAGATTCAGTTGAAATTCTACTTCCAGAGATCAAGCTAGTCGCCAAAGGCAGCTAGCATAAAATAGAGTGTTTGTTCCTTATACAAATATACAGCTGTGTCCAATATTAATTAAATTTGGTGCATGCACTCTTCAAAACAACAGAAAGATCATTGTCCACTTTTCAAAATCCAAAACTTAATTAAAAATTAAGCAAGATTTTGACATTTTCCAATGATATCTTTTGAAAATATTATCTCACAAAAACTATTTTTACACCGTCTTCAAGTTTAAAAAATTAGCTTTTCAGCGACATCAATTTAATTTCTGTACACTTTCTTTAATTTTAATAAATTTTTCAAAATAAATGTTATACACAAATATATGGACATCAAATGCATGACAAACAAGAATAACGATGAAGAACTGGTGCACAAACACATTAACAGAATTCTGAAAGAAAGCTAAAAATAAAAGAGTTCTAAAGCAGATGATCAACAATTTGACATCAGGAACAACTATTGATTTGGTTGTTATTCCATTATTTTGGTTAGTTTTAGTTTTCCCAAGAGTGAAAATAGAAACATAGTTTGTCTCCCACATTTTGATACTAAAAAGGCCGAGCAACAGCAGGTATTCTGCTAGAAACTTATAAAATAATTATTTTGAATAGCTCCACAAAAGACTCAAGAGAAGGGATTAGCATTCTAACAAATCTACAAGGCTTCCAAAGCTTAACCCTCCGAGCGGCTCAAACGTCTTTTTCCGTTTTTCATGTTCAGTTAAAAAGTGGATAGCTCGTATTTAAACACATATTTTCTTAAACAATCATGAATAAAGTATTCTTAAGATTTCAGAGATATAATTAAACACAAAAAAAAATTGACCGATTTACTTTAAAAGCTAAGTTTTCAAATATGACAGTGAAAAGGTCAAAATAATGGGCGCTCAGAGGGTTAATTATGCTGTTTTTCTTTCCAGTTCATTATCCAGCTACAATACAAATCCATTCCACTTAAGAGTACTTCAGAAGTCAGTATGAATAAATAAGGCAATTGGAAGATATGAAAAAAAAGTTGTAGGCAGAACAAAATTCATCATTCTAGAGTAATTTATGGGTCAATAAACACAAAATCCTTGCGTTTCCACTGCATTAGGAACACAACTTTTACCCTCCTATACCCTCTCCGATACTAGTTTCCTTTTCAATCATGATAAAATACTATCTCTCTGCCACAAGAACTCTATTTGCCAAGTTGTCTAGTTGAATACAGTCTCTATAGAAACAGGTTATAGTAGGATGAATCCGTTTCGAGTAGGTAGACATTCATTCAAGTTTGTTGAATTGGTGCATTTAGTTCCAAATGGGAAGGAACATGCAACTGCGACAAAACCGAGAAGTCAAATGATCAACCACTGCCACAAACTAGCACCAAGAATAAAATAAAAACTTGACTTTCGTTGGATTCCTCCTATTCGAAATGGATCGCCTCTAACATAACCAGTTGCTATAGCGACCACCATCGACTAGACAACTTGGAGAACAGAGTTCTTGTGGTGGGCAGACAGTACTATAACGTTAGTTTTGTTTTGTCATGAATATAAAAGAACAAAATATTGTTACATCTGTATACTGATGTTGAGTTTATAAAACCACTAATTTTTCAAGAAAGGAATCTGAAATACTAGTGAAAAGAATACTTGTGACAATATCTATTATAGTCAGGTGAAACCAAGACTTGTCTAGACCCAATTATGCATAGTAATAGATCCAAAAGACATCAGGCTTGTGCCATTAATACTAAAATATGTATAAAAATGGGAAAGTAAATCAGATCTAAATTCTAACAGTTAAATTAATTTATCCAATATTATGTGAATTATAATTTTCAATCCATTTAACTCAACTCTAAATATAATTTGATAAGCCTTAAATAATCAGAAATAGTTTTAAAAATTCACTGCATACATTCACATACTATTTGTAAAAAACTTCAGAGACATAATATAATAATATCTAATAATAATGTAATATCGTAATAAGATAGGGGATCATATTAGGGGAAATATACACACAAAAAAAAGAAGGTAAGAACAGAATGCATCAACTGCTTTCATTAGCATCCTTTTCTTCAAAGAAAGGAAAAAAAAGAGAAAATTATAAAACAAAGTAAAGCCTCAATGAGTAAGTTTTACTGCTTACAAGAGTAAACTTCAAAACAAAATAAAGATAGAAAACAGAAATGAATAATTAAAACTAAACCAATTACAAAAATTTAACAAAACATATTTAGCTAAGATAACACAATAAGATTAGGGTAAATAAGATGGTATAGATGAAGTTCATACTTAAAATAAATATTCCTTATCCTAAACAAGAATTAGATAATTCTCGAAATTCATTTGCTGCATCAAAAAATGAATGTAGCAATCCTAAAATTAAATCAGTTCAAAACTCTCAAACATTCAAAATTATGAATCATCGTGGTAATTCATCTTTCTGGTAATAGGAAATAGTAAAAATAAATATTACTTAGGCTAATTATGCTAAGCTATAAGAAAAAGAGGTAGGCACTTAAGATTCTTGACACTATACCATAAAAAATTTTAACGATATGTTCAGAAATTGAATGGGATTATATTACTCATAGATTAAAGTGCATATTATTTTCAGCAAATAAAGCGAAATAGTGCAACTTAATAATATCTATATTTTTCAATGTTAAATTTCAAAATTAGTGTATACCTATATGTTACACAAATTTAAATGTAAACATCTTTTAAGCGATTTTCTTTTAGGAGATATTACACTTAATTTTTCTGCCCTAGATATAGTAAACATATAGCCTAACTACTGATCCACTGACAGAACTAAAACAAATTATACTTATAACAGAATAATAAAGCTATTTTTTTTTGCACTTTAACGAAATATAAATCAAAGCAAGATCTATTCTTAGAAGGAAATTGCTTGTCAATAGTGAGAGAAACAAACAAGAGCATGCGAAACAGGTGCAAGCAAGGTGTCAAAAAATGTACAAGCAATTTGTCTTACCAAATTACGTGAATTTTCTTCGTCGCTCTCGAGACCCATTGCAATAAGACTTGATAGAGAATTTTGCGACTATTATGAAAATTCTGAATCTTAAAACAATTCAAAAGCTTCAATCATTTCGATTTCTCAAGGCTCATTACAAGAATAAAAAATACACAATTAACCACATTGAACATTATGTGAGGATTTGTAATCGATATAATCGTGATCGAATTTAAAAATAACTACGAATATTGTAACATTTCGTTTAATTTTGACACAAATTTCAATAACTATTTTCTTTAAATATATATTTTTTGTATATAGAAGATTCAAGTATAATCAGATTTTTATATAAGACGGGTTAAGATTCGTTTTATTAAATTGCATCACAGAGTGTGAATTGCATTACCTCTACAAAAAGACACCGAGTTGGCATAGTAAACTAAGAACTCTTTTTTTACATCATATACTGACTATAAGATTTTAGAGTCAATATTAGAGTTTCAATGTATATGATACATGTTTACAAAATAAAACTTTCATCGGAATATATTATTAATAGAAGAAATACTTTACAGTGTTTAAAACAACAAACGCACAACAACAAACAATAAACCCTTAACATCAACAATTATTGCAATTCAATAATAATTCAACAGAATCATATTTTAGTTAAAAGTAACATTATAAAAATTTCTCATTGATTTTTATTAATTATTTATATTTCGAGAGTATTCAACATAATTATTTAATTAATATTATGCAATTCCATTCAGTTCATGAAGTGAAGTTAAAATAATTGCTAAAAATTTCAGAATTTCGTTTCATTAGTTCTGGAATCTGATTCTGGAATAAGGTTGCATATTGTATTCACACTGGAATGATTGCATTTTTCTTGGAATTAACTTGAGTTTTTATCCTGTCGAAAATGTATCTAAAAAATGACTTCTTAGTTGTTTAAGATTTATTTACTTTTTCCGAGTGACTTCAAATATTAATTGACTTTTCCTCTGACAAAGCAATATCAACAGACTTATTGTTATGTTTATTATGTGTGGTGTTTTGATCAAACAATCATTGTGACATTCATGCATTTTTTTTCTAATGCCGACTTTTTTGGACCGGACGCTAGCCGAAATAACGTAATATCAGACTGGATGTTACAGTCATTGATGAGAGAAATGTCTAAGCCAGAAAATAATGTCAACGCATTGTCTTGGCGTCGACTTCATTTAAGCAGAGCCAAATTAAAAGCTTCCAGTCGTACATCGGCACTTTTGTCTGGTTTCGCAATGGTAAGATCATGAGAAAACATTATTTCATTTAATAGATAACAAAAAAAAATCTGCTTTTTGGATCTGTTTTATTTCGAAGGTCATTTATGAGATTCAAGCATATACCAACTATTACAATGTAACATTGTTTCCAATAGTAAATAAACTCCAACTATTTACAGCTTATTTCGTAACACTTGTAAAGTATTGAAAGATTGTTGATTTCTCCTAAACTTTTCTTTGTGAAGTGTCAAAGGACCGCTTCTATTTTAATATAAAAATCAAGGAGCATCAGAAAACTAAATATTGAAAGATATTTGGTCCTTCATAATCTTGAGGGGGAAAAAGTTTAAATCAATAAATAACTTCAGCACAGATTTATGTGAAATATTGTACTCGTGAGCTAAACATATTGGTTTAGAATCGTGAATGAAAAAATCTCGTTCATGAACAGTCCTGAATGACATTTTCAAAAATTTAACTTTATCCTGCAAGATAATGCATCTGTTATTAGTATTAATTTATTTTTAATCAGAGTTTCACCAGAAGGGATACAAAAAAATTTTATGAATGAATTCTGCATTAAATTTTTTACTGCTCTATTCAGCTTATATAATTGTAATAGCAAACAGATCATTATTTAATGAAAATACAAATAAAATATTAAATCGGGGTTTTCTTATGTATATTTGGCAAATGTACTTTATAGGTGAGGTTAGGCTAGATTTTGTATTATACTCGATTATTATAAAATATGTATTTTTAATGAAAAAAAATACTTAAAATTTTGATAATAGTTGAATTATTTTATCAGCATAGTTTAAGACATATTGAAACTGGTGGTTATAGAAAAATGGTGTTGAGTTAAATTGAAATAATAATTTTCTTTAATTTCATATGTAATTATAGTTATTCTTTATTTCATCTCTAATTACTCCCTTACCCCAATTCACCAGTTCACTGTATCCAATGAAAAAATAATCATTTAAGGCTTTTGGGGTTTTAACTATTTAAAAACTTAGCTTCCTTTCAAAATTCAGCATCTTTAAAAGTATTTTTGTTTAATTTTAAATAGGATGTAAATTAATTTTGGGAAACATTATCACATTCTTTTGAACTTTATTTTTATTATTCAGTTAATTGCTGTTAAGATAGATCTACATTGTATATCCTCTATTTTTCTGACTTTTAATTCTTGTTTCTTTAAATCTGGAACCAAAAACAATGGCTTACGACTGAAAACTTCTTTAGTCAAATAATTTAAATCAGAGAGATAAAGATCTTGAACTAGCTTAAGAAAGTCTTGGGTTCTTTATGACTAACAGAATTTTAAGTAAATTCATCTGGCAGTTATAAATTAATGCACCAGAATCAAGCTGCGTATAATAATAAAATATTTTAGTTTGATACAAATTAATAGACTTTTTTACAGAATACATAATTGATGTAAAAGTATATAAATAAGGTGACCAACTTTTAACCTCCAACAAAAGAACACAAAGAAATTGAAGCTAAAAAATATTATAAATAAAAGAAACATTTAATTCATTACAGAAATAATACATTATAATAGATAAATGCATAATAAAAACATCTGTATCATCATTTATTGTAAACTTTTCAAGGAAGGACAGAACTTGAAAAAGGAGGACGGTTGGTCACCTTAATGTAAATCTTAATTTCAAAGCATTGTGTTTTGGTTCATAGTGATTAATCTGTTTTATTTTATTAAATTTTTTTCTTTTAATATAGAACAGAAAATTAATTAGATTCAAATTTTTTTCCATACCTTTTCATTTTTCTGGTTTAATTTCAAAATAATTAGCATTTCAAAGTTTATGATCTTTGTTTTGTATTAACTTTGCTTCACTTGTATTTGTTTTGTAGTTAAAAGGCTTTCTTCTTGAACAAATCATCTTTGTAATATTGAAAAATAATGGTAACATTAGAATACAGTAAATTCTCGATTATCCGACATTCAAGTATCCGGAAAGCTCAACTAACCGGAAAAATTAGAAAATGAGTTTTTCTAAAAATTTTACATCCGCGTGCCAAAACTTAGCATGCGCCTTTCCAGTCATGGCGACAATTTATTTCTGGAATGCAACATCCGCTCCGCACGGAGGGGCATAGAAGAAAAAAAAAAAAGCAATATACAGTACTGTGACATACACAGACTTGTGTATGGGGGATTCAAAAGCAAAAAGTGAGAACCCCCCTAAAAAAATAAATGGTGCTCACCTTTCGCCGGAAAATGAGACCTAAAAATGAAATCAATAACCAAAAAAACAAAAAGGTAAAGGGACAGAATCAGTAAGAAAAAAAGCTCATGGGGTTTACTCCAGATTGGTAAGTCTCTTTCTTTTCCTTTATTTATTTACTCTCCGAATACCTGCAGATGTTGATTCCGATTACGTAATATCAGGCGCCGGAGAATTGGAGGCTTGCATATTGCGCAATAACCCATGTGATTTTTTAAAAGATAATTAGTTTTGATATTCAATCTGGGATTTGTTTATGATCACTTAAAAGAGTTTTATTATGCTTGCTCAGTAGAATATTTTTTCAGTTTCGTTGTCTATTTTTATATTTTTGCAATCTATATATTTAGAGTATAAATTTGGCTACAGATCATACTTTTTTTTATCTTCAATGTTAAAATAAAATCTTCATAATATGTTTTGTAAATACAATGTTATGGAAGATACAGAAGTCTTCTTGAAAATTATATTTAATGCACATTTCAAAACGACACAAATTATTTGGCCCAAAATATCTAAACAAAAGGGGCTACAATCTACCCCCTCCCATTTTTCCCGTCACACTCAACTATCCGGACTTTTCAGGTATCCAGAAATCGGTGTTTCCCAAGTATGCTGGTTAGTTAAGCTTTTACTGTAGTAAAGTTAGTGCAGAGTAACAGTAACTTCCCTTTGTAAAATAGCATATACAGTAGAACTCTGGAAATCCGAAATTCCGGATAATCAGAACACCTTTTGTTAATTTTCTGAAAAATGAAAAAAAATTACAATTACAAATCGGAAACAAAGCTAATGTTTATTCCTAACTTAAAATAAGTATTTGAACTGATCTTTAAAAATGAATACAGCACCTTAATTAGTAGAAACAAATAATGATATTTTCTTTTTATCCTTAACTTGTTTGCCACTGAATCGCTGCATGCTCTTTCCATATGCTTTCACGGAGCATCCAGAGTCGATACTCTACTGCATTTGGTATATCAAGAGTGATTTATCGGATAATCCGAATTCCGCGGAATATGAACAGAGGCCAGTCCCAATTAGTTCAGATTCAGTTTAGTCCTAATTTGTAAATTATTTCGGGATCTTTTAAATATTAAATGGAAATTTATTAAGGACTGTTTGTGAACTTTCAACTAGTATTTTTCAATTAGTTTGGCAACAGTTAACATTAAGCATAAAATTTTTGGCATGAAGTCTTGGTTTTTCTGATAGTGTATCAGCTACCAAAATGCTCCAAGGAAAGTGAGCTGTGCTATCACATGTTTGCCAGTACCTTCCAAATGCAGATTTGTTTATTTAGGATGAATAGATGTATGAAATTTGCTGGTTTTGAACTATAAGATTACTGTTCTTGGTGAGTTCAGCATATTATGGTTGTTGTCATAGTGATGGAAAAGTGGTACATATTTTTGTTGCTGTTGAGCTAACTGGAAAGTACAATTTTTTTAGTGATTACCAGATGAAATTTCATAGTATTCATTTCTACTTTTAAGTTCTTTGTATGAAGTGCTATCATTTCTTTTTCTGTGTTTAAAATGTTACAGCTGAAGAAATTAGGTACTTTTCCGTTAGTCGGGCGCAAGCGAAAAATCGCCAAATAATGTAGAATTCTGCCAAATTATTCCGTTAACTGTTTAGTCATTCGCTTCGCTTGGCAACTTGGTTCACGTTTAGTTCACAATTGGCGACATGTTTTGTCTTTCGTTTCGCTTGGGCGACTTGGATCACGTTTGGTTCACAATTGGCGGCTTGGCTCGCATTTGGTTCACAATTGGCGACATTTGCGCTCGGCTAACGGAAAAGTACCAGAAATTATTATTCTCTTAGAAGGACATTCACTTACATTTGCTTAAACTTTCCAAGTTCTTTTCAAATGTTATTACTTTACTCTCTTGTTCTAGGTGGCCATGGTAGAAGTACAATTATCAAAAAAGCTACCCACAGGTTTGCTGATAGCATTTAGTATATGCACCACTCTTTTAATATCAGTTCATCTGTTGGCTTTAATGATTTCAACTTGTATTTTACCTAATGTTGAAGCAGTTGCCAGTATCCATGGATTAGCTGCAGTTTCAGAATCTCCTCATGAAAAGATGCATCGTTATATTGAAGCTGCATGGGCATGTTCAACAGTATTTGGAATTCTGTTATTTCTGGCTGAAATAGCAATTCTCTCCTGGGTTATATTCTATGATTATAGCACAGAAGCCGCAGCAGCGGCAACCATTATACTTATTCCTGTTGTCATTGTATTTGTTGTATTTGCTTTGCATTTTTATAGGAAGCTTGTTGCACATAAATATGAGAGATCTACTCAAGGACTTCGTGAATTAGAAACAATGGTTACTCAGTTGCAAAATAATGGAACGGAATTATCAGCTAATGGTCCCTTTGTGATGACTGTGTAATCTTAAAATTGTTATATCTCTATGTAAAATATACTCAAAATCATTGACATTTATTTTGATTATAGTGTATTATTGTACAGATATAAAAAAAGAATATATCAAAAATGGAAATTAAATCTGTATATTTTAATGTAACTTAAATCTTATATCATGTATATGAAATATAAATAACTTATTTTTGTACAAATTAACTAATTTTATCTTAGTCAAGAAGTAAGGTTGACTTTTAAGATTATTAAATGATAAATACAGGGTGATTTTTAAAAACAGACAGTACTCGGAACCTCTGTAGCTCGATCTATCATCTGAAATGCCACCAAATTTGGTAGGGGGACTAATGACGACATGGGGGAAAGATTCTGTAATAAAAAAAATTAATTCAGGAAGTCATAGATGGGGGAAATATGGCGCTGATGTAGTCTAGACAACTGAGAATTAGACATATTAATAACAAAGAAGAAATTTCAGTGTAAAACCACTTTATAAGAGCAATTAAACTGCCCCAATGAGTTACAGAGATGAAATTACAAGTGCACCATAGTTTTTTTGATGCCCCTTCAATGTGACCACCCTTCTTGTGCACCACACTTTGCATCCTTTACACAACATTCTCCATGTCCTTTTTCCCCAGATCTAACCTCATTCGATTTTTTCCTGTGGGGTTATTTGAAGTCTAAGGTCTATCTTGGTGGACAACATATTACGGACTGTGCTGAGCATTCTTGGTGACGCATTAAGTTTGGCCTTTGAGAAGGTTGTGTACAGAATGCAATGTGTGGTCCACTAGAAGGGTGGTCACACTGAAAGAGGTCTGGTGCTATGGTGCATTGTAATTTCATCTCTGTAACCCTTTGGGGCAGTTCATTTGCTGAATTAAAGCGGTTTTGCACTGAAATTTCTTCTTAGTTTTTCATTTGCCTAATTCTCAGTTGTGTAGATTACAACAGTGCCATATTTCCCCCTATGTGCGACTTTCAAAACTATTTTTTTTTTCAGAATCTTTTTCTCCAGCTGATAGATCGAGCTACAAAAGGCTCTGAGTACTGTCAGTTTTAAAAAAAATCACCTTGTATGTTGAATTTTTTTAATGTATTTATTCCTATTATGAAAGGATTTTGGAAGAATTTTTAGTGCTTGCACATCTTGATGGTTTCTTGCATTTACCACCTCATTTGATTAAATTTAGTCTTTCTTTTTTTTTTACTTCAAAAGATTTATTTTTCTGTCATGATGATTTCAAACTGAATTAGCAGGAAATAAAGTGCATGTTCTTTAATGTTTTTTTGGTCAGATGTTTTTCACTTATAAATTATATCTTAAAAATTTAAAGTAGAACAAGACATTGCAGTCGGAAACATATCTCTCATGCATTCATAATTCAGTTTTGTTAAAATAAGAAACTTACTGTACATAAAAATTAACTTTACTCGTATCTTATTGAAAGTAGAATTTATGCTTATAGAATTGTAAACTAACTTGCTAAAAATGACTAGTATCTTTTTCTTTGTTGTCTAGTAATTAAATAATAAATTAGCATATTGAGATAATTATTTTAGATTTATTAAAGAAACAATATAGAAAGCAATAGTAAATTGCTTTTAAATTATAGTAGTTATGCCTATTAATTAGAATTGAATCATTTATATACAAATGTTATCTGATCAAGACAATGTGTGTGTAATAAATACTTTCAAAATTATTTTCTGTCAGCAGCCCCAAATGGTTTATGGCTTAGTTCAAGACTGCCATTTGCAGACTAGTTTATTAATGTTACTCATAGGCAATGTATATTATTTGATCATGTGTTATAAATGTTTCATTATTTTCATTAAAGAATAATTATAATTATAATAATTCTGCTTGTTTTTAAAAATTTGTAAGAAATATCTAACATTTGCTTTTTTAAATCTTCTTAATCTTTTTTACTTGAAAAATTTTCTATTCAAGAGTCAAACTTACAAGATATATGTCATGAACGTAAAGGTTTCACTTTCTATATATATTTAAACAAGTCAGTGAAAATGCCACTTTAATAAATTTAGATTTCCTCAGCCCCTTCCTTTATGTTTTTAATTTACTGCTTGAAGTCTGTTTTAATTAATGGTTCTTCAGTTTATATATATATATAATAATCTGTATTGAAATTTGTACTACTTAAAATGTGCATATATATATTTCAGTCGTTCAGGTATAGCTTATTTCAAATCATGTATGGTACATTGTTTATTTAAATGCACAAAATTATTATGAAACAAATAATTTATGATTCTATGATGCAGTTTTTTTCTATTAATCTGTTTTCATGACTCTATTGATTTTTTTTTATATTATGAAGTTATACATATGTGCATCATTTAATTTTGCTTCCACATGTGTACACATATTCTCATTGAAATGAAATTAGAATGTATTGTTGCTAATATATACAGTAGATATGGTCTTACTAGTTTTATTATTTCTTAATGAGTGTAATATTCTTAAAATTATCATATTTATTAGCTTTAGTATTGTATCACATATTTATATTTTATAAATATATGAATCATCTTCAAATATTTAATAACTATATGTAGTTATGTGCCTAAAATGGCTTGTGATACTTTACTGAGCTGTTTATATGCAATTGCAGATCCCGTTTATTTATATCTAATAGGAACAGATCTATATTCTTGCTTTATTTGTATTGTAGAACATTATTGTTTGTTAACTGCTGCTTAATAGTTAAGAGCTTTGTTTTTATTTTTATTTATTTATTTTTTTTTTGCTATTAGAAAGAACGAAATTTAATATTAATTTTATTCTTTATTTATATTTGATTTTAACATTGCAAATCGCCAGAACCAACTGAAGAACTGACTTTTAAGATGTTAAGAATAAGTCCATTGACTGTGTGACACAGTTAGCTCTGAAGAATTAAGTTTATGTGATATCATATTTTGATTTTTTTTTTTGTATGTATTGAAAGTAATATGATACTCAAGATCTTCAGTGAAATATTTGTTTTGTTTTCAATGCAGTGTCCACATTTCTTTCGGATAAACAGATTTGTGTCTTAAATAACTTATTATAAATGAATTTGTGCCATTTTTAAAGTTTGAATTTTATTTGCACAATCTTGCATATGCCACTGTCTTTCTTGTGTATACTTTTTATGGAGAAAAGTTTGAAGAGTGTTATATGTTTATGTATGTTTCAATAAAACCAATTGTTTTAAATTTTCTCAGGCTATTTCTTATTGTTCTCCAATGTCATTAAAATTTTGGCTATTTTAATTTTAAACAGTATGATTTGAGGAAGGAGTCTTCCCCCTTTTAATCGTTAGGTGGAGGGTAAGAGCATAAAAATTTTGAAATCGTATGATTCTATCTAGATCTGTAACATCAGGAAACAAATAATTAAGCAAACCTCTTTGATTTGAGTCATTTCTCATAAGTATCTTAGATTAATTTTCTGAATATATTTTCAGTGAGGTTTTTTTTTTTGGGGACTTGAACTTTTACCATGATATTTTCTCTTTGATTAAGAAACAATTGGTAAACTTGTAGTGGCATATTTCTCTGAGCTTTGGACAGATGGTTTATTAAGAGGGATTTGCCATTCCAATCTGGAAAGCCATGTGCAAGTGAATATGCATTGGAAATACAAAAGTAAATTTTTCATTGTTTGATGAAATTTTATTTTTCTCTTGAATTAAAGTTTGATCAGCTATTTCTAGCATATTTCCAGCTATAATTTGATGTACAATACTTCTTCATGGTTTAATTCTGAGGATAAGTAGGAAAAATTAGAGTGGGGATGGTTGACTCAAGTAAGTTTGACCAAAAATAGCACAAAACAATTGATTAGAGACTCTTCCAGGCAACCAAGATTATACTGTAGAATAACTTAACTACCCATATAAACGGTTTGTTTAGCTTGATGACGATGTACCTTGACAGAATATAAAATTCCAATACTGAATCTGTGAAAATAATGCTACAAATTCCATGCAATGAAATATAAAAAGTGGGTACAATAACAAAACCATAGGTTAAATAATTTTGAGAACAGCCACATATAAAATAAAATGGATTTGCTTCTAAGTAACCCTTGTTGAAAGCAGACAAGTGCATGCATCCGGTCCTCAAGTAGCACGTCAGCGACATTCTCATTAACTTTCTATTTTGCTCCAAAAAAATTTAATCTTCTAAATTTTTATTTAAAAATTAGACCTAATATTAAAGACGCAATATCGCTCGTCTTAAATTGTATTCGTTTATGCAACTGAAAAATTCTTTTCCAAATTCTGATGTGGACGTGCTTGTTAGGACTTTTCACATTACAGTACTGTTCAAATGAAACGTTTCCGAATATGAACAGGGTGCGTAGCGTCATGAAAAGTGCTTAAATTTGAAAACCATTTTTAAGCACCTTAAAAGTGCTTAATTTTGGAGAAAAAAAAATGTCTTTAAAAAGTGCTTAATTTTCTCGAGAAGTGCAAAGAAAACATTCTTTTGTTTTGTTTCCCCAGACGTTATATAAATCGAAAGCATAGTTATAAAGCCTTGTTTTCCGGATGTATCGAGAAAGAAAACCGACAATCGGGGAAGGAATCCAAGGGTTAGATAGATCAAGGGGTGTCAACACGTTAAGATAACGCTTATAGTCCAGTCAATGAAGGCCCAAAATGGGGATGAAAAAACGTTAAATCATATTGTTGAAAATTGGTACACATGCTCATGAAGGGCTCCTGTTGAATATACTAAAAATACCCGGTCCTGAGGGGGTGGGGGTCTCGCGCCGCCATCTTGTATTTCATCCCCTGTTTTTAGTTTTTCTTGAATATCTCGAAAGCTATTCAATATTCAAATTGCGATTGATTTAACAAATTAAAGATCTTGAAATTTCCCAATAAATGATGCTTTTGTTTTTGTCCTAGCTTTAATAGTTTCCGAAATAATGGGTCTCCAAGTTTTCCGCCACCTTGAATTTTTTCTCCAAGAATCTTGGATATTTTCTCTCCCCCTTTTTTAGTCTTTTGAATATCTCATAAACTATACAATTTTCAATTATATGTAATACAACAAATTAATGATCGTAAAATTTCCTACAAATACGTGCTTTTATTTATCCTCTAGTTTTAATAGTTTCTGAGATATTTAAGAAATACTAAAAAAGTGGGAGGATGAAATCCAAAATGGTAGCAAACTTTGAAGCCCATTATCTCGGAAACTATTAAAGCTAGAAAAAAAATAAAGGCATCTATTTTAAGGGAATTTTACGCTCTTTAATTTGTTAATCAATTGTAGTTTGAAAACTGAATAGTTTTCGAGATATTCTAGAAAAACTAAAAAGGGGGGATGAAATCCAAGATGGCGGCACAAGCTCCTTCCTCAGGACCGGGGACTTTTAGTTTAATCAGAAGCCCTCATGAATATGTAGAGGACCGGCCCGAGAGGGGTGCGACCGCACAAGGCCCCGCGCCACTGACGGATTTAGCGAAACTCAATAATTTTTTTTTATTGTTCTTTTTTAAAAATTCTTTCAACCAACTTTTATGTAAAAAAGGCATAAAATATTAATAATCTTTCTAAAAAGAAATATATTGCAATTTTTTTCTGGCTTCGAAAATTTCCTTCAAAGATCTGTTTAAAAGTGCCTCCCCAAAACTTTCGCCTACGAATAACACGGGGGGGGGATACAACGCGCGCTGGAAAACGTGCGGTATTCCCTAAGGTGGGGAAAACACTCGCTCCAGCGTTCGCAGCTTTTTTTGCGTAGAATGGGAGAAAAATCGTTTCAACGCCTTTTTTTAACCGATTGACAGAGAAATTGGACACAAATCTACCATTAAGGTAAGAAGGCCACATACCAAATTTAATTTATCGAAGTTATTTTTTTAAAGAAGTTATTGCGTTCAAAATTATGCGATAATACAAGATAGACAACCTTTTTTACGGATTTGGTCCAAAATTTGATACAAACCTACATTCCTGATGATAAAAACGTGTACCAAATTTTATCCACCTAGCGATTTAAGTTTGTGAGTTATCGCGTTCACATTAACACGGACATACAGACAGACTTCCCGTGGACGGATTTTGTCCAACATTTGAAAGGAACCTACAAATCATGTGCAAAGACCACACACCAAATTTTAGCCCTATAGCTTTAATAGTTTTTGAGTTATCGTGTTCACAGACAGACATAATTCCAAAACTGTTTTTCAGACTCGGGGAGGTCTAAAACGTCAAAATCTCAAGTTCGAATTTTTTGACGATTATAATACTCTCTCTTTGTGTACTTCGTATACGAGAAAGTAATAAAACGTGGAGATTCTTCCAAAATCTCGAGTTTGAATTTTTTGACGATTACAATACCTTCTCTTTGTATGCTTTGTATACGAGAAAGTAAAAAGTAATTGGTGGATCTAGTGGATAAGAATCCAACAATTTCCTTTGTTACCTGGAGGTTCACGTGTTTCTGATTCTTGGGCCGAATGAGCAGCAGATAGTCTTTCCCAGGGCAGCTTAAAGAAACACCTCTAGAAGAATGCTTTTTCTGCTTATCTAGTTCGAAATTGAATATATCTGTTCCCCTTGTATTCAGCAGAACTGCTAAGCCATGATGAAGCATATATCTCACAGGGATTTCTTGCTTTTCTTGTCAAAAGTGTGGTTTTCCAACATCTATGAATCCACCGTAGGTATTTGTTAAAGGGTAGTCTTTTACATTTATTCTTCAGAGTTTAATCAATAGTAATTAGTGAATTTGAATATTGGATTGTGTGAAACACGACAGGTAACTCAAGGAGTTTCCTCAGAAGCTTAATTTTCCATTGAACAATTCAGTATTGAGTATCAGCCGTACAGCAAAATAAAATATTCTGCATTTGTTCTTGCAGACAAATTTCAGGTATGCTAATTCTTGACTCGTTTTTTATAGTTATTTATTAAACAAACTTTCCTTTTATATTTTCAAAAAGAAAATTTTAATATTATAACAGGTTATCAATTTATAAAACAATGTAGTTCCCCCTTTGTTTCTGTATTTCAATATTTTTGCTATTTGTTATTATTGTATACATTTCAGACAAAACATTTTTTTTTATTAACAAACGAAAATTTGTATTTTCTTCTCTTTTACATTGGGCATTTTTCATTATAAAATGTTACTTATTTGGAATCTTTTATTGTTTTGGGAAACTACATATCAAAGTTATTTGGATAAGTTTTAAAATATAAGAAGTATTTTGAAGATTGATTCAATTTAAATACCCTAAAACCGAAACTATCAGTAGGTTGTGTATAATTGTAAATAAGTTTGTGATCAGTCAATTATCTTTTTTTAAGTTTTTTTTTTGTATATGAAGAAAGAATTGTTTGTTAATATGAAGAAATAATGTGTGAGTTTAACTTTTTTTACTGAAGAAATAACGAGTTCAACCTTTTTTAACTGAAGAAATCATGAGTTCAACTTTTTTTTACTGAAGAAATAATGAGTTCAAGTTTTAAGAATTCACTTGATAATCCAAAATACAAGAAAATACCATTCATACAGTATGAAATTTTATTTCTATATGAAATTTTATTTCAATATGAAATTTTATTTCAATATTGAATTCATGTGCTGACATCGTAAATTGACAGAAGAATTGAAAGGGGGTATTTTTTCAATACTGAAATTTTATTTCAATATTGAATGCATGTGCTGACATCGTAAATTGACAGAAAAGGTGAAAGGGGGTATTTTCTCTTTCAATTGACTGCAAAGTTAAAAATAATTTTAAGTTTCTTCAGCTTTCATGTTTTGAAACTCTAATTGAAACTATTTTCGCATTTTATAATTTTAATTTTAGCACTGAAAGTTTTCAAACTAAACAATTTTCAATACATCCTCATAAAATCAGGAAGACAGGACACATTTCTACAACATGAGTTTGCAAAAAATAATGGGAGGAATTGTATCTTTTATTTAGAAAGGAATGCTTGAATTCAGGGCCAGCGAAAGTGGGTTTCGAAAGATGTGAGCGAACAAGGCCCCACGCCGCTGTCAGATTGCGCAGAACGAAAATGAATTGCATTCATTTAGTTAATGAAATCAAAATTTGGCGTCAAGTTTTACCTTCCAGGTCACAATATTGCAAATATTTAAAATATTTATTTAAAAATAATTTACTTAAATTGTATCCAAATTTTATTTCTGTTCTAAAATTATATTGACCCTACCAATAAAGCTCGCATCTGCAGAAAAATCTCCTCAAGATTAAAAATAATAAAAAATTAGTTGAGATTTAGTATTAGAGTCGAACAATTGATTTGCTTAGTCATTTTGTCTATCGAATCCGCATTAACCAAAAATCTAAATCATGATGATATTAACAACCTGCATGCTATAAAACTTATATCAAAATGAAACAAAAACTATATATTGTAATCTTATTTTAGTAAGTTGAATACCAAATTTTATATATGAAGCAATTATTTTTGTTGTTTGATTTATTAACAATTTTTTTGGGGTGATTAAAATATTAACTTTATAAAAATAATTTAATTATTTATTATTTTCATGTATTTTTTAGTCTTTACTTAACCAAATTGTGAAATGTAATAAATAGCAAAAAGCAATAAATCATTTTGTTGGGCGAAATTTTTTCAAGGCCCCGTAATTCAACTTTGCACCGGGCCTCGCTTTTGTTCGGGCCGGCTCTGAACATGTATACCAATTTTCAAAACTATATGATTTAAATGTTTTTTTCAAACCCTTCGTTGACTGGTCTATTAATGAACTTTTTTTCCGCTTCCTCTTTCTTCAATAATGGGCACCGCTGTATATTTAAATACTGGAATGGTAATCCCGAAGAGGCAAACTACTGGTAATCCAAATTAACCGGTAATTTTTCATTTTAAGAAATGTTGAAAAAGTTCTCAGATTTTTATTGTTAATCTTATAAAAGTTGACTTAATTTTTGGTAATGACAATTTGCATTATCATTTTTTTTTTGTTAAACTAAAAAGACATCCTTTATTTTACAATAGAAGACGTTGTGCAAATACAGAAATAAATATTTAAAAAAATGATACTTAAAATTAAATATATATATATTAAATTTTTCAATAAAAACTATGTATTATTCTAAAACAGAAAACATCCTATGCTTAGAAAATACGTGGATATACGTATGCATGCATGTACAAAGGTGCTTAGTTTTTTTGGCTAAGGTGCTTAATTTTTGCAACAATTTCTCACTATGCACCCTGGTGAATGAAAACAAATCAAGATATCAAATGAAGATAATTATTTTTTAGTAATTATTAATGTTTAATTATTTTTGAGTTTATAATATTCCCCACTACGACCTTTTATACTAGTAAAAACGCAAACTGTGGCGCCCGGTACATAATGATGATTTTTTTTTTTTTTTTTTTTGTCGCTGTTGGTCATTATCAGTAGCTTAGCAAGTGTAGGCTGCGCCTTGGGCATGAAATTGTTTTTTCGCTTTCATATTTGGCTTTAAAAAGTGGCTTAAACATACTAACATTTTATCCTCATGGCGCCCCCTGAAGTTGGCGCTAGGGTACGCACTTCCGTTGTTTACGGAAGATCGTTATGACGTGACTTCTGATAACAACTTTGTGGGAATTTTGAGTAAATTGTATTACTTTGCTGGTTTAGATTTTTTTTTAATGTGATCAATTTTCCATCTTGCTTCATTTAAGCTCAATGCTAATTTGAATTACCTAAAGGCTAACTTTAGTATTACGCCTTGTCTATTGTAAATCGCTCTTGATGGACGTTTTTTTTTAAGAAAGAAGAAGTTAAGAAGAAGTTTTTTAAAAAGTTTCTGTGTAGAAAATTTAAAATTCTAAGAGAAAATAGTTCTGTAATTGTTATTCTTTACTTAAAATCAATTTGATATTTTATTTTTCTGGTTCATTTTTTAAAAATTAAAACAAAATTTTTCTTCGTTTGCTCCTGGATGAATCCATAGTTATTAGATTTGAATGCTCTTACGTATGGCAATCTTTCTTCTTTTTAACTTTAGCTAACATTTAAATGATTATTTTTTGTTTTTAAAAAACTGGATTTTCCTAAAAGCTTTTGAACCACCTTTCAAACAAGTTAGTATTTGTGGTTAAGCAGGGTGCATGAAAAGGCTTTCATGTTTCCTCGGTAATTTTCTAGCATCATTTTTATTTTATTTCAATTTCTATTTGATACATTGAAAATGATTTCTGACCATTCATAGAAATCTAGTTCCTTTTGCATTGTGAGAGAGAACAAAAAGTCTTGTTTTCATTGAACAAGAACTTGCAGGCAAAAGTGATTGTATTATTCTTGTCGGAAGATTAAATATGAAATAAATTTTTATATTTGAGTGAATCTTCCGAATGAGCTGGCACTTCCTGTTTTCATGTGGTTGCTTTTTCTTTTTTATATATACATATAAAGCAGTGCAGTAGTGTGTGTGTATACAAATCTACTGTTTTCGAACAATTGCGATGAAATTTGGCACATGTGCTCTTCAAAGCAAGAGAAAGATAAATTACAACTTTTCAAAGAACAAAAGTTAATTAAAAATGAAGCAAGATTTTGGAATTTTTCCACGATATATTCCGAAAATATTATCTCACAAAAATTATTTTTACATCATCTTAAAGTTCCAAAAATTATCTTTTCAGTGGCACCAATTTCATTTCCGCTTATTTTTTTTCTCTAATTTTAATAAAACTTTCAAAATTAATTTTATATACAAATATACGGACATTAAATACATCCCGGAAAAGAAAACAAACGAGGAACTGGTGCCAAAACACATAACAGAATTCTGGAAGAACACAAAAAAATGTTTAAAAGTAGACGATCATGCACAATTATTGATTTGGTTCAGTTATTCCATTTTAGCGGGAATTAATATAAATTATTTTTACTTTTCCAAGAAAAAAAATAGATAATTGTGCCTATAATTTCCTGCAGGATTGTTATATTGGCCTTTTTAAGGCCAAATTCTTGAACATTGGCCTTTTTTAAAAGCCCTTGGCCTTAGAAATTTTCATTTGGCCTTAAATTCATTTTTGGTCTTTTATTTGACACTTTTCAAATGGCCCACAGTAAGCTATCAAAAGAAGTAGTTCCAGGATAAGAAAGGTTTCTGCCCCCTTTCTTCACACTGTATTTGTCAGAATGCCTCTAGAGGAAGCTATGTTTGTCTCTGCACGGTATATAAGAAGCATTTTCTCTGTTTTTATTCGCTTCTGTTCATGGTCGAATAATATATTTATTTTTGGTGGTAAAATATTATTATTATTTGAGAGAGAGATGGGAATGGAAAAAGGTAATCGGATTACAGATATTTTAAAAGAAAAAGTGTTTATGTCTATAATTTCGGTATTGTTTGAAATACCTAATTTCTAGCAATTTAACAAACGTTTTAATGTGAAATCTAAGGAATAGAAAAAGTTTTCAAAAACAATATTTTGAAAAATTTTGTTAAATTGCTGGAGCATATTGTATTTGGGTGTCAGCTATTTAAATAACATTAGTATAGGCAAATTAGACCTAAATTTGGCTCGAGACGGAAATAATTATTATGAAGGTAATTCTTTCTGAAATAGGTTCCTAACGTCTCCTTGTACTTCCCCAGAAAAATCCCAAAAAATCATCCTTGGGCAACGCCCCTAAATTTTGAGTAAACGTCCGCCATCTTGGATTTCCCCCAAAACGCCATAACTCAGCAATGGACAATCATAGAGAGGTGCTGTTGGTGTCAAATGTTTCTGTTTTGCAAGTCGAACTCATTACTGCAATAAAGAGTCTGAAATAGAGAGTTGATATGATTTTATTAACATAAAACAAGTTTAAAAACATACAAAAAGCAGCATTTTTTCACAAAAAAATTAATTTGTTTGAAAAAATATAACTTGATGAAAATAATTTAAAAATCAAAATATTCACGCATAAATAAACAAGTAGTGTTCAATATCGTTCATTAAAATCGTCTTCAATTTGAATAATCCTCTCCGGTTGAAGCGCTGGTACGTTCGACTTGGACATGCTCCTCGGTATAGCGTTCATCCTCGGATTCCGGAATACTCCCATTGAAGCAGGTCTCTCCTGCACATTCGCTGCCAGTACCTGCTGTCGAACCTTAAGGAGACGGAATCAGGTCTTCAGGTGACGGAACAGTGGAAGCTTTTACTGAAGTGACGGATGAATCTTCCGACCAATACATTTCTTTACTGAAATCATGGCAGACTCGAGATACGAGTGATTTGAAGAAATTTTTAATTTGGCTGAAACAGCATTCGCCCTTCAACCAATCCGAAGAGCTCATTTCCCTGTCTCCAGGAGTTGTTGCCGATGATAGAGTTAATTGTGACTCAGCAGAGGAGCTAGGCGAAAATGCTGCCAAAAGGAATCGTGGGAAAACGATTTGCTGAAGTGACTTTGAAGAGGAAAGTGCAAGTGTTTACACTGGCCGCTATGGAAAATACTAAATTAATTGATAAAGATCCTGTAGTTTTTAACTCTAACCAACTGTTCCACCGCATCGCGTATGTTTTAAGACGTGCGGACGACCCTGAAAGTTGTCTACAGTAGGAATGGGCACCTTACCTTCAGTCTTTATACGACGACGTTGGTCTTCGCGCGAGACGAAGACGATTTTAATGAACGATATTGAATACTACCTATTTATTTTATGCGTGAATATTTCGATTTTTAAATGACTTCCATCAAGTTGTATATTTTCAAACAAATTAATTTTTTGTGAAAAATGCTGTTTTGTATGTTTTTAAACCTGTTTTATGTTAATAAAATTATATCAACTCTCTATTCGAGACTTTTTATTGCAGAAATGAGTTCTGCTTCCGAAATAGAAACGTTTGACACCGACAGCACCTCTCTATGATTGTCCATTGCTGAGTTATGGCTTTTTGAGGAAAATCCAAGATGGCGAACATTTACTCAAAATTTAGGGGTGTTGCCCAAGGAGGGTTTCTTGGGATTTTTCTGGGGAAGCATAGGGGGACCTAAAGAACCTATTTAAGAAGGAATTAGCTTTATAATAATTATTTCCGTCTCCAATCTTAATTTGCCTATACTATAAATAATATGGCGCGTTTCATGTTTTCGTGGCATAGTGGAAGAAAATCGAGTGTTCATTTTGTACCTCTTCCCTTTGACCAATAGCGTTAAAAATTCGATACACATTTACTGTTTCCGTCCAAACTCACGGAGAGCAGTGGAGTGGAATTCTTAATGTGTTGTCTGAAAGTTCAAGCAGAGTCCTTGTTCACGATCACGACATTTATCGTACGATCACACACACAGAACAACTATATACATATTTTTTTAACAGAACAGAGACAAGAGTGAGAGGGTAGCTTAGTAAAGTGCACAATGGCGCGCTCACATTTTCTGGGAACCGTTTATCGTAAAAATGCCAATTTACAGTTCAAAGCCACCAATTCTCAATTTTGGTGTACAGAATATACACCGAATTTCATCTATGTTGCGTTTTTGACTATTCGCGTTAACGAATAGACAGATCGACATATATTTAACCCGCTGACGGATTTCATCCAAAATTTGACTTAGATTTACGAGTCTGGTGATAAACCACATGGCGAATTTCTTCCATCTAGCTCGTTACATTTTTCAATGATCGAGTTCATATGCACACGGAAGGACAGGCACCCAACTTGCAGACGGATTTCATCCAAAATTCGATAAAAATCTTCAATTTCGGTGCTAAGGCTTCATCCATCTAGCTTGCTGTAGTTTTGAGCAATCCTGTTCATAGAAAGAAAGGTAGACATAATTCCAAAAGTGATTATTTGGACTGAAGAAAGTAAAAAACAAGGAAAGTCATAAAAAATCTCAAGGACAAATTTTTTGATCATTACAATATTTTCTCTCTGTACCCTTCTTATGTGAGAAAGTAAAAAACGGTTGTCGGTTTCCAATTACATAACTATGTCCGATTTCACTGTTGCAGATTCATTGGACCACAATCAACAACACCAGGGCCGGCCCGAACAAAAGCGGGTCCTGGTGCATAATTGATTTGCGGGGCCTTGAAACTAATTTCGTAAAACAAAATGATAATTTATTTCATTTTGCTATTTATTACGCAGCATAAATTGGTGTATTAAGGACTGAAGGAATACGTAAAAATATAAATAATTAAATTATTTGATTTATGAACGATTTTGAAGGTGATTAAAATGTTAACTTTACAAAAATAATTCAAAATAATGAAAAAACTATTTTGAATTATGAGAAAAAAATTTCTGCAGATACCAGGGTCATTGATAAGATCAATACATTTTTCAGAACAGTCACACACACAATTTGAATACAGTTCAGATAAATTAATTTTTAAATAAATATTATGACCCTGCTATGCAAAAATCGATGTCAAATTTTAATTTCATTAAATAAATCAATACAATTCATTTTCTCTTGCAAACAGTGGCGGCTCGTCCATTAGGGCTGCAGAGTTGCAGTCCCCCTGAAATTATTTTAAAAGCTTGTATTGTCGTCATTATTCTTTTGGCTTACTTTTCCATTTTGAGAGTTCAATGATAATCGGAAATGCCAAAAAAGTAATAAAAAATGTAAAAGGAAGACGGAAAATAAATCAAGAATTAAGAGAGAGACAGACCAGAGCTGCAGAAAGTTTTCCCCTTCCTAGGATCGAAATTTCGAGCATTTAAAAACTCGGAGCTCTCGGTCGGAAGAAAAAAGCAAACCTTTCTCCCATTGAAATTAGAACCCCGAGAGCAGCCCCTGGAGCAGCTCTCGTTTGGCGCAACTTCCTCATTTGGCCTTTTTCGGTTTCTCTCATCAGTCCAGTCGTTAAGTAATTTTTTAAATCAAATTCTGTAGGAGTTGTAATTTTTTTGCTCTTTTATGTTTTTTGGGGTGCTGATTACGAATCTGAGGTTTCCCACCAAACATTTTTTGTATAAATTTTAGTTATAGCCAAAAAACATGAAAAAAATGTTCCCCGTTTTTTTCTTATAACTGAAAAACTATCAATTTTTGGTATATCATCATTATAAACCAAAATAATCAGAGTATAAAATTTCCTACAACTTAGATCTATACAACCTCTGCAGCACTCCTTGTTTCTCAGCTGACGAGCTGCCAGTGCTTTCAAAGTCGCATTTAACGGGTCTATTCTGGAACCCCCGGTTGGGTTGGGAGACGTCACTTTTCCGTTGTTAACGTGCGAAAAAGTGACCTCCCCCCCCCCCACCCGGGGGTTCCAGAATAGACCCCTAAGTCTCTGTGTTTTCAGACAGTTTGTGAATATCATCCTAATTACATAAAAATTCCTATGATATCCCATATTCGTGATAATTTTCGAATCTCTTCTTAAAAGAAAAAATGCACTAGAGATTATGACTAGAAAATATTGAATTTGGAAATATTCTTTGACAGATGAAACAGCTGATCAGTTCCTTAAAATCAAAACTGTTTTTTCAAGTTCTTTTATTTTTACATTCAGGTGTCACTTTTAACTAAGTCTGCCACTATTTCCTTTGCAGTTATTAAGAGAAGACATGAATTCCGATGCACGGTACTTTTCAAAAAAAATTAAAAGTATTTTTAAATGTAAATTTGTATACCGGTAACTATATTAGAACTTTTAAATATCTGACTCGCAGTATCTACTTCATTCAGTATGTCATACTAAATAATTAAACTTAATAAAAATTCCAATGAAGTTTATTTTTGATTGATTGGATTTAGGATTTCTCTTTCATGTCAATAGTATATTCACAAAGAAAATTCGAAGCTAGAAAAAATCGTTATACCTGAGTGTGATCTCACAGATTTCACACTTTCGAACCGACATTCCCACATCGTTTCTGACAGTGATTTTAAAGTAAGATATATAAGAGGCTTTTTTAATATATCCAAAACACATCACAGAACTTTCAAAAAATATTATATATGCTTTCTTAACTCTCAAGAAATGAATTTGCAGAATGTCTCTAAGAACAAAATTCAAATTATGACTTTTGCAGAGCATATACTGTGCTTTGGAATTCTTTGGAAGATAAGCGCTTTTGCAAGTCTTTATGTAAAACATCTCATATTAGATCCGTTATAATTAGAGTTACCATAATTTTTTTTGGTTGAAATCCAGACACGCTGGGGAGTGGGTGGGTCAAAGTATAATATAAAATTCTAAAAGCTGCCTGCTAACGACCCTCTTTCATAATACTAGCACAGAGTTTGTGGAAGTGAAAAAAATTTAAAATGTCAGAATACAATGGATATATACAATTTTTATCAAAATTGCATTAAAAAAAAGAAAGCAAAACTGCCAAAACTTTTGAATTTTAGTTTGAACTGATGTACGAATAAGGAGACTCGTCCATTTCTTCAACGCAATGGATCTGAACAATGAATTTCCTTTCATTGGCGGATTGACGGGGGCTTTTGTAAAAAAGCTCTCCATTACTATCAAATTTTTCTCTCGCCGCATTCACTGGCGAAAATCCGGCCGTTTTGAAGATCCGAACATTAGTTCGGACGTGAGCTTCAAATTCGGACGCATGGGAACCTTAGTTATAGTACCACTGTCCAGCCCCCCTACTTTTTGCTGGAAAAATTAAATTTTTATTTCAGTTTAGCTGCCTCAAACTAATAATTATTAAAAAGTAATAGTATCCGGGAAAGTTATCTAATTTTGTACTTAAATTTTAAGTTTTGTTGTCTGCCCCTATACTCCTGGGTACTTTTAAATGTATATAAATTATTTGCCTCCCTACTTTTTCAACCCAATCGCCGCTACTGCCCCAACCATAATTCCTCTTTTTCTGATAGTTTTCAATTTTGACAGATAACCCTTTTCCTATCGAATTTTTTATAGTTTAAAAACAAATAAATCGTTCTTGTATACTATATTATATTAAACCTTTGTCTTCCCTTTATAAATACGAATATTTTATTTATTTCCCCACTTATGATAAAAACGTGCGATGTACTCAGCCGTTACAACGCAAGCATAATGAAACACATTGTTTTTACTTTTCTCGCTCTGTTTTGGCTGTGTAGTGAGATTCAAAGCCTCCATCCTTGCCTTTGATTGGTCGACGTGAAATGTGCACATATCGCGTGCTAATATTCAGATATATGCATATTCATATTAAAGTAAAAAATAAAAAGGCATTTTTAATTTGCAAAATCATGACCTCCGCGGGCCTGTAGAAAGCGCGGGGCCTAGTGCGGTCGCACCGCTCGCGCCCCCCTCTGGCCCGCCCTGAACAACACGACTGTGGATGTACATACTACTGGCTTTTGGGAACATTTAAAACATTCTATTTTAAGCAAGCTTTGGGTATTATTCAAAATATCTCTGTTCACCAGATTCTTTTTTTTTTATTTCCTATTGTTTCATTCGCAAGATTAAACCGATTAAAAAAAAATAGATAAGGATGTTTCGCCGGGCGGTGAATCTCTGTTTCGGTCCTTTTCAATTTAGACTTCATAACAGCAACATGATTTTTCTCTCTCAAATTTCAAAAAAATCCAATAGCATGCGCTTTGAACGTTACGCATTAATCATAACCTCTCTATACTGCATCGTGCTGCCAGTGGCACTCGCAGAAGTTTCAACCGATGATCTTGCTCCCATAAAAGATGCAGGAAAGTCAACTTCGAACCTTGCATTTGCAAAAACAGATCCAAAGCATCAGCTTGGTAAGTCTGTTTTCTAGTGAGTTTAACTGATTGCGACAGTATATAAATGAGTACTACTATTTGTCTTCGCGGCGTCCCAGATGATCACTAATTTATTTAAATTTGCACGTAATATTTAAATCCATCAAGAATTTAACTCAATTTTCCTTTTAGTCCTTATTTGATCGTTATGTAAAAAAAAAAATGCAGATATAAACATTTAAATTCTGCTCTCTCTTTCTTCTTATCGTTATTCTTTTTTTTTCCCTTCCATGTATTATGCAACAGCAAATTATAGCGGCTGAGCAAATTAATATGGCACTTCCAAGCTTTTGTTCGGTACCTTTATTTGCAATGCCATTTTTTCTTAACAATCAGGGTCGACCGGAGGGGGGGTGCGAACGGTGCGACTGCACTACGCCTCGCGTTTTGTAAAGGCCACGCGCAGCTGACAATTTTTTTCAAATTAAAAATGCCTTCTTATTTTCTATTTTAATCCGAATTTACGTACATTTGAATATTATACTCACGCGATATGTGCACCAATCAATCTCACAACATAGACAAAACAAAATAAGGAAAGTAAAAGCAATGTGTTTCACTATGCTTGAATTGTAACGGCCGAAGCACATCTTACGTTCTTATCCCTAGGTGAGGGAAATAAATGAAATATTCGTATTTAAAGGGAAGACAAATATTTAATATAATATATTATTGAAATTTACTAATTATTGATTTCATTGTTGTTTGTTGTAATCTTACTACTAAAAAAATGATCTTAATTTTTTAAAATTATTTTTGGACAATTTCGAAACATGACTAGCAGAGACAGGGATGCCCGGAAGAAAATATATAGGTGAATCTGATAAATTTAAGAAAAACATAAAAAAAAGGGGAAAAAAATGCTGAAAACGAAAGGAACTCCCTCGCAAAATTTTTAAAAACCAAAAATATGCAACAAACTGAAGAAACATATAGTTAGCAGTTATTGAAAAATCAAAATCCCGGAACTCAAATTACGCTGTATGACATCCCTGAAAACAATCCTAATCATCATAAAAACAGCTTTTGTCTTAATGAAGAGGAAAGTCACTATACGAAAACTGAAAAATGGAAAGATAGAAGAGTGACACCTGAATGTAAAAATAAAAGAACTTGATGAAAAAAAAAAACAGTTTTGATTTTAACCCTCTGACTGCATATTTTTGAAATACTATTTAGATGCAACGTTTTAAAACATGCTCAAATACTGTTGAACCAAGCTAATTGTTATTACATGAATGGCTTTATTAGTATAATAGGATTCAACGTTTTAAATGTACTAAGTAAACCCACTAGCTTGCGAAAATCGCAGGATACAAAATGAGACAGACGAACTTCCAACCGGCGGAAATCGCGGGATATGCAGTCAGAGGGTTGAGGATTTGATCAGCTGTTTCATCTGTCAAAGATTATTTCCAAATTCAATCATTTCTAGTCATGGGGGTACCAGAATAGACCCCATAATCTATAGTGGCATTTTCTTTTTAAGAAGAGATTCGAAATTTATCACGAATAAGGGACATCATAGGAATTTTTATGTAATTAGGATGATATTCACAAACTGTCTAAAAACACAGAGACTTAAATGCGACTTTGCAAGACAAAATGAATTGCATTGATTTATTTAATGAAATCAAAATTTGTCGTTGAGTTTTTGCATAAAAGGGTCACAATAGTACAATATTTATTTAAAAATTAATTTACCTGAATTTTGCCATGCCTCCAGAATTTCCTTCCGAGAGGCATTTTTTATTTGAATTCTAGAAAGACAAAAGGGAAAATAAACATGATCTTCAGTCGAAGCTATCTTTGCCAACTGATCGGCACGTTCGTTTCCTTCGAATAGTAAGTAGTAATAACTTCAAGTAGCTCTAAATCGAGATGGATTCATTGCTAGACATGGACTGTAAGCGAAAAAAGATTTCATCTTACAGCAAGTTTGACGGCCATAGCGTTTTTCCTAGTCATCAAACTCGCTTTTTTGGTAAAGATCCCCAATGGCCGTGTGGAAGAGTTGAAGGTTCTGTTTCTCATGTGCTCCTTGAGTGTCATAAGTGGGCTCATATGAGGTAGTCTTGGCCCAGCAATTGGTAAAATAAAGAACTCAAAGACTTACTAAAAATTGAATTTTTTAGGCGGGCCTTTTCTGATATTTTGAAAGAATTGTTTAACCTTGCTTTTTCACTTTTAATATTAAATTTTCTGGGGTTTTTTTTAGTTATTTTATTTTTTTATTCACTCCTTTGTAACTAGAAAGTTGAATTTTTTGGGATTGCTTCGCGCGACCTGTCGTTAGGGCTGCACGGCTTCTGCCAGGTCGGGTATAACTAAGTTATCTGAACTGTATTCAAATTGTTTGTGTGTGACTGTTCTGAAAAATATATTGACCTTATCAATGAACATGGCATCTGCACAAAAATCTTTCTCATGATTCATAATAATAAATTCTTTTATTATTTTGAATTATTTTTATAAAGTTAACATTTTAATCATCTTCAAGACCGTTCATAAATAAAATATTTTAATTATTTATCATTTCATGTATTCCTTAATATATCAATTTGTGCAGTGTATTAAATAGCAAAATGCAATAAATTATTATTTTGTTTTACGAAATTAGTTTCAAGGCCCCGCAAATCAACTTTGCACCAGGCCCCGCTTTTTTTCGGGCCGGCCCTGCCAGCAATAGCAATGTCCAGAGGTAAAGAACCCTGAGTTCAAGAACTCCGTTAACCAACAGCACATCCGCATCCTTTTAGCGTTTTCAGTCTTCAGATGAAGCGCAGGGAGAAATTGTACACCTCTCTTCATAGAGAGAAAAAATTCCCAAAGAACTGATTCCTAACTCAGTCCCAATTTTCTTCTGCTGCGCATGTCCAATCTCCCGACATTTGTTCACCTTTAACCTTCAGGAGAACTGTTAGATTAACTTTTTGAATTTAATTTTGTCTCGAGTCAAGGGAAAAGTGAATTTTGCTTTCGTAAAAAGTGAAGAAAGAGGCACGATAAACCATGTGGAGTATTCTCCCCTCAACTTTCTCGTATATTTTCACAATACGTGCAGTGAAGAGAGCCCGGTGTGCACTTTAGACCTCTTCCCTTTTGTCTAATATGTCCAAAATTCGATACAGATCCACGATTTGGGTGACAAGACCACGTGCCAAATTTTACTTGTCTTGCATATTGTCTGTTTGAGTTATCTCGATCGCATACACACGAACAGACAAATAAACAGACAGTCTACTCGATGACAGATTTCTTCCAAAATTTGACGCTGATCTACAAATTTTGTGCAAGGATCACATACTAAACTTCATCCATACAGTTTGTCGCGTTTTCGAGTTATCGCGTATATCATAACACATACCGGCATACAGTTAAGCCTAAAACGGATTTGGTCCAAAATTTGATATACTGTTCAGCAACGGATTCCGAGACTACCACTTTTGGACAATTTTACACAGGAAAGGGGTATCAGGCAATGAGTCTTATGAGCGCATTTCCGGAGTTCTTTGTTAGATCACGCTCAGTAAAACGTAAACATCACCCTTCCATTCGTTCACTCCCCCCCTCTTTTGATGAAAATAACTGCGCCTGGCGCATGCGCAAAAGCGCGGAGGGTTTCCGAATCCGTTGCTATACAATACATACACTCCCGTTGATTTCGTAACTCTTTATATCAGTTGACCCGTCTATAAAATGCATTCTGTGTTGCTAAGCTAGAAAATAACAATAGGATTTATAGTCTGCCATTAGAACGTTGTTCGGGCAATATCTTCAACTCCGAAATTGATAACATATTTAATTTATCATCGATAAACTCTTTCAGCTTATCTAAACCTATTCTTTGACTTAAGAATAGGTTTAACATAACTAGACAATAAACTCTATCTTTGACTTAAGATAGAGTTTATTGTCTAGTTATCTTGCTATTAAATGAATGAATCATTATAATATAACCTCAGCATGCACGTCACTCATTCATTGGTGTACCTACATAAAATAGGGCCCAGGGCAAACACCGAAACTGCGCCCCTCCTCCTTTTTTTCTTTTGAAATTTGTTCCTCATTTTCTTTTCGGTAACTTTATGCCGGGGAGTGAAAAAAATTATAAGTGCAAATAAACTTAAAAATTAACATATAAAACATTTTTGAGTTGATAGGAATTACAAATTTTTTAACGAAATGTCGCTAAATTTTCACAGAAAACTTGGTGCATGCTAATTTAACCTTTTAAATATGGCTGAAATCAGAAAATCAAAGATTTTGTAAGAAATTTTTGATATATTAGAAATATATAATTAAAAGGTGCATTCCATTTATCTCGTATTTGAAAAATAATAAAAAATGTGTAAAAATCTCTTAATCAATCGAAAAAAACTCCATACATATACGGAATTACTTTTTTGCCATAGGCAGTATATAAAATCTCTAAACATTGAAGTAAATCTTTTGCTAACACGGATAAAATCATACAAAAGCCATGGTGACTAATATATTTAATAATATTCATAATATAATTCGTCATATAATTCCATACATATCTTTAAATATGTTAATAAAATTTACTACTAATTAAATTTAATAATGTTTTATCTAGCACCTTATGAAAAAGCTGAAATTCATTGCATGAAATTATGGGATAAGCTATTTCAGAGGAAAAAAGTGCTGATTTAAATATGAATTAAAATTACAACGTTATTAATTTGTCTATGACATGTAAAATCGCACTTCCTTATTATTTTAGTAAACATTATTTACGTGCATCAAAAAGCGATACATTATTTCTGAAAAATTTTGTAGGCTTTAGGGTATCCGAAGTGTTATAAATTAACCTTTCACGCTCTAATGAAGTAAAAGTGTTTAGAATTACAATACTTTAGTATTTAAATGTTTGTACATGTACTAAACATAAGGATTACAAACAAAAAAAAATGACTGCCATATTTACACTCCTGCTCAAAAAATAAACAACAAGCACGAAAAGACGCGGTGCACATGCAAAACGGTGAATTAAAACACACAATTGACATATGAGACAGAGGTTGCATCGCCGAATGCAAATAGGCAACCAAAATTAGCATAAAAACGCAATCCCGCGGTCACAGCGCAAAGCCTTAAAAAGGGGCTTGCCGGAACTATGCTTCAGTACGCAAGCAGCGATAGTTCCGCGGAATCCGAGATAGCCAAAGCGGAAAGCATGAGTAGAAGAAACCATTTGCACGATGAGATGCGTTGGAGGGCTGTCGGTATGTTGCAAGCTGGTGCAAGACAATCTGCTGTTGCCAGAGAGCTGAATGTGCATCGTAGTGTCATCCATAGGCTGTGGAACCATTAGCAAAGGGATCAAAACGCCAGTACAAGACGTGGGTCTGGACGCCGGAGAATCACCACAACGGCAGACGATCGCTATGTTGCAATGCGGCAGACGCTGGAGGACACTAACAGCGCGACAGCTCGCGTCGCCCATATCTCGCCAAACTGTGTCGCGCAGACTGCATGAAGGAGGACTGTATGCTCGATGACCTGTTGTTTGTGTGCCTTTGTCCCCAGCGCACGTCAGAACGCGGTTGCATTGGGCCCATGAACGTCGCAGTTGGACACCAGAGCAGTAGGGCCACGTACTCTTTACGGATGAGTCTCGATTCAACATCCAGAACGATTCCCGAAGGGCAATGATATGGCGAGAGCCAGGGACACGCTATCGGGCGCCAAACATCGTCGAAAGAGACCATTACAGAGGTGGCGGGTTACTTGTCTGGACAGGGATAGCAACGAACGGCGAACCGACCTCTACGTGTTCGCTGGGGGTTCCGTCACATCTGTCCGATATCGCGACGAAATCCTACACCCTCTTGTGAGGCCTTTTATCGCTACAATGGGTACCGACGCGATATTTATGAACGATAACGCCCGCAGGCATAGAGCACGATTAGTGCGGAGTTATCTGGAGAGTGAAACCATTCCACAGATGGCGTGGCCTGCTTGATCACCGGACCTGAATCCCATAGAGCATGTGTGGGATATGTTGGGAAGACGGATTGCAGGTCGCAGTGTGGCTCCAGGCACCCTCCACGAGCTCCAACAAGCCTTACTACAAGAATGGGTATTACTGCCACAACAAGCGATCAATAACCCTATTGCCAGCATGCCTCGCAGTTGTCAAGCATGCTAGAGGGTATCATACCCGTTATTTAACGTGTAGTTCCCATTGCACATTCTGCCTACCAATTTGGGCTGTCGCGCCGCGACGGCCGTAATATATGTGTTATTGTTTGTCTTTGCTTTATTGTTTCATATGTGGTCTATTAATGCCACACCTACCTCGTGTACAACTTTCACGCATATCCATTAAATAGTTTTTGTTTTATTCCGAGTTTTGCTTTTGTTGCTTATTTTTTGAGCAGGAGTGTACATATTTAAATAATTATTTTATGTTGAGTATTGGCAGTTTAATGATTTGTTAGTCAAGGCAAATTATGTTATTTATTATGTTTTTTAACGGTAAAATTAATTGCTGACAGAGAGGAAAGAAAACGCTTCACATTACGGCAGGAATTGAATTTCTCTTCTTTATGTATTTGTTCTCGTTAATTATTAAAAAGCGCTTTCATTTGTCTTGATTTAAACGTCAATACGGACTAATAATTTTTACCAGGAATTGCAAAACTTTATGCGGTCTTCTCTCTCTCTCAGTATTTTTGTTTGTTTGCTTTTGGCAGAACAACAGCATCTAGGTTTTGCGACATAAAATTTAAAATAAATACTATCGCATTTTCATCATCCAAATTATACAAATATTCAGTACTAAAAGCAATGTAAAGATAGCTAACTTACGTTTTTTAAAGATGCCTGAGTGCTCTTACACTGCGCGAAAAATATGGAGGAATGTTTTCTATTCTTCACTCATTGCTGGTTGAAAATAGGAATGAAACTTTTGAACAATTTATCACCAACTTCGGAAGAAACTGATATCAATCAGTATGAATTAGGCGTACCGTGTGAAACCATCAGAAACCCAGCTGAGATAATCATCCTTAACCATCTTTCCTTATCTCCTACCCCACCGAGACTCAAATATGTGAAAAGGGGTCGGCAAATCTCTGAAACATAATATTACTTGTTATTTTGTCGCAGCTTGAGGTTTCCGGGTTGTAAAAACTACTGTATCGTTAAGATTTCCCCACACTTTGTTGATACCATTTCAATTTTTAAGAATCTTGGGAGGAAGAGCTTCAAAAAACCTACTTTTCTTGTAAATAGAATCAATTGATTCTTTAATTTTGCGTCCCCTGGATATTTCGCCCAGGGCACGCGCCTCACCCTAGTTATGCCACTGCATTCATTTAGATATTGTCTTAAACATAACTTCAGATGGACAAAAAATATAAAAAATATCAGAAAAAAATGTTTTTAATATTTTTAAATTTTTAATGCTTTATCACGTCCTTGTAAGAATAGTTTTTTAGAGAACTAATATAAGTTGTGTTACAAATACTAAATGAAATTATTTGACCTCACGTTGTTTCTGTTAACGTAAATCCTTTCCGCTTATCTGGAGGCTGTCCTGTTAACGTTACATCTTTAAAACATCATTATAAGATGAATTTTAAAGAACTACTACAAATTATGTTACGAATCATAACTGCATTCATTTGAAGTAAAGTTTCTTGATTAATGTTTGCATTTGGTGCTCTTTGTAAGTAATATATTTAAATATCTTTACGAACATGTAATGACGCTTCCCCACAATATCAGTCTTATGGTTGGAAAGAGACAGTTACTGAGGTTCTTACTAGCCATCGGGGGTAGGTCAAGCCAATACCCCTGACCTTGATGACAAATTGGACGACTTTGGTGACAAAATGAAGGTCCTCGAAAATACTAGAATTGTCGTTCTATCTCTATTAGGAACGGAGTTACGGAGAATCTTTGATAGATTTCTATTTGATGTCACATCCTGTCAGAAAAGGGTATAAATATCGATCTACTCAACGAGGAATTAATCTCTTTGGAGTCTTGTTCGCATTGCATGTTTGTCAGCTGTTAGACGCCGAGCGCTATTGCTCGTACTATTACTGTTATTATTATTAGTGATTTGCTGTTTGCTTGTGTTGCTAATTTGTGAAAGTTCTGTTCTTTTCGTGATACCTGTGCTTGAGTTTCTGGAATATTCGTTAAATGAAGCGTCGTTCTCCATCATCCTGCTTGTTGGACTGCTTTCACCGTACACACACCGGACGATTTTCGTAACAATATGAATATTAAAACCAATCCTGTAGTTTGTGACAACTCTAGTTGACAGTAAGGTGTATCATTGAGCGCATTTTAATAGACAGGAATATGATTCTATTGCATTTAAAAGTAGCTGATGCACAAGGTGCTTCAAAATTCGACAAAACTGTTAGGAGAGTTAGAAAGCGCATCGATAAGCCAGAATCACAGAGGAATGTATGACTGTAAACTCCACCTGAATGAGCTAGAGCAGCGTTTCACAACCTTCCCAGCTGAAAAAAAAATCTGCAGAAAAAAATTTTGAAGTTTTTTTCAAGATTTCTGCAGATTTTTTGAAGACAGAAAAAATATGCGTTTTTCTTCAATTTAATCTTCATAAAATCTGCAAAAAATTTCTTATTATATTTTTCTCTAAATATTCTGCAGATTTTTGTAAGACAGCAAAAACTCTGCATTTTTGTCTTCAATTCAATTCGCAATTATTTAGCAGATTTTCACAACATCATTAAGCTTGACCAATAATCTGTTGATTTTTTCAAGATTTAACTGCAATTTCATAATATCTGCATTTCTCTAAAAACATATTTTGCACCATTTAGTCTTTTTATTTTTAAGTACCCCTCATTCTTAACCACCCCTCTTCGCAAAAAAGTTTCGATTAATAATGTCAAGGATTTCGGTTAGCTGAAATGTCAAACGACTCGAAATAATTTAATAACATTTTTAAAGTTTATTTTTGATTTTACATTTTATTCCATCATTTATAATAGCATTAGTTCAACGCCAAATCAAATGAAAACAGCACTGAAATTATTTCGCATGAACTTATGATGAAAGCTAAAAATTACTCAACATAATAATCAACTAGTTAAGAGAAAGACATTTTCAATGCCACTCTTGAGCTTATTTCATTGAGCTGAATTTTATGAAATTAGATTCAAATGAAGATTGGTATAAGCTCATGTTTGGAGCTGAATAAAGTTTTTTGTGTTCTATATTCTTAATCAGCACATAAGGCGAGAATGTTCTTTCCACGAGAAGAACACAGAATGAGAAGTTCTGAGTTCGTGAGAAAGGCATTAAATATTTTATTGCTTTAACGCTGAGTTCTTGATACAGTAAGCTTTTAGATTACACACGAACTTGCGGAAACAAAATTCTGCTACTTCTTTTCCATTTTAATCCCTTGTGTTTTGTGTTTTCCGCCTTTACTAACATTACTCTCGAGTCGCGTACCCTTAACTGATCCTTACGCATACCCTTAACTGCCGCGTACCCCCAGGGCTACGCGGACTACCCTTACTTCTACAAAATGCTGTACAATATTCATACGATATCTTTACGATGTCGTGCTGCGTTCAGAATATCGGAGCAACATCGTGGAGACATCGTAAAATATCTTGTGCTAATAGGGAAAGGTTGGGAACCTCTGAGCTAGAGGATACTCGAAGATGCAGAAATGACAAGGAGAACAGGTGAAGATTCTTTATTTGCGGATAATTTACACTTGGACTGTACGCGAACACGTCCATTTTCACAACAAATACCCAGAATTCTTCACAGTCATGCACGCTTCACAATGGCGGCTCACGCATTAGGGAGCCTTTCCGAAAATTCCCGCCATTTCGCTAACATTTCTCTCCGTTGATTTGACAAGTTTCTAACTGACATTTTCACCGAAAATGAGGTTATGAGTTTATACTTTTATACTAAGTCAGATCTACACAGCGAACTGGCTCTGTCTGCATTCTAGTGGTAAATAAAAATAATGTGGAATGGTTCTTTCGCTGCAGATGATATCTGTGCTCTTCAGTTTGACAAGGTTCTGCCTGCTTTTATTGTGAGCACTTATCAACTGTGTTATTATTCAAGCAGGCTGTGATTGTTTGTTTGGGAGCTAACGGGGATTTGTGTTCATTATAAAAGTTCTGTGCACTGTTTTACAACAGAATGAAGTTAAATTCGTTACCATAGCAACATGGAAAATGAGTTGCGCGATCTAGATAGCTTGCCTGATTTATTCAGCAATACAAACAGCGAAGAAGACCGGATGGAAAATGAAGAGGAAGCAGATAATGAGAAGAATAGAAGAAAAATTAAGTCATCAGGAAGGAAGTTTTCCTTTAAGTTTTTTTTTTGTGTGTGTGTGTGAAGGGAGAGAAAATAAAGGTATGCAGGTCTTTCTACTTAGGAATATATCTCTATCGCAAAAGCCAGTGCACACTTCACATTCAACTAAAAGTTTGTGAACCGTCACACCAACCCAGGACCAAAGGGAAAAGAATGGAAGTAGTAGAAGAGTTCTCAAAGGGGAACCAGTTTTAGTAAGAGAACACATAAAATCCTTCCTCATAGTAGAGTCCCATTACTGCTGGACACATACCAAAAGAGAATATTTGGGTTCTCACCTTAATGTTGGGAAAATGTACGAATAGTACTTTCGATAGCGTTGTACTGAAAAAATAACTGCAATTAGAAAATCAATGTAACTATAGAAATGTTGTCACGGAATTTAACCTGGAATCTCTCCCACAGAAGCGATATATGTGACCTTTGTGAGAAATTCAAAATGGCAAAATTAACGCAAACACTGACAGATGGCATTAAATAGGAGTATGATGCATACCAAACGTCAAAAGTGAACATGCTAGAAGTTAGGAATGAGGAAAAGAAAAACAAAAATTTGCCTGTATTGTTATTTAACTTTCAAAATGTAATACTGACTCCACATGCTAATATAAGTTGTTTTTTTTTCCCCTGAGAAAATTAAACTCATACAACTTCACTGCGTACTACATGCCTACTAAACAAGTATATTGTGCCTTGTGGAGTGAAAATTTATTTGGCCGCGCTCGTAATAACATTACTAGAGTTTTTCACAAAATACTGACCGTACCAGATGAGGAAAATGACATAACTGAGTTGATAGCATGGTCGGATTCGTACGTTCCCCAAAATCGAAAGTCAATCATTTCAAAATCAGCTCTCCATTTTCTCACGGATAATCCTCAAGTAAAATAAGTTACAATAAAGTACTCCTTAGCAGGACATTCATGCGTCTAAGAAGTTGATAGTGTTCGCAGCAACATTGAAAAAGTCATGAACAAAACCGACTTCTGTTCTCCAATTTGATTAATTAGAATATTAAAACAGATCAATCCAAGAAACCCATATCGTGTCATACAAATGCAACTATATGATGTCGACAAATGATGGCTTTAAAGATTTTCAAGGAAAAGTAAAATTTCTAAATTAAAAGATTGTGCCATTCGCTAGTGTGGTAATTTTGAAATTTACCAGAAACTTGCACATGGTGAATTTCAAATCATAGCACTATAAATTTGAACCAGAAAATTCCGCAAATATCAAGTTTGCTGAGACACCTGTAAGGGACTCGAAAAAACATATCAAATAGAAAAAGACCTCAGAAAACTGCAGTTTGAGTGTGTTCTAAATAAAACATAAGGTTCCAAAAGAAATAAGTGACCAAAAAAAAGAAAGATTAAAGACAGGATTTCCCTTCATGCTTATACAGGATAGGGAATATTATAATGCTATATTACATTTTTAATTTACATAATAATGGTGCCATTTAATTTGTCATGATACAAAATGTTATTTTATTTTTTATATTAAATTTTGAATTGAGTTGCAATTTATATAATGAAATTGTTACTTTGATAAAGTTCTATGTGCAGTTACAATTATGTCTCTTTCCCGAAAGCTGTTTCTGTTTTGAACAAAGTTTTAATTGCATTTTGCTATGTTCTAAAACAAAGTAAGTAAATAATTTTTTTTTCAAATAAACTATGGAAACTCTAAATGAAAACCTTTTAATGTAATCCTTAAAAAAATAATCAAATTAGATGATAAATAAAAAAAACTGTAATCGGTAAAAACTTTAAATTCAAAACTGATTTAGATGCAGTTGGAACCTTGTCAAACCAAGGCACCGATTTACAACGACGAGTTCGGAATGTCCACCATCTCAGCATTCGTAAATTGTTGAATGCTTTCTCTACCCAAATGAGACTTTAAATGACCAGAGCTGATATCCAACTACAGTGCTGGAGAACAGCGCCTTCTAGCTCATCCAGTTAATGCTTCCAGCCTTACTTTCCTATGTGATCTGGCTATTTTTTGTGTTTTCTACCTCCCTTAACAGTTTGAACGTTGAATGGCCATTTATTTAAACAGAATTTAATTTTAAACGTTTGCAAAGGATGCTCTTTATAATAAAACCCTACATTTAAAACGATAGTTGTTTTGTCTCACAGAGCTGTTTATATATATTTATGTTTATATGTTTTTTACAGTTTCTATATCTTCTCCAAAAATAGAAACGTAACAAGTCATAACTGGTGTGGCGGTCTTGCGCAGCTCTCTACGT
Organism: Araneus ventricosus; assembly: GCA_013235015.1. Taxonomy (NCBI): domain Eukaryota; kingdom Metazoa; phylum Arthropoda; class Arachnida; order Araneae; family Araneidae; genus Araneus; species Araneus ventricosus. The sequence continues at coordinate 494,593 of BGPR01000413.1, forward strand.
AATGTCAACATGAAGTATCTAGGGATCAGCCTCATTCTGAAATCCCCCCGGCATTCGTTTAATTAAATGTTTCGGTGAAATGATGCCTTTACTGAAGTTCCGATGAATGGTGGTGGTCAGTTACCGTCATTTGACAATTTTTTCTCTCTTCGAATATATCTTAGCATACGAAGATCCTCTCTCACGTTAAGATCCATATGAAATCAAGGGAAAGTGTATTCGCAGTATTTTATACACTTTTATTTATTTATTTCGAATTTCATTCAAGGTCAATTATTTTCGAGATGTCTTCTTCTCAATTGTCACTGAGAAAATCTTTATCCACTAGGTCAGCGGTTCCCAACGCATGGGCCGCGGCCCACTTGTGGATAGCGTATTAGAGGGCAGCGGAACGCTAGTCAAGAGTCGAAGTCAAGGAAACTCCAAGAGTCGCCACTTTTTTTTTTTTTTGTTTATTTGATATATTTTTAATGCTTTTACGATAAACTTTACTAACAATTGACACATACGTGCACATAATATGTGAATGTATTAATTGTGCTTGTATTTTTTACTTGTATATTTAGTTGGTGGGCCTCAAAATATTTTTTAATACAACAGGTGGTCCGCACAACCAAAAAGGTTGGGAACCGCTGCACTAGGTAATTCAAGATTCGACGTACAAACTGTTGGGAGTGGTAGAAGCAAAAAAATAAGCTAGATTCACATAGGAATGTATGCCTGTATACATATAAGGTAGAACAGAAGGTTCCCAACCTGTGGTACCCGCACCCCTGGTGTAGGGGGGAGGACCAGTTAGGGGCACGCGAAAGCAATGCTCGCAATGGCGAAAAACAAAAAATATAAGGGATTAAAATGGAAAAAAAGTTATAGAATTTTGTTTCCGAGTTCGTGTGGAAAGTGAAAGTCATGCAAGTCTTTCACCTACTGGGTTGTAGCGAAAGAAGAGTACCAAGAACTCAGTGGTGAAGCAATAACCTTTCACAAACACAGAACTGTTGAAAAGAACATACTTGTCTTATGCACATACTAACTGATAACCCGGCTTTGCTCGGGATCCATATTTTTTTCATATGTCGGCCTCCGGGTTTAATTTTTTCCCCAACAAATATCGTCGCTAACTTTCCTCAACAAACGTAAATCTCCTTTGAACTTTCAAATATATCCTTTACCTCATAACAGTATGATTTGAATGAAAATGGAAAAAGTTTGGAAAAAAACTTTTATTTTAAACTTTTAAAGGATATACCGTATAATAACTAATACAACTTTCCAATGAACGATTATACTATACAGAATTTTCCCGGTGTTGCTGATTAAAATTATAAACTTAAAAAAATCTTTAGAATGAACAAAATCTTAATAAAAATATGAGTTGCATAATAAAACATCAAAAGAAAAAAAAAGAGAGAAAAAATGCAAGAAAATGCTTTTTTCCGATGTTTAAAAATTAAAACATGGTAGCATAATATCTCGCCGAAAATCGTCTGCGAAAGAAAGGCGTTTTTCAAAACTAAAAAAATTCTAAAAACCAGGAAAGTTAGACAGAAGCTTGAAATTACTCTTATCAGAGGGAAGAAATTCTGGACTTTACAAAGATAAAAAAAATTACGGTTCTCCGATGAGAATACATGCAGAAAATTTGAGAAAATAGGCAACCACTTAATATTATATCGATAAAAATCTAATTCGAATTTTAAAATAATTTTTATTTCGTTAGCTCCTCTTGTACTAATCCATCACTGTGACAAATCTAGTCCCGGTAAATCAAACGGCCTGGGTGTACATAGAGAACAAAAAAAAAAAAAAAAAACCGAACATACATACATATTCAGAAAAATAAGTTATTTTATATATATATATTAATAACAAATATCACATTAAGCTTGACGCAGTTCCATACGTGAGATTATATTAGTCTTCATTTGAACCTAATTTTATAGAACTCAGCCCCATGAAGCAAGGTCAAGGATTGCATTGAAACTGTGAATATTCATTTGAATAGTTGTTTATCACGATGAGTAAATGTTCAAAAGATATCAAATGAAAATTGGTGTAGAGAAAGGAAATTAGGAAAATGCCGAAATTTTGATAGGAACTGCCGAAGAAATGACATTGTCAAAGACTACTATTTTTATTTCATACCAGATAGATTTTTAATGTGCATCAGAAATTTTTTAAAACACTTTCTGAAATAGGAAGGAATCTCGATTCAGTTCTAGGAGTAATCTACGAGCAAGATTCCCCTTTCAACAGGAAATGTGACACCAGAGAAGAGATACCAGCAGGAAGGAAGCCATTTTACCGTTGCCCTTGTTCTCTTTTTACTTTCTTTTATATACATTACACACAGACAGCAATTTAATCGTCAGAAAATTCTACCTCGAGATTTCAATGATTTTCGACATTTAAGACATCTCTTGGTTAGAAAAAAAAAACTTTAATAATTCTGTCTTTCCGTCGGTATGTACAAACATACAACTCAAAAACGCAATACGGTAGAAGATTAAAGTTTGGCAGCATGAAATTTTTGAACCAAATCTGTCGACAGGGAAAGGTCAAATTTTTTGAAATCCAACTTCCTTTCAAATGTACCCTTATATCAAAAATACAAAGAGAAAGAGTTAATATCTTCAAAAAACTTTTTGACTTCCATATTTTGATAAATATCCACAAATCAGAAATTCCTGAGTCCGAAAACAAATTTTTTGAAATAATGTTTCTGCGAGCGTGAACACAATAGTTCAAAAACTCAAAGAGCTGAATGGATGAAATTTGGTAAGTTTATCTTACAGCAAAATTGTAGATCTGTATTAAATTTTGGAGAAGTAATACTTTAAAGAGAAGAGATACTTTTATCAAAAACATACGCAATTTTATTCGCTAAAATGTGAAATATAACAGAAAACTATGCCATATTTACGAAAATATTTTTGGAATGAAGCATTAAATACATTTAATTTAATTAAATACATTTATCTCAATAAATAATATTTATTAAGATTAGCAGGGCTCCTTAGCACCCTAGGCAAAGAAAAATTTATACGTCACTTACCAATACGAACACATATTAACATTCCTAAACAAACATAACACAGCCGAATATAGACGAATTTGATGCAAAAATTTATTGTTTTTTTTTAATTAACGAAATATTTTAATTGCGCATAAAGAAAAAAATATTTCAGTAATATTCATTAACTTGCACATTAAGCATTAATAATCCATTATCATACTTAATAATATATTTACAGTTATGGTTAAAAATATTGCAATCCCTTATTTAGTATAAGGGATAGGATAATTCTGTTTGATTGGCAAGCGCCCCATTGTTGTGGCGGCTTTGGGCGATTGCTTAGTGTCTCCTGGTAAAACCGGCCCTGGTTTCATTTCCCACAAACTGAGTTTCCCATACACAATTTTCTATGAAAAAATTGTATGCATAGATAAATGCTATATCTTACCACTGATTTTTTTAATTTTATTTTTAGACTGCAAATGTGACAACGGAACCTGCGTGACGGATGGAAACAAAACAGTGTGCGTTTGTGATCCTGGTTTTGGTAAAATTGGCAAAACAACGTGCAAAGGTACTTGTTATTCTCAAATAGCAGCAGCGGATCTCAATCTTCTAGTCTCTGATACCCAACATTCCTCATCATTTGAGAGCCATTCCAGAGCTCTTTACTAACTTTTGTGCTAATGCTAATGTTAATCTAATGAACTTCGAAATTTTGATATTAATTTATTAATATCCATCTATAATTACTAATATAATAGCCAAGATCTGTCTCTCGGTAACGCTCTAACGTCACCAACAATAAAACTCACGCCATAGCACTGCGAGACGTTAAACAGCATTATTTCATTGTTAGAGAACCTAAATTTCAGTAATTTTAAATTTAAAAGAGTAATTTTCTGTCTAATTTCAAATTTAATAGCTCTAAAATAGTGAAATAAAAATTGCCATCCATTGATATAAAATTTATCTCGCTATGGCCAATAGTTCCCGAGAAATTTTAAATTATATTAATCATATATTTCAAATTAATTTCCGTTTTTCAATAGAAAGTAGTCAATTATGTCAGTGTAGGTACATCATGCGCGTGATACAGTTTATTGATGTTTATTTTATTTGTTTTCAATCAATGTTATCATTTCTCTCGCATATATATCTATTTAAACAGGTCAAATTTGACAGGAAATCTCTCGAATGAAGAGGCAATTTGCACCCGTCATACCATGATGGGTTATTTTCCAGTTACTTAATATGAACACTAATTTTCTATGTTTCCGAAATGGTATTATAGAAATTTTTTCAATTTTTTACCCTCATTGTCTTGCGTCCCTATCTTACAGGGATTACTGAATTACAGTATCAAAATCATATTCTCAAAGAGATTTAACCCTTTATAAGGCAATTTTTTAGTAGTGGTAGAATAAAATAACTTTGGGATAGAGATTAATTTAAGAAAAGAAATTCATTTAGGTTATTGGATGACATTAATATTTTGCCAATTAATTAATAATTAATTACTATGTCAAGACACATCGTTATGGTTTGAAATAACAAGCTGAAATTTATAGGCTTTTGTTTCATCGAAAAATTTGTCGAAAAGTTACGCCAACTTTCTTTTCCTCGTTAGGAGTTGGCACATTACTATCTCAAAATACAATGGTGTCCAAAATTTAAGCACAATTCTTAAGATTCAAAAAATTGGGAGTTAATATTGATACTATGGTTCGCAATCGCAATCGGTTGCGGGGAATCGTGGGACATAATATCGTCAGAACTCAATTTTATAGTGAGATTACGTCACGAAGTCATTTAGAGGAGATAACTAGAAAGTGATGAAGACGAAAAGAGATTTTGACCCATCCAGTTTCACAGAAAGCTGATAATTAGTTGAAACGTTCATCAATGGCTGTGTTTGATGTGCATAATATTTGCATACATTTTCGTAAAAATAGCACGAATATTCGGGAAGATATAAAGGTTTCTTTAAAAAATCCCAAATTTTTCCGCGTGTTTTTCCTTATAAGACAGTAATACATTAACAAATTTATAAATTGATTAAATTAATTAAATAATAAAAATTCATAGTATTATATATAAAGGCGCAAATGCAGCTATTTATAATATAATACAGAAGCAAAAATTAGATAAACTAAACAAAAATTAAAATGAAACAAAAAGAAAGAAAAACGTAAAGACAAAAAAACAGCAAATTTAGACAAGAACAATGACAATACATCTTTAATCGTACGAAAGCAACAGCCTCAAGTTGTTGCATCAACAGAAGGTTGAAACGATAATATTTAAAACACATAAAAATATATAAAAATGAATTTCGAAAGTAAAAATTGTTCAAAAAGGAAGAAATGAATAAGGAATCGAATGGTGAACTTTATCGAAGACCACTCACCATAAAGATTCCAAAATTAGACAAGATTTTCTGTCAAGGGTAAGATTATAAATCAAAATTATACCCTTTGTGGCCTGAATCCTGTCCAAAATCAATATTTGAATCATTTTGATGAATCAAAATGCACAATCCTTAAAATATCAAAAAGTACTAGAGAGTGTGTTAACCCTAACACTCTCTGCCGAAATCTCAGATGCAATACAGACGACGCCAATATACATGAAGCAACAAAAATTAAAAGCAAGCACGTAGCTCCCTCTATGAAGAAAAATTCTAACTAATTAATCAGAATAAAAAACTAATATTTAAACAGTTTTAGCAAATTAAAATAGAAAAAACCATTAATATATTAATTAGAGAAATTTTTATACTCCTTTTAAAAAACTATTAATATTAATGAAAGAATTTGGGAATCCGTTGTCTTTAAGAATATTTTTTAAATTATCTAAAGCTTTAACTAAATTAGAATGGTTGCTACATATGCTATTTATTCTATTAATTTGAGAAAAAATGGAATTCCTAAAAATTTTATAATGAAGATTTGTATGAAAATTACAAAGTATTATAGCCTTAAAATTAAACTCATTTCTTTTATCAAATAAGCCAACAGATATACCTGAATTTAATATTTCAATTTCCATATCTAAAAAATTGCATTTGTTAATTTCTGTATTGGTTTTGTTTAATTTAAGCTCTTCTGGATAGCAGTTATAAATGGAATCAAAATTATCATAATTAAACACTATAAGGTCATCAATAAAACGAAAACCATAAATAATTTCATTTTTAATTAATTCCCTCTCATATGAATGTAGAAAGATGTTTGCCAATGCACTAGAATAATTGCAACCCATAGGGATACCAAAAACCTGTTTATAGTATTCAATTCCGTTAAAGAGATAGTTTTCACAAATATTAACTCTGCAGATTTCTATCCATTTATTTTTTTCAATTAAATCAGTGTTTAGGTATAAATCATAAACATTTGAGCAAACTTCAATTAGTTTATTGTGTGGAAGGCTAGTGAATAGATTTTCAAAATCAAATGTATTAATGTTATAAATTTTATTATCTTTAATAAAATTTAAAATTTTAGTGTTGTTATCTATAATGAAATTCTCTTCTTTGATTTTTTTAAGAATAATTTTTAGAAATTTAAAGAAAAATTTACTTAAATGATTTTTTCCTTATAACATGGAGAGTTTTCTACCAAATTGTACGGAACTTGCAAAATACTTGACAGTATGTAAAAGAAGCCCTGTATTAAAATTTGAATTAAATACTTTGAATATTACAGGAAATATGAGTATTTTTAATAAATATTTTTTTACTCGCATGGGCGAAACGAAGCGTAATTTTTCTTTCATAAATTCAGAGCCAGATATGTAGGGCTAGTTACATAAAAATTACAGTTCAATACCCTTGATATTCAGAAACATATCGGCACTGCAAGAGGTGAATTGCTTTTGTTTTGTAAGAGAAACAAAATGATGAGGGTTCTTGCACAAATTGATATTTTTTAAGCTTGAATCTTCGAACAGTAATATTGAATTTTATGAAGGTTGAATATCCTGAATACTTATGTATACTTATAAATTAAATACATAATTTGAATTGCATTTCGATTATAACTATTCGAAGATTCAAGTTTAAAAGATTTCAGTTTGTGCATGAACCCTCATCATTTTGTTTCTCTTTGTGCATCCTCTAGCTCATCCGGGTGTCGTTTTCAGCTATCATTGGCGCAGCGACCGGGGGCAAGGAGGGATTATAAATGGCCCCGGCACCATGGGGTCAAAACAAAAGAAAATTTATATCATTTTTAAAGTGAAATTCCATGGAGGAGAATCACCAGGAACCAGGGGAACTTGCATCAAACCTTGCTAAACCAATGGTGACGACTGGGGGGCGAAAATATCGTATTAAGCTCCAGGTGCCAGTTATCCTCGCTACGCCACTGTCAGTCATACATTCTTATGCGATTCTGGTTTGCCTTCTTGTGCTTTCAACTTCCCATAGTAGTTTTCGCTGCCAATTTTGAATCACCCTGTATAGCGAAATGTTTAACAAAATAAAAGCAATCGTATCAGTGAAAGTGCTACTTTTTCAATTCTCATGAACGTGTCCTCTCATTTAAAGCATGCGAATGCGGAACAGGCTTCAGCTGCACCTTTGATGTCGGCTTCTTCAGTACTACCAAGAAGTGTCTCTGTACTTCTGACTTCGTGGAGAGAAACGGGGTCTGCAAAGGTAAGGCAACCAATATTTGTGTTGTGGTGGTGTTCTAATTCCATTTGATCTAGCACAGGGTTGGGGAACCTGCGGCCTTTTTTAGTTTCTTATGTGCTCTTACCAGTTATTTACAATGTGCATTGAAATTATATACTTGTCTGTAATCTATAATAGAAAAGCTCTGAGATGTCTGTGACGCTTAAAATAACCCAGCCCCTTTTGTCTACGTCATTATTGAACTAGCAAATCGGATAACTATATAACAATATTACCTCAACTTTCAACAATGAAAGAGAAACACGCAATTAAATATTTGTTTAAACAATGAAAACTGTTTGAATTGCGTTGCAACAATGAAAAGTATTGTTGTAAATTATGCCAAAAAAGATTGAAATTAGGGAAAAAATTTTAGAGCAACTTAATTAATATCATTAAAAAGGTCAAAAGGTTGATATCATTCAAAACGTTTTTTGTACTTTCAGGTGGCGTAAAGTGATTTTTGTGATGTAATATTTTCGGAAGTTATTGAGAAAAACGTCAAAATTTCGACAAATTTTTTAATTAATTAAAATTTTGAACAAAGGGCTCCTAAATGCACATTCCCATCCTCCAAAGTTTATTTGTGCCAAATTGCTTAGGTCTTGGTCCAGCGGTCTGCCCTGTAGAGCGCCAACACACACTCTCCTTTGTTATTAGTGGAAATTTAGTAATGGATTTTGCATTATTTTTACTCGGATAAAACGAAAGTAATCTTTAAAAGTAAAGTTATTAACAAAGCAAAAGTTAGAGCCAAGTGATTCATCAATCCTGTTTTTCGTTTTTTCATTTATTTCTTAAGCACTCAGCTAATGTGCATGAAATTTTGTATTACATCTTTCGTGAGTAAATCGGTGACAATCAATTCTGAGATATGGTTTGCGGGCTAAAAGACCGTCTTAGATGGGCACAAATCTTCTGGCATAATAATAATTACAGAAAAATAATCTTTAAGACTTTGCTTGTGCGGCCTTCTGCCCAACTGCCAAAATTTAATGAGGTCATTCAGAACAAAAAGTTCCCCCGCCCCTGAATTAGCATATCTCGGTAAGTCAGTAGGTCGCGAACTCGTGATAAAAGGGAAGTGTGGCATCGTCTGTTGGTCAATGCGAGCTCAGAGCCACCTGAGGAAGAAGCCTGACTTAGCTTCAATGTACGGGCAGTAGGTGGCCTTCCTGGAGGACTTTCAGGGATAGCTGGACGACAATTGCATTTCGCCTGTAGGAAAACCAGAGAAGCTTCCAACGGCCGGCCAACTATTCATTACTAAAGTGCAATTGATCTACCAGTTTTTGAATAATGCTGGTTAAACACACAGGCAGAATATAGGCCACTTTCGATCCCTTTTGGAGGGAAAAACTGCAACTACCACAAAATTGGAAAATAAATAAAGGAATGAACCACTTAATTTTGATAAATAAGAAAAAAATTCGTTCTAAAATCCTTTTCTTTAAATTTAATTGAAATATTTTATCCCAGGAAAATTTTATAAACTATTTTGAAAACAAATATACAAGATTCTAAAAAACGCTCTGTGAAAGTTTTCGGGATCCCGGCTTTGTTCTGCGTGTCTCAAGTGCGATCGCAACCCGAGGCTAAAAATGTCTCATTTTAACCCCTAGCAGTGTAGTTTTCTGTATTGTCTAATTAGATGACAACCCCCACCCATCTGTTTAGGGGGATACGTTGTTGTACTAATTCAACTAAGAGCCCATAGAATACTTGAGATATCAATGAATGTCCGGTCATTTTTGTATCGAATTATAACGTTTATGAACGGCTTAATTTTAGATTATAAGGGTAAAAATGCCATAATTCGATGCTCAAACTGAGTTCAGGATACACTAGTAAAGGGTTAAAGACTGGAGAAAGGTGATAGTTATAGGGAATTTATTGTGCTGAGAGAAAAAGAAGTGCCGTGAAAGTTTTAGGGTCCCCTACTTCTGCTCTGCGTGACCCTATGTAAAGGAATCCTGAACTAAATATATTTTAACCCCTTAACAGTGTAGTTTTTTGTACCTTCTAATTACATGGCTTCCCTCTGTTTAGGAGATACGTTGTCGTTTAGATTCAACTAGATGCCCATAAAATACTTGAGATGTTAATAGATTACAGGTCATTTTTGTATCGAGTTATAACGTCTATGAATGAGTTACTTCTAGCTTATAAGTTAAAAAATGACGTAATTAGATGCACGAGTGGATCTCGCGCAAAACTATTAAGGGGTAACAGTAAGTGTGCACACACGCGCTTTGTGTCGGACAAGCCAACACAAACTGCGAATAAGCGGCTTGAATCACATTGATAGCAGTTTGGAAGTACACACATACCTCCGGTTCTGTTCCGATTCGAGAAGAAAGTATTAAGCAAATGTATCGGACAAGTCATTAGCGGTACTCTTGCTCTGCGGAACGTACACTGGTGTCCAAAAGTTAAACACAATTCTTAAGGTGCGAAAAATTTGGAGTTAAGATGAATGCAATGATTCGCAATCAGTTGCGGAGAATTGTGGGACATACAATCATCGTAACTCACATTTTACAGTGAAGATTCGGTGACGAGGGCATTTAGGTGGGCGACCAGAAAGTGATGAAGAAGAAAATGACTTAGGACACAATCCGTTTCACAGAAAATTGATAATGATTTGTAACTTTCATCAATGGTTTTGTTTGATGTGTATAATATTTGTGTGCATTTTCGTAAGGATAGCACGAATATGCGGGGAAATATGAAGGTTTCTTTAAAAATCGCAAATTTTCCCGCATGTTTTTTTTTTTGCTTATAACACACAGGGTTTTCAATCAAATTGTACGAAACTTACAGAAAATTTGTCGATAGCGAAGTTAGTTGAATAGCGACTGTTAGCGAAGCATTGTAGTAAAATTTGAAATTAATACTTTGAATATTGCAAAAAATATGAGTATTTGTAGTAAGTAATTTTTTACTGCTCATGTTCGAAACGTAGCGTAACTTTTCTGCCATAACTTCAGAGCCAGATTTGTAGAGCAACTTATATAAAAATTCCAGTTCCATGCTGTTGATATTCAGAAAGATATCGCCGTTGAAGAGAGGTGAATATCGGTAACACTCTAAGAGTAGCTAACTGATGAGGGTCTTGCGCAAACTGATATTTTTTAAACTTGAATCTTCGAACAGCGATATTGAATTTTATGAAATTTGAATATCCTGATTATTCATGTATACTTATAAATTAAATACATAATTTAAAATACATTTCGATCATAACTATTCGAAGATTCAAGTTAAAAAAATTTTTGGTGTGCAGTGTACGTGAGTGCTACCCAACCGCTATCAATGTAGTTCAAGCCACTTATCTTTTCTCCTGCATTTTGCTGCTAATAACTTGTCCAACACAAATCGGATGTGAGCATTGGGCCTAAAGATTGAAAACAGTAGATTACCTTAAGACAGGATTGTATTAAGCTCTTTTCGGGCCCTCAGGCAATGCAAGTTTCGGGGTCTCCCTTCCCTTCCCAACTTTCCAAAAACAAATATTTTTTATTGATTTAATTTACTTTCTATAGAAGCAATTTACAATTTGAAGTAACAAAGCATTTAATTGCGGCCACCTTCAAGAGAAAGGTTTCAATATCTAGCGAATAAAAAATTTAATATTAAAATTTAAAAGCAATTTTAAACGGAAAAGTAAAAATTTTTAAAGCACTATA
>BGPR01000413.1:505985-521233 GCA_013235015.1 Araneus ventricosus
AACTGCAGGGCTCTTACACTGTTACCTACTAAGTCTATTTGATAATCGAGCCCTGATTTGAAGGGTTTTATTGTAGAACATAGTGACTTATAAATATGTATTATTTTTTTTTATGACTGTGTTAATATTTCTTTCCCAGAGTGCAACTGTGGGGGAAATGGGGACTGTGAAATAAACGCTAAGGGAGCAAAGATCTGTAGATGCCATTTTGGATATATAGAAATAAATGGTCATTGCGAAGGTGAATATCATTTTCTTGTCCTTTCCTTCCAATTTCAAGTTCTTCAACTAATCTTTCATTTCCATCAATCAACTTCTCGTGTGATTCCTTTCGTTATATTATCATTCAATGTTATCAAATAAATCCAAGATTATGTTTTTTCACTTCAGTCAGGTCGACTTTCTAGAATACCGTACAATTTGGAGCATTTTGTGTTTATCTTCGTCGTATAAGAATGAGAATCCAGTATGCATTGTGGATCTCTTCCGTTTGACCGATTGAGTCTAAATTTTGACACAGATCTACAATTTTGGTGTAAAAACAACATACCAAATTTCATCATTCTAGTTTGTCCTGTTTTTGAGTTAACATGTTCACAGAGAGAGAGAGAGAGATAATTCTAAAATGCTTTTTTCGGACTCAGAGAAGGCCTTTAAAGAGGAGATTCGTCAAAATCTCGAGGTCGCAGTTTTTAACGATTAAATTTTTTTTCTTCTATACTTTGTATTCGAGACCTTAAAAATTCCAAAGATATTATTTTCATAAAACTTACAATGAACTAAGGTCACACAAATTATATGAATAGCAATAAATGGCGGTTACAATTGCTATTCTACATAGTTCTGAAAATTAAAAACGCTTTACTGACATTTATTAAGTAAAATTCGCCAAAGAAATGCATTTTAAACAATTCGTTCTATTTTCGTCTATAGTTGTGTTGCTACTTATTTAATGTTAAATAGTAGAGGGGGGAAAAACACACTCGGAGGTCCTTTTCAACACAGAATTTTTTTTAAAAAATTTGAAATAAATTAAGAAATAGAATTTAAAAAAACCATAACATAAATATGTGCTGTGACTCATTTCAAAATGCAGCTGCATACAACCTCGTTACTCTAAGTATAACGAACCCTGGTGAAAGCTTCCAAAACAGTTATACGCGTAATTTTTTTCCTTTTTTATTATACTTTATAATTTATCACGAACAAAACTTGGAACGTATCGAATTACCATTAAATTAAAGGTTAATTCATTTAGGAAACTCTTGAATACATAGTAGTTTTACACAGAGGAACAATTTAGTAGGACAAGAGAAGTAGATCAGAACATACAATTTATTTTAAAAATTGGACTTGTCTTTGGCATATTTATTGGTTAATGGCAATTGAACCATAAATCGAAGGTGATATAATAGGCTGGCCAAAAAATGTTAAAAGCAAATAAAAAATTACCTAATATTTTATATTTTTTCTCCAGATTGTGCGTGTGGCTTGAAAAACGCAACATGCCAAATGATAGACGGCATCAAGTTCTGCGCATGCCCATCTGGTTACAGAGACAACAGAGGTGTCTGCGAAGGTAAGATCCTTTCATATACGGAAAACTAAATGTGTCACACGAAAGGCTGACATAATAGGAGCATTTTTAGTATATATCTCTTCTCTTGAGGCTAACTTACTATACTGGGTTGAAGATATAAAGTGACAAATCAGAGAAATTTTGCAAAAGACCAAGATGCAACGAATATGTGATATCTGCTCTGGTTGGTCAATTCTTACATCTTCAGTGCGCCATAGCGAACTAGGCGTAACACTGAAACACGCAGGAGTTTCTCCTTGCCAGTGAAAATCATAATGTTATGCTTTCATAATGCAATAAAATAATAATGCGAGCCTTTAAAATATCATTTATTTCGTAGAAATGCTAGCGTCTGCAATTATAATCAAACTTTGTCTGAAGAAAGACACAGATAATAATGAGATTATCAAATAAATTTGAAAATAACACAAAAATAAATAATTATTGGCTTAAGAGCTTTACTAATACTATTTATTTTTAGTATAAAGTTTACACGAATTCGTAAATAGTGTAAAAACCAGGATTATTGCATAGTAGATACTTAAATGTTATATGTAGTATTTAAGCTGGAATAACTAAACATCCATTATCAATGTCATTTCTTTGATTATGAAGATTTGGAACACAGAGGGGTTGTGAAGGACCTGCGGGCTAATCTCAGGAGGTACCGCGAAAACAAATATTAGTGCATTCATTTTACCTTTTAAGTTTAATGTTAGCTTTTTAGTAATGGTGGGGTTGAATTACCCCTACCGATGACGTGCCATGCCTCTGTCTGAGGGGTCGTCGCTCGTAATGGCGGCTATTATACTCAGGCCGTAGTGTCCGATTAATTGTCTCGGCGGTCTGGTTCAATCAAGTTTGATCCGCATGCTAAGGCTGGCTGATTAAATCCTTTGTGATTACCTCTGGGGGCACCACAAGTACGTGGGTGCGAAGCCGCCAGGTAAGTAAGAGGTTTCTCGCCCCTGGACGTGGGTACAATGATGGTGGCGGTTGTGTTCCCTCTGCCTGTGTTGGCAACATACTTTCCTCGGGAGGCGTCGGGCTTTGGCCGGTGGCAGCCGTTAGGACTCCGGCTTCAGTACTCGAGCTATTGCAGTGGCTGTCATTCAGTTTGAACCGGATGCTGCGGCAGGGCGGGGTAACTCGGTTTTCGATTACCTTTTAAGCTTTTATAGTCGCTCGTTGTTTATGTTGTAAAGCTTAATTAATGTTGATGTTGTAAGGTTGGGTTGATGAATATTTGGCCTTTGGCTTAGTCAGAATAGATCTTGATGCAGGTGATGGCTTTGCTGTTCGACATTCCGGAGGGCCTTGGTGTAAGAGAGCCGGCTGCCGGTCATCGGTTTTTTTTCTTTTTGGCGAACTGTGGTTTCCTTTAGTGTCCTCTTGCTGGGTGGGTTGCTTCGCAGTACCTCATCTGGCTTCGAAATGGGTGGAGTTTAGATCTTGTATTACCTTTTAAAGCTTCCCACTGAGGAGCGCCACGAGTACGTGGATGAGAAGCAGTCAGATAAGTAAGCGGAGTCTCGCTCCCTGGTAGGCATAATAATGGTGGTATAGCTCGTACGGCCCATCTCCGATGACGGGTAGCACCCTATAATGGGAGGAGGGCATTTCATGAGTTTTTCGTAATGGGGGCTATAATTCTTTCAGCCAGAGAGCCCGTGTTTTTTTTGTCTCGGCGGCCGGTTTGTCAGTATTGCCAGGATGCCTAGACAGGGCGGGATTCTCTTTATTATCTTTTAAAGCGAAGTATGACTAATGGAGTGAAGAAAATGCTATATCCTGGACACCATTTACCCTTGTTTCAGCCTGCCTCGCTTGACAGTTGTTATTACGATAATACAAGAAGATGGAGTTCAGGGACAGTAAATAAAGTATTGTGTGAAATATATCAGGAGGTCAATAAAAAGTTCGAAAACAAGTTCATTTACAAACCAATTAAATAGTATAAGTGTGCAAACCAGTAGTGCTCAAAGAGATACAACACCAGTATTTAAAACGTTACTCCTATCGTAAAAGATGGGCAAAATAACTTTAAACGCATACTTAACTTTTCACATTCAGCAAAACTAAGCCAAGAGTTTTAGAGAGTCAGATTTAATCCTGATAATCATGCGCGGCGAAAATTATAGCATTTATTTGGATTTTCATGAATATGGTAAATATTATAGTTAGAAATAAGACCATGATACTGAAACCTTGAGACCTTTGTTCGGCACGAAATGTGGTCAAAATTTGACGAACTTCTGTTGGCTGGTTGTCAAATGCGCTCCAACCTTCGCTTCAGCGTTGGTTCATTAGTGACTTCCTTAAGAATAATGGACTAAGGCTAGTGTAAAAACAATACAGTAAAGAAATTGATAAGTAGTTTACAGTTAAAGTTTAGTAATTCACACTTAAATTACATTACATTACACTACGACACACCCCTGATTCAAGAGATAGAAATATCCGGTTTGCAGTTTTTATGGGTATGCGTAGAAACTTTATCGAGCAAAAAACAAAACCATAGAATAATAATAATAATAATAATGAAACATAAAATAAAAATATAAAAAAAATAAAATACATAAAATAATAAATCCAAGTGAATATACAAAGAGACATACTAAATACCAAAAACTATAAAATAATGATACAGCATTTTAAAGGAAAGAACAAAATAGAAAAAAACATTACAAACAAACTCGTTGGGAGTGTCTTATTACTGGGGGATAGCAACCTCAATGTCCGAGTAACTGTCTGAAAAATTACTGTCGATTACAGGGTCCAATTTAAACAAGACTTCTTTATCGGTAAGGAAGTTCATTAGTTGGATGATTTTGGATCTTGAGTACTTGTTGGAAAGGCAGCTTTTCTACCAATGTTCGGTGAGATGATCACTTCGTTTCGTCATGTGAAAAGAGACGGTCAACGGGCAGCTAGTAGCAAAGTGCAGAGGGTCGCCCACTTCCCCACAGGCATAACGATTTGTGTGATAGAGATTGAACCTTTTAAAGAAGCAGGGAAAGGGCCCATGGCCAGTGGCGAATTGAATACCCTCCCTGGTCCAGGGTGATGGGATGTCGGAGACTTTTGGTATGATTTTATGCATAAGTCTTCCTGTTTCGCCTCCATCCCAGTCTGTTTGCCATTTCTGAAGTGAGGCGGTTTTGAGTAGTTTCTTGAGATAAGTTTTGAGAGCTGGGATTTCAAATTTAGGCCTTCCTTCATCGCCTTCTTTGCCAATTCGTCTGCTGCCTTATTTCCGGCGATTTCAATATGAGCTTTTACCCTACCAACTTCGATCTTCGGGTTGTCTTGGAGTGACATTTGAATCTCTTGTATGATGGAGTTCCTTGATTTTGGTGATATGATTGCTTTGAGAACTGATTCGCTGTCGCACCATAATTGACCCTGCTTTTCTGACCGCTTGTCCAGGAGATTGCCTCTTTTAGTGCCAGGGATTCATCCTGAAAGGTCGTGCTGTAAGAGTCGAGTTTCGCCATCCATTCTTTTTGTAATGAGATTCTGCCAAAAGCCCAAAATGCGCATCCAGTTTCGTTGTTAAGTTTTGAACATCTGAGAAAATTTCTAGTCCATTTGAGAGGATTTAAACATCAAATGAGATGTTGTTTTCTAATTTGAAGAGAGCTAGATGGGTCAAAATTGGCGGAGAGAGTTGTTCCAATTCCTTAAAAGTGTAATTGAATCCTTCGAAATTGCTGTCTCTTTTAAGGCGTGAAACTTTTACAAGAGTGAATTCTGTTTTCGTTTTCATATGAAGAGGGAGGAGGCCCTCTATGACTCGAAGGGCCGCCATTGAGGTCGTGCAATAAGCCTCTGAAATATTTAAAAGAAATTTCCTTTGAATGGAATTTAGAAATATCTGCTGCCTAGATGTTGCGTCCATGCTGCAGAACCATAGAGGATTACTTTTTCGACTATTGTAAGATAGAGCTTTCTTCTTACACTTTTATTTGGTTCCCAAGAAGGTCCAGTGACTAACAGAAGCTTTTGAGAAAGAGGTTATTAGTTTTTACTTTTATTTCTGAAAGGTGTGATGCAAAGTTTAATTTATCATCTATTGTTATGCCTAAATATTTTATTACAGAATTCCTTTTAATTGAAGATTGACCTCACTTGATTCCTGCGTGCCAACGAGGGCTTGTCTTGTTTTTGTTAATGTGGATGTCACTAGATTTTTGAGAGACACGACAATTTAAAATACTCAAATAATTTTTAACCTTAGGTCGGACACAGTATTTGAAGCCACTGTAATAAAGCATGGTAGGTGTGTCTTTTAGATAGGCTGCGCCCAAAACAGGAAAACAAAATGAAATGCCCATTTATGGAATTTTGTAATAATAACTTCTAAAAAAATGCTAGAACACTCTATTTTGGAAACTGAAGCGCATGGCTTGTGAATTAATTAGTGGTGTAACGACCAGGAAGCAAGGACGGTATAGACGCCCCGGGCATCACTCTCAGTGGTGGCATAGAGACAAAGCATTAGTGCATTTACGCCACTTTTTAATGTAAAATATAATGATGAGGAGAAAAAATAATGCCATGCACCGGACGCCATATTCCCTTGCTAACCCACTGATGATGACTGGAGGCGAAATAATAATATTATGCTCCGGTGCCACTTACCCACACTACGCCACTGGAATTAATTCTAGAAAGTTAATGATTTCTTTCAGATGTCAACGAATGCGAGCTCCCTGGCGTGTGTCCCTCCCACACGCGGTGCATAAACACCCCTGGCAGCTTTGAGTGCGCCTGCGAAGAAGGATACGAACCGAAAAGCAACACTAATTCCAAGCAATCTAATCCCAAGTTCAATGGATGCCAAGGTAAAAGTTTTCAACAAGTTGTTTGGAAAAATTCCATAGGAATGCTATATCCTTTTATTCTCAAAAATAGTTATAAATAATAATAAATTAAAAACGCTTTTATTAGTGTACTAAAAAGTAGAATTATTTATGTAGTCAAAGTGAAAAGTGAACGCACACTCACTTTTACACTGAAATATGCATCTTAAGAGCGACAAATTAAATTATAATTTGGGATTTTCCTGCTTAACAAGTATGTCATTTAATCATTTTAAAGTCGCCACCAAATAAACCAAAATGTGGAAAACATAAAAACCTCTTCTTCTTATTTGTGACGGATGACTGAAATCTGTTAGGCAAAAATTATCGCACACGCAATTTCTTGTGAATTTCGTCATGAAACGTTTATATTGCTTTATAAGATAGCATTTTCCAACTGTTAGAAGAAAAAAAACAGCTCAGCGTTACTTTTGTATGTTAACAGTTATGATGACGAGTCGTAACGGATTAGTAAATTTATCGTGAAGTTAAAAACAGGGCCGCCCTAACAAATTTGAGTGCTCTGGGCTAGAGTAACTTGACGTCCCATCATAACCGTAACCAGCAATTTGTGCATCTATGATCCAACGAGACTACCTACCTAATAAAATAATTGAGGAGCAAAAAAAAAGTAACCTCTTCTCTGATTACAGTTTTGCAAATCGGTTCTTTTCAAAATAGGGTTTTTCAAGCCAGATTTCATCCCTCCTAACCGTATGCATGATTAATTTCAATGGTTATATTATAAATATAAAAGAATATTGATACATTGACTGTGTATGAATATTCTTTGAAATGATATACATTCTTATGTAACATTACAAAATCGATGGCTGTCGAGTTACAAGCCCTAATCATATTTTTGCAGTTAACATATTTAGAATAATTATTATATATTATTCCTCTACCCAGGACCGGATTACGCCCTTTAGCGGCCTATAGGCCATGTAAGCTTTGGGTTCTCCTTTCCCCTCCCCAACTTCCAAAAACCAAATATTTTGTTAGTGATTTTCATTTACTATCTATACAAGCAGTTTTAAAATAACAAATATTACAAAAACTGGATTAACATAGTATTTAATTGCGGGTCTCTTCCAGGAGAATTAGTTTCAGTACCTAGCAAATAAATAAAAAAAATTAAAAAATTACAAAACATTTTTTTATAAGTAAATACTCTAACACAAAGTTTGTTTGGTTGGTTAGTCAGCCAAATGCAAAACTAATTAGGCCACACTAATCTGCAAATGAATTTGGGAACATGAAATAAATCCTAAAAATAATGCTCTGAAATTCCGAGAAATGAAAGAACTAAATTAAATTACCTTGAAAATAATGGGAAAAAATCCCCAGGCATCGGGGG
Source organism: Araneus ventricosus (assembly GCA_013235015.1). Taxonomy (NCBI): domain Eukaryota; kingdom Metazoa; phylum Arthropoda; class Arachnida; order Araneae; family Araneidae; genus Araneus; species Araneus ventricosus. The sequence continues at coordinate 513,790 of BGPR01000413.1, forward strand.
GGGGGGGGGGCGCGAAGTTGCAGGGCCTATAGGCCATTTAATTTCCTACTTTGCCTATTTGATAATCCGGTCTTGCCTTTACCACACATCAAAACAAGAAGAGAAATTGCTTCAAGTAAGGAATCTCTTCGAAGAGCATTGGAAAAGCTATGAGAATCCTTTGGGGCAACAGAAACGAAAAAATGCGTTCATTTCATGCCCAGGGATGCCACTCACAAAAAAGCAAAAAAGAGGAAATCACGCGCGAATTAAAAAAAGCAAAAATGAGGAAATTCTGCGTGAATTTAAAAATGTTAAAAGTATGGGAATCACACGCAAGTAAAAGAATTTGTGAAGTAAAATTTCCATTTTTCATAACATTTATGCATGAATTTCATGAATTAATATAATATATAATAAAATGAAAATTTGGTTATAATTAAAATCAATGTTATAAAATTAAAAGCTTTTTAAAAAATAAGCCGACTGCATAAAAACGAGGCTTACTCACACATACAACATACAAATATATATATAATTTAAATTTGATTTTTAATTAATATTTTTACCCAGTAAAGCTGTGCATGAATATTAGAAACAGAAATCCAATCCAAATCATATATTTTCACATTTAAAAATATCCAACACTAGGACAGAATTTAAAATGCTTAAGTTACTAAAAAGTTAAATTACTGCATTCTTCACACAAATTAAAAATTTTGAAAAATACTAACAATATTATTAATTTTATTACAATGCTGTATTTTTACACACAAATGCAGAAATTCTATAAAAATAAAACATTTTCATTTTTTATTTTTAATATTTGCACGCAGAAACATCTCTTCGATAGTTAGGATATTATTTTTTTAATTTTAACATTTCTTTTAGAATTAAATTCAGAATGAAAGTTTTTGACAGCTTCACTTTTACTTTTATACTCAACTTTTCTTCTATTGGATTCATTTACATTTTCGCCACCATTAAAATTTGGTTCATGCAGTCTCTTTAAAATGTGTTAGTTTTTTCTTATGATTTATCCTTTGCCTTTTAGTTGCATCTGCAGACATCCTTTTTTGTCAGAGCTTTTTCTTTACTGGCATTTAATTCTTTTATTCTCTTTTCTCTTAATGATTTATTTTGTTTAAGTTTAACAAAGTAAACATTCCGTGAATTTCTTACATTTCTCACCAGTTTCGGATCAACTTTTTCTTTGAGAAAGTCATGTTTGGAAAACATACAAACTGTCGAGTTTTTTTTTTTTTTTTTTTTTTTTTTTTGGGAGTGCAGTTCATACTTAATGCACTGCATAGCATTAAATGTTGAAACATTTAACCTATTGCTTCCAGGTGTAATCACATTATTCATTATGCTAAAGCTACTTTCCACTTTGGGTTCACGGAAGCAGGTTAGCAAAGCAAATGTCATCCTTGAAAGTAGAGGATATTTTGAGGTATTCTCCACATCTCTCCACCATAAATCAACAGATTCTTCTACAATATCACTAAAATGATCATTTTGAAAATTATGTATTTCCAAATCATATGCTTATTTTTCTGAATCTTGAACAACAATTGAAGCCTAGAGTGGCAGTTCTTTCATCAATTTTAATGCAACAGAAGTCTTTCTATTGCATGGATCCAGTGAAGATACTGCCTTTAAAAAAGGGTTGGCAAAAGGCATTTTTTCCACAAGCCACTTAGCACACCCAATGTATGCCTTAAATACACATATCTTAAAAATTTTTTATCACAATCAATTGAGATTTCGGAGCCAACTTTATAAGTTGCTTTGCAGTATCACCCACAAAGATTGAAGAAAAAGAAAGAAGAAATATCCGCGAAAATCGAGGATTGATTTTTTTTTAAAAAAGCGGAATTTTTCAAAACCGCGATTTCCGCGGAAATCGCGGATTTATAAAAAAGCAAAAAAAGCGGAAATCCGCCGTTCGGCGGAAAAGTGGCATCCCTGCATGCCCAAAGGGTTAAAAGTAATCCTAAAAGCTCATGGTGGGTCAACAAAATACTAATTGCTGAATTTTATGTCGATAATGTTTGCCAAAATTTAATTAATCGCTAGTGTACGATGATTTTTGCCTTAATGAAAAACAGATTTTTTTAAAATTGCGTATATTGTTCATATTTACGTATATAACATATTCAAACAGCAATATATTCTTTTACACTGAAACGGTCTGTATAATAAATAACGATGCATTTTATAATTAAATTCTTGAAATGCGAAAGTGTACGTTCACTTTGACTCTGACTATATATCAGGATATTTTGCATAGTGAAACTCTTTATTTAGAACGAAAGTTATTTGATTTCATGAGATTTTCTTCTATATTTTTGACTCATAGAAACACTTAACATGCCATTCATGCATACTTCGCTGGCTTCAGGGGTGTAGTGGAGCCGGCACTGTTTTTTTTATAACGAGAAATAAATATCAAAAAATTGTGAGCACGTCCTTAAAACAGAGCGGTTTTTGTCACCAGGTTAGAGCGTTCCGGTACTGCTTTTAGAGTCCCGGCACTGCTCATTTTGTGACTACACCACTGACTGGCTGGTAGCTTTCTATGTAACATCAACTTGAGTTGCCAGTGACTACAGAATGATATACTAGTAGTCCCCCTCCCTTCCCTAATCTCAGATGTTGCAAATTGTGCTGCTTAGCACGAATACGAATTATGTTAAGTCTGATACTAATGGTGGTTAATATAGTCATTAAAAGGCTGCTTGCGTCAATTTCCAGCTCTAGATGTTGTTGACCGCAAATAGTGTGAAGGCGATTTGCTTAAAAATCTGATTGCTCTGCGTTGCTATGGTAAAAATAAAGCTCCAAATACGCATGTCCTCTGAAGGTATCTTGAAATGCTGTTATTCCAGATAACAGATACTGCTTCGATACAGATCGTTTCTGTTCACGTTTGAATAAATGTAGACTAGGAACTATGAAATCCGTAGTAAGAAATGCACTGAATGTGATACATCTTTTCTCTTTTTTACAGATATCGATGAGTGCCTGGACAATAAGACATGTCCATTTTCAGACACGCTGTGCGTTAACCTGCCTGGCAGCTACAAATGTGTTTGTGAGGATGGCTATCAACCAATCAACCTCCAAGGGGATCCTCGATACACCAGATGCAGAGAAAGTGAGACAGCATTTTTTTTTTAACTTTCTCGTATACAAAGATAAAGTATTATAATCGTAAAAAATTCGACCTCGTGATTTTGATGAATCTCCAACTTGATTCCAAAAAGACCATTTTGTGAATCAGGCAGGTCTAAATTAGGTAGACTAGCTTTAATTCTACTCAAGTTGTGGCAGAAAGTGAAACACGTTATTTCTATACGAAAATCAAATTTTTTTTTTTCTTTCAGATAATGCTTCATGGCATCATGTGAACATAGTGCTTATAGTTTTACTTGTTGCTTCGTTGGTCACTCTTTTGGGAGTTATGCTCATCAGGAGGAGGTACCATCCACTGAAATTTAGAATAGTTTTATGAAATATCTCAATTTGCAAGAAAGTGTTTAAAATACAGTAGAACCCCGGAAATCCGAAATTCCGGATAAATTTCTGAAAATTTTTTACTGAAAAATGAAAGAAAATTACGAATCAGAAGCAAAGCTAATGTTTATTCCTGACTTAAAAGAACTACTTGAAGTGGTCTTTAAGAATCAATACAGCAGCTTTAATTAGTAGAAACAAACTCAGATGTCTTCTTTTTACATTAATTTGTTTGCCACTGTACCTTGCGAATCGCCGAGTGTTCTTTCCGTACGCTTTCACAAAGCACCCAGAGTCAATACTCTACTGCATTTGGTATATCAAGATTATTTTACCGGATAATCCGAATTCCCGGAATTTGAATTGAGGTCAGCCCCAATTAGTTCGGATTCCCGGGGTTCTACTGTAAACATAAAAAAAAAAAAAATCCTTTAACTGCAAATGACTTCAAACAGGGGTAATTGTAGTCCATATACAACTGGAATTCCTAGTTTTTTTCTTTCTCAAGTTTGGAATATCCAGATTTATAAACGCCATATGTATTATAACTTGCTCATCATAATTATCTTCCATTACAATTTTGCATATTCTTAATAGTATTTCAATTTTACTCAAAATTATATGAGGGACAGTCAAAAAGTTCCCAGAGTTTCGTTGTAACTCTTTATTACCACAATATAGGTACACATTTACTTAATCGCCTTCAAAGTAGGCTCCTTCAGCACACACACACTTGCTCCACCGATCCTGCCATTGCTGGAAACAACGATGAAAGTCCTGTTGTGGTATCTTCCGAAGTTCAGCCGTCACGTTGGTTTTGATGTCTTCTACGGTGTCAAAACGGTTACCATTGAGGCCCATTTTGATCTTGGGGAAGAGCCAGAAATCCGATGGTGCTAAATCCGGTGAGTAGGGAGGCTGGTGGAGGAGTAGAATTTTTTTTTTCTGCGAGCCATGTCTGCACAACAATCGAAGTTTGGGAGGGAGCATTGTCGTGATGCAGTGAACATCCTCCTTGCCATTTGGCGGGACGTTTTCTTCGGATTGGCTCCCCCAGTCTTTTCAAAGCTTGCACGTTAAAAGGGCCGTTAACAGTTTGTCCAGCTGGTACAAATTCATGGTGCACCACACCCTCGTTGTCGAAAAACGCAATGAGCATCACTTTTTTTTTTTGGATTTGACACGACATGATTTCTTTGGTCGAGGAGAGGACGTTGTGTGCCATTCTGACGACTGCATCTTTGTCGTAAGAGTACACCCAGGTCTCGTCATCTGTAACGATTGTCTCAAGAAACGTCGGTTCCTCTGTGCTTTTTACAAAACATTCGGCCGCAGTCAACAGCCGAGTTTCCATTTGATCCGGGTTCAGCAGCCGAGAGACAAACTTTGCACTGACACGTTTCATCTTCAAATCATCTGACAGGATTGAATCAATGGATCCATGAGAGATCCCCACTTCTTGTGCCAACTCGTCGATAGTCATTCTTCGGTCTGATCTGATTAACTATTTCACTTGCTCGATTATTCCTTTGTTTCTGGAAGTTGAAGGTCTCCCACTGCGGCTCTTGTCTTACAGCAATTCATATCCACCCCGAAATCTTGAAAAACACTTTTAAACGGCTGTTTTCTTTAAAGAATCGTCACCGTAAACTTTGTAAGGCTAACAAAATCTCTGAAGCAGATTTCCCCAATCTGCACATGAACTTGATGTTTGCCCTTTGCTCGAACTTCGACATGGCGCTAACTGATCACCACACACTCCTACCTTCAGCTACACTGCCTGTTATGAATTCCGGTAGTAAATAAATATAGTAGTAGTAACAAAACAAATTAATTATATTGTGGTAATAAAGAGTTACAACGAAACTACAGGAACTTTTTGACTGCCAGTTGTACTATTCATATTAGAATGCGTAATTTAAAAAACATTTTTATTAATATACTATACTTACTTAGCTGAGCATTATTAAAAACTCTTTCAATTTGACATACAATATTCAATTTTTTATAACAAAGTGTCAAAGTAACGGCCGTTTTTTTGTTTTTGTTTCAGGAGGTCATTTTTAATGAGCAGAAATGTGAATGCATATGAAACGCTATAGGTTTTATACTTCAATAAAAGGTAAATTTTAAATATCCCAATAGTGTAAAAAAAATAACAGTTTTCTTATTTAAATAAAAAGGGTTAAAAGTAATGTTCATTTTTTTTTTTTGTTTCAGTTCACTGATGATGAATAGAAATGTAAATGTGTACGAGATGCTGTAGATCTTATATTTCATGTGCTTGCTTTACACTTGAACTATTTTTATTTGTTAGATCGAAATAAATATCTTTCATCATTTTTACTTTATTTGTCAGCTTATGATGCTTAATTAGAACAGAGAATTAAAAAAAACTTCAGGGGTAAAAAATACAGCTAACAATTATTCAAAATTTTTAAAAATATATATCTTTCTCTTGCTTTCACCCAATACAGATAAGTAAATTTGAGTAATTCCAACACAAACTTTATAACACTTATTACTTAAATAAAAAAAACACCCTTTTATTAGTGTACTAAAAAGTAGCAAAATGGAAATTTAATCACATTTAAAATACATTTTAATGATAATTCATTGTGACTTAATTTAGTGTTTTGCGCACCTCAAACTTTTATCTTGTTTTGATAAAAACATTTTTAATTCACTAATAAAAGTGTGTTTAAAAACATATTTAGATTATTAATTTCTATTTCTTTTTAGTCTTTAATATATTTCATCATCTCTACTAATAATAAAGGAGAATGTGTGTGTTTACGTTGGCACTCTACAGGTCAGACCGCTGGACCTAAAGCTACAAAATTTGGCACTAACATACTTTGGAGCCATTTTTTTGAAATTTGAATTAAAAATTAAGCAAAATTTTGGAATTTTTGCTTAATAACTTCCGAAAATATTACAACACAAAAATTATTTTTACACCATCTGTTAGTGCAAAAAATTACCTTTTCAATGATATCAATTAGGTTGTCATACAATGTTTTCTCGAATTTTGATAAATTTTAAAAAATACTTTTTTGCACAATTGACAACAATACTTCTGTAAATCAAGCTCTCCAAGATATTGCTTTGCTTATATTAAGAAATATATCCAGTAAGCTGAATGGTTATGATTGGTATGTTTTCATTCTTTTCTCAGCATGTTTTAATCCAGCTAACATGCCACTAATCATAAAATATGCTGCATCATTTTAATGTTGAAATCAAATGCATATTTTACAAGAGGAATAAGAAAGTTAAGATAGTGCCAACAATATGGAATTAGAGGTTACATGACATGGTCAGTTATTTGACTCCATTAAGAACATTTATGTAGCAAATGAACAGAAGAGGTCCAAGGTCACTAATAGAACATAGGTTAAATATCTACCACAATCTGAAGTTTAAAACTATGTTTTTAAGAGAACGCTGAATATAAAATGATGCAAGATTCAAACTAAATAATATTCCCGGCGAACAAGCTGGTTGCCGAAGGCGGTTAGTTATAAATATGATGGAACCTTAAAATCAAATTGCTCTCAGAATCATAATTTAATTCAAATTAATCAGTTAACTGATAATCAAGTACTGAAAATATTGTATCGCCATTGTAAACAAACAACTGTACAAAATACCAGAATTCTAGTACGTCAAAAAGGGAGTGAAAAACAATTACAAAATTCCACATTAATGTCTAGTGTCCTATTTACAGGACAGTTACATTTCACTTCCATGGCTAAACCAAATGCATTCCAAAGCTTCTTTTTTTGCTTTGTCCAGCAAGCCAATAGGTATTCCCACACTAAAAAAGATTTTTAATGGGCATTTACCACCAGTTAGCCAGATTTTGAAGACAAAATGTCACCATTTAGAAATTTGCATTTGGATTCATTATTGATATAATACAAGAAATAAGAAAGTAATTTTT
>BGPR01000413.1:521243-537924 GCA_013235015.1 Araneus ventricosus
TTTGGATTCATTATTGATATAATACAAGAAATAAGAAAGTAATTTTTCTTTTTTGGTATTTTGTCACATTTTTTAAATATTTATGCTAAAAAGTTTTAAAAAATGATTTTCTAAAAATTTTTAAAAATATTTTTCAAAAAAAAATTAATTTTACTTTACAGCTATCTTAATCTTGGTGTTTTAAACATAATTTAATAGAAATTTATTGAGATGTATGCTTTAAATTAATTTCGGTGTGGACAGGTTAACAAACAAGGAGCAAGTTAAATAAAATCATGTAAAAAAGGAAGGAAAATTCAATCGGACCTATGTAGCATATATTTTTATTAATGTAACAAATATGTTTACATGGAACAATTAACTAAGCAGCAATTCTGATGTGTTTATGATTACAATATGACAACCTAATGCATTAGAAATTCCTATTTCTACTTTTCAACAAATGACCTCATCTTCTGAAGAAGGCCAATGTAAAGTTTATGTTCATATGACGTGAAATATGCTATCATTTTCTCAGCAAAATCATTGGAGATTCCTCTTTCTTCCAAATAGTTCATCAGAAGATCATACAAATACTGTAAAAATAAGACAATGAGTTAATAATTTCACACTGCAACTATGCATATCTACTAACATTTGAAAAATAATTTTTTTTGACATCATTTTATGTTTGTGGTAATTCTCTTGGATTTATTTGCACAGGGTACCCTGCATACTATTTAAGTAGAGTGTTTCAATACTGGAGTAACAAACCTGTAAGAAAAGTAGGGTGTACCCAGGTGACATAGAATTGCATAGCAATGGTAGGGTTGAAATTGCTTTCTCAATACAGCAGATGATGCATTATGGGCACAGGAGTTCTGGGAATCATTTGGGCCGGCATTGTGGGGGATCACGTTATCTGACACTTTTGTCTAACTAGTAGCAACTACTTCATCTTTCTGCAGCAGGTGTTTTCACAATTTTTGGACAATGAACAAGTTTCTGCATCAACCTTCATTACAGTTCCTGCAAAATAAACCACCTATCCATTTCCACCAATAAGTTTGCAACAGTTTAGACGACCCATTAGGCCAACAGTGTAACAGGCATGGTGGTCCAAAGCATTGGCCTGGTTGACTGCTAGACCTATTACATATACTGGAGGCTTATGAAGCCATATTGAAGCATGACACCCTTGTTGACTGTACCATGAAAATGGTTACATAAATCAGCTGCCAGAGAAATCCCAGACATGCCCAGAATGTTCCAAAAGATTCAGAATTCCATGTGTCGGAGATGTGAGGCTTGCATTACAGTTTGCAGGGTACACTTCAAACACATTTTTTTAAAAACCTATGCTACTTTTATTGTCATCTATATATTTAAAATAATTTGGTAGAAAATTCTTCACTGCGTTCGCCAGCCTAAACCACCAACTGATTTTGACAATTTTTGTTTCATATGAAAGTTTACGACGTCTAGATATGTTATCAAGGGTCACCTGTCCCCACCCTCCCATTTTCGAACAAAATAAAAAAAACTCTTTCCCACTGTACATTCTTATGGGGGGGAAAAACTTTGGGCAGTTTGCCAGCAACAACCACCCGACGGATTTTGACATTTTTTTTTTTTTAATTAAAGGTTTTAACGTCTAGATATGTCATGATGGATCGCCTGCCCCTCACTTTTGAATGAAATAGAAAATATACTTCTCCACCACACATTCTCTATGTTTTTTCGATTCCGTTCAGAAATGGGGGACGACCTTTGATGTCATATCTAGACATTATAAGCTTTCATATGAAATAAAAATTGTTGAAATCCATCGGGCGGTTGTTGCTTGTGAACTGTCCAAAGGTTTTTTTTTCCCCCATAGAGAATGTACACTGGGAAAGTTTTTTTTGATTTTGTTAGAAAATGGGTGGTGGGGGCAGGCGACACTTGATGACATATCTAGACGTTTAAGTTTTCATATAAAATCAAAATTGTCAAAATCGGTTAGGTGGTTGGGGCTGGGGAATTACAAGTTTTACCCATAGACAATGAACAGAGGTGAAGCAGGGTTCATACTGTATATATGATAGTAAAATTCAGGAGTTTCTAAGGATTTTTTCAGGAGTACAGTACAGAAAATTCAAGAGATAACATGAAAAAAAAAATCAATTGTAGGGGAGAAGGGGGTATAGTGTGGAAATGTTTTATAAAATTGGCAAAAAAGTATACTAAATATCAATTCTCCCATCTTTCTCGATTGCGGTGACTCGGAACATGCGCGGTAGACTCTTTCGGCGCTAAGTAAGGTCAGAAGTAAGAATTCCGAATTCCAGCAACTTTCTATGAATAAGGAAAAATAGAAACGTCATATTTTTATCTTTTATCATAATTTTATCTTTTGCTCTTCGATTGTAATTTTTCAGGAGACAAAAAGAAATATCAGGATAAAAAACACAATTTTCAGGAGTTTTCAAGGCCCTTAGAAAAAAAAAGCAAAATTCAGGAGTTTTTCAGGAATTTCAGGAGGAGTATGAACCCTGTGAAGTGTCTTTTTGATCTGCTCAGTGTCGGAGAGGGGGGGGGGGGACAGGCTACCCATTGATGACATATCTAGATCGCCATAACCTTTCACAAATGAAAAAAAAAAAATTGTCAAAATCCGTCTGGTGGTTGCGGCTGGCGAACTATCTCAGGGTTATACCATATTATTTTAAATATATAGATCCCAACAGTTCCATCAAAATGGCATGTCAAAAATATTGTAAAATACCTATTGTAGGCGATGGAAACTGTTTATTTAGGGCGATATAATTCTGCATTTATGAATCTGAAGAATTTCATGAAAAAGTTATGCAAAACATTACAAGTAGATGAGGTTTATTGAAAGATTTTACAATTTTAAAGGAATCTGTTGTCTACAAAGAATATGAAATCTACTATGGTTTTATAGTCTGTTCCACTGATCTTCATGCAGAGTTTAAAACTAAAAAAAAAATAGTGGCTGGGAGCCTTGAAGCAGCAAGGCGGCAGGGGTAGTGCTGAGCAAAGTGGACGGTGGCCGCAAACGCGCTCGGAGGGTGGCTAGTACATTTTAAAAAACATTTTAATGGATACTCACCTTGTGTGGTGTCCTTTCATTTCTGATATTTTCTGTGTACACTACCACATGCACATTTCATATAAGGCTATGAGATAAATTGTGTAGGTGCAGTCTAGCCCACCTACACATTAGCCCTGGTATTGAGACACCTTATTAAATCTATAATACCCCAACATGCTTGACTTAAATAAATTTTATTTTATTGCCAAATGAATATTTTTGAAATATCAAAAGTTTATTTTTTGTTACTATACTTTTCTAATGACAGATAATTACATACATAATCTACCTTGATATTATCATCACTGTAAAAAATTAGAAAATTTCTTGCCCAGCATTTATATTTTTTACATTACAAAGATTTTTTTTTTTTTGCCAAATTCTGTTTCATAAATTTCAGCATTTTCATGAAACAATTATCGGTTTCATAAAATCTACTTGAATGTTAATGACTTTCCCATAGACTAACTTCCAATTTCATGAAAGTTGATATATTTTTATGGGTATGTTAAGTTGTGAATACAATATGCAGTTTGCTTACTAATAACCTAACAAAGACTGATCAATACCATAATACGAAGTACAAAAGTTTAAGGCTATACTTACACCATCCATTATATCTCCAGATACTAAATATGTATGATCCTCGAATTCACCTTCATGAATTGAAATGTCAGATATTTGGAAAACATCATCTATAATGAAACACATTCCACTTTTTAACAAACTGATACAAAACAAATTAGTGTGTTTTTAGCTTTTAATAGCAACAAATTAATTCTACACACAAAAACAATTTTATGATAAGCAAACTATTAAAATAAATCAGAAAGTAAGATCTATTCACAGAATCTGCACTTAAGAAATATTATTACTTTTTTTATTTGAAAAAATAGAACAATCACACTTCAAACAATTTTCAGTAGCCAATTTTGTTTTGACATTTGAGTGTGAGTGCTTGTATTAATAATTAATCGTTCACTACAGAATATTGGAATGCAATAAATAAATAAGAGAAATAAACACAAGAGTGATGTTGCAATAAAATACAATGACTGTATGTGCTTTAATAAAATATGGTTTTGAAGACAATATTATCCTCAGCATGATGAAATCGTGAACTTGTTCCCTCTATTTCACTATCAAAAATTCACTTTCATCTATTTAATTTGATCTCAAACTGCATCATTTTGAAATCTAACAATTTTCAAATTAAATTCACATTTGCTTCAATGAGTATAAGGCTTTCATAATAAAAAATCACTAACACATAGATACTATAAAATGAATTAATTTGATAAAGCTTTAGAAGTACTTACTATAAGGTTCAGTACCAGGGTCATCTTCTGGCACAGCTTGGCTAAAGGTACAATGGAAAGATAACATTTTGCTGCCTTTTTTAATTTCAATTGTGAATTCTGGCTTTGCCATCATCTACAAAAATAAACATTTAAAAAAAATATATTTTAGAGATAGATAATCTTATACCTTTATCACATTTCATAATTACTAGCCTAAGTACAGACTAATAAGGGAAAAATTCTTTATAAAACAGTTATAAAACTATGGAAATTTTGCAATTAGTACAGCATAAGACTGGAAAATTAGGGATCAAGAACATTCTACAAAATATACAGGACACTCTACTGTATATTAATATGCAGCTATGTATTAAATTGATAATTTGACCCTGTTAATCATTGCTAAATATGTGATATCTGAATCCGATATTTACATGTTACATCTTATCATTATTAACATTTTTAATTATCTTTTATTACATTATTATCTTAAACTTATTAACTTTATTATTTATGTCTCATATTTATGTTATTATTTCTATTTTTTATTCTTTAAATCTAAACATTGGACGTTTCAAGAACTTTATATTCTTAGACTTGTTATATTTTCTAAATTCCATTATATTCTTAGATTTCATACTTTCTAAATTCTCAATTACTGTATATATTATATTTAAATTGCTTTATTTTTTCTTGATGCTATTAGAAACTTCAAGAACCAGCAGGCCTAAAAGCCTCTGCTTTTTCACCTTAATATGTCTTGTATTAGTGGGCTTTTGTTTTATTGTAAATTGCTGCATATCTGGTGTGGACTGATCAGGTTTTTTCATTATTAATACAGTTCATACATGCATTAATGAAAATAATAATCTTTTTCCAATAGATATCCAAATCACTTCACAATAGGACTGGGCGATGTTAAAGTTTTAGCTATGGAAATTTTGCAATTAGTACAGCATAAGACTGGAAAATTAGGGATCAAGAACATTCTACAAAATATACTGGACACTCTACTGTATATTAATATGCAGCTATATATTAAATTGATAATTTGACCGTGTTAAACATTGCTAAATATGTGACATCTGAATCCGATATTTACACGTTACATCTTATCATTATTAACATTTTTAATTATCTTTTATTACATTATTATCTTATTTACCTCTATTTTATTAAACTTATTAACTTTATTATTTATGTCTCATACTTATGTTATTATGTTAAAGTTTTAGCATCGCGATGTATCGCCACTGTAACATCGCAATATTTCGATACATCATGATGTTTCAATACATCAATGTTTCGCACTTAATATCGCCTAATTTTGTATTCTTACACTTTTGAGTGGTTGATTAAGGCATTTATATGCTTATAATAAATTTAATCCTTAGTTACCTAACAAATAAAGTGTCAAAAAATACTATGAATTTGTCTAGTTATCAACAATAAATCGTATATTAAAAACAATTAATACGATCTTCTCTTCAAACAAACAAACAATGAACGGCAAGCTTGATAATTATACCCTTGAACTTAAAACAACATCAGAGAATTTAAACGATTAGAAGAAAGCATGAGGCCACACGAAGTAATGCACATTTCGATGACCGAGAGATTCTACAACAGACAAAACACTTCGCTTCCTCAATTCTCGAGATGAGTTATTTTTCAACGTTTTCATTCGCGGTCACATCAGGAATCATCATGTCAGTACAACGATCCGCACTTCGCAACGTATGTCTCTGCTCGATGAGTCATGATGGAAGAAACATGGGGAAAGATACGCCACGGTAATCACTGATCGGGGAAATGCTGTGCGCTTGCGGTCATTGATGTGCGATCGGGAACAATACTCTTCGCGGCTCTTGTGGATATCGATGTCTACAATGCATCGGGAAACATTGTACATATCGCGGGTAAATCGGAATTTCCGATGCTTCGTAAAAAATGACAATATAAACACCAGAACGCGATGATTGTGTAACATCGATATTTTCCGATGCCTCGAAAATCGGCACAGTCCTACTTCACAACATCATTAGAATTACAAGCTCTGAATTCAACTGTTGCAATTCTTGGAAATCTTACTATTTCAATCACCTTCTCAAGTTGGCCCCTTGAAGTCCATAAAATTATAAAAAGTCCCAGTGAATAAATGCTTTGCTAAATTGCCAGTTTGTGATCACTGTGAACTGCAACTTGCTTTTTGTTTACCCTTTAAATGCGGCTGTGGATTATAAATCACATATATAAGAAAGAACCCACAGTTAAAGGGTTACTAACAGTCTAATTTAAGTTTCCAAAGCTTAATTCCATATGAGGTAAAAGATTGTAATTTTCTTCTTAGCATCAAAGAATTAACTGTCATGACTAAAATCAATTTATTCAGCTGCAATAAAAACTTATATGTATTTGTAAAACTTGATTCAGAAAAACCACGAAATAAGCAAACGATGAATGAAAACTGCATTCAAAATCCCATTTCAATCTAAGCATATCTGTTGGTCAACAAAGCTTTTCAATGCAAATCAGAAAATTGAACAGTCGAAATTGGACGATTCAATATAAAAAGAACATGTTACAGGTGAAAGAAATATCAATATAATATTGGAAATAAGTGTAATTAAAATAAACTATCATTACAAAAATTTTGATAGGCTAATGCCAATAAAATATTTTCATATCAGATTTAACAATGCAAATATTATCATAAAATGATTACTAAATACAGCTTATAAAGATTCCCATCAGGATTTTATGTTAAAATTTATAAAAACCAACTTATTTACCTCAGCTTCTTGCGGTTCTTTGGTGTCATTAGGATCAAGAACTGTATCTTCGGCATCAACAGAATTGTTCACATTTGAAGTGATTTTAATGCTAAATAAGAGAAAATAAGTGGTAAAATATTTATGAAAATCATTAATCAAACTTAATAATTTTTTTAAAAAAGGAGAAACTAGCAATTGCACTGACGTAACTTTTAATTTATGTATTACCAGTTGCCTTCGGTGACCAACTTGATCACCAGAAATAAAATTTCAACTGAATCTCTTATGCATAATTTTACATTTAAGGTTCCCTTGACAAAGTAGTTTTAAAATTCAAATTGCTATAGATATTTAACCCGGTTCTTTTGTTCTTTGTCTATATTAATGTAAACTACGCATTTCATTTCAACAAGTTGGTGCAGTACATTTTACATCCAGCAGCATGCTAATTGGCTTAAAGAACACTAATAAAAAGAACTAAAACATAGCAAAGACAACCTTTCAGTTTAGTAGATTATTTCATTATATACTTACCAGCTTGAAGACTTCATTTACAGATTTCACAGAAAAATTGATCAAATAAAAGGAGAAAGTAAAATTCAAAGGATATTTTCTAAGCTTTAAACAATGGAAGAGAAACACACAATTAAATATTTGCTTAAACAATGACAACGGTTTGAAATGCAACAATGAAAAGTATTGTTGTAAATTATGTCAAAAAATATTTTTAAAAGTTAATTAAAATTAGAGAAAAAATTGTACAACAACTTCATTGATATCATTTAAAAGATAATTTTTGCGCTTCCAGATGTATAAAAATGATTTTTGTTCTGTAATATTTTCGGAAGCTATTAAGAGAAAACGGTGAAATTTCGCTTAATTTTTAATTAATTAAAATTTGAAAAAACTGCTCAGATGTGCACATCCCCACCCTCCAAAGTATGCTTGTGTCAAATTTCGTAGCTCTATGTCCAGCGGTCTGACCTGCAGACCACCAACACACATTCTCCTTTATTATTAGTAGAGATATATAGGAATGCATATATTGCAATATTCAATGAGGTTTTAATCCGATTTAATAATAACAAGCTAGATTTTAGTTAGTTAATATAAAATAAAAGGCATTAAAAAAGTAAAGACAGTTTACAACTTTACAAATACAGTAAAGAAATTTACTATGTTCATTCAGTTGCAATTGTATGTAATTTACAGCTTAATTTTTCTACTCTAAAAGCATTAATGTATCAATAAATCCAAAAATATATTGCATGTAATGCACTGGCGTGCAAAAATTAAGGACCATTTCGTAAAGATCGAAAATTTGGAGTTCATATGGAAACTATGGCTCAAAATCAGTTGTGGAGAATAATTTAACACTAGCTGCATGGCCCGGCGTTGCACGGGCAATCTTGAATGATGGGATATTCCCGGACGGAGAGAAGTGAGATCACGTGAGGCCTTGGGATCCCTATTTTTTCATATGCCCGGCTCCGTTTTTTTCAACAAATATTGTCACTTACTTTCCCCAATAAATGTAAATATTCTTTCAAATCTAGTCTTTTTTCACTAATTTTCATATGCCCGCCTCCGGTTTTTTTTTTTTACACATATTGCCGCTAACGTAAACGTTACGTTCCCTTAAAACGTAAAAAATCCTTTGAATCCTTCAATTAAATTAAATTAATTAATTAAAATTCTTCAATTAAAATTTTTAAATCCAACCTTTTAATTACCTTATAGTTAATAAAGTAATATAGTTAGCGTTCTTCGGAATTCACATTTTTTAATATGCCCGCCTCTGTTTTTTTCCCTACAAATATTGTCACTAAGCTTCCCCAACAAACGTAAATCTGTTTTGAATCCTCTCTTGTTAAATTGAAACTTTCAGTTCTAGCCTTTTTACTACCTTAAAGCAGTTTGGTTTGAATGAAAATGCGAGAATTCTTATGCTTATAAATTAAAACAGATGAGCATGATATTTGTTTTGCAAAAGAAAAAATAAAACGAAATAAAAAACAGAAACGATAAACAATTTAATAGTAAACCAAACTGATAAATTAACACCAGAAACATATATTTTCGTCTTGCCTGTATTTGAATAATAATGGAAAAAAAAACACGGATAAAAATGAATAAATATTTTCCCCTAACAAACGTAAATGTTGCGAAACACTGTACGTCAAAAAAGAAAGAAAAATGCAGGCAAACGATTTTTGTCCACTGTTAATAAATCCAAACACTGAAGCTCGCTCAAAAAGAAATACCAACTTCCATTAAATAAATAAAAAAATGCAACACCGGATGCGAAAACTAATAATAGGGGAAAAAAGAATCCGCAGTGAATGAATTCACAATGCTGCCAATAGATGGCAGCACGCCAATTCATTCATTTTAACGTTCTTAATAAATATCTTTTTAACTAACTACAATTTCGGAATTTAAATAGTCGAAATGGATTCCTTTGATTATTTTCCATCTTTTGGTACTTACGGCCAGTTTCAGGATTCAGTGGTTCGTGAGAAGATAGAAGGACATGCATGCCTTAATAGCACATCATGCTCTCCAATATTGTTACGATATTGTACGGCATTCAGATTATCAAACAACGTCATGGAGATATTGCACAATATGTTGTGTTAATAGTGTACATACATACGTCTGTTGACATTCGAATTTTAATAGGATCGATGATAAAAGTTTCTATAATGGGATATCTAGAATAATGCATCATTCCATGGCGGAGAGAAGAAGTGAGGCCATGTGACACAAACGCTTAGATAAACCAGTGTTGCTGGGGATAAATATTTTTTCATATTCCCGCGTCCAGTTCATAAACACATGAAACAAAATACATTACATACATACGTGGCCCAGCGTTGCACGGGCTATATCGAATAATGCGTCGTTCCCTGGCAGAGAGAAGTGAGGTAATGAGACACATACCCAACATTCTCTCCTAAATAAATTAGGAGTAAAGATCAGTTCTAGCTGCATAAAAAGTTTGTATCTGATGGTGATAACATTTAGACGGCGATCTCTTGCATGTTGTACCATGGCTGACAATCGGCTATTTATTTTTTCTTCTGTTTCTTCGGCTTTTCTGTCCTGGCTGCGCTGTGCCATTACTGACAATCGGCTATTATTTTGTTCTGTTTCTTCCGCTCTTCTGTCGAGACTACGTTGTGCCATGATTACTTTTTTCGTGAGTTTCAGCAACTCTTCTTTCACGTGTCCTAATTGCATGCTGTCTACGGGCAGCATCCCGTGTAACTCCTCTTTTTCTTTTAGGCATCGGAAAAAGCGAGAATGAACAAAGCAAAAATAGTAACTTCCAAATATCAGCTTAAAATAGCAGCTACCAGAAATATTTAAACTTGATCAAATCAATGAATAATGATTAAAATCACTAACATAACAAACTATATCTTTCGGCACATAACTTTACAGAAACAAAACACGCCTGTAAATTCGTTATATCACGGGATAAAAAAAGAATTTATACACTTCCAACAATACATTTTTTATTTCTGTCAGCGTCACTTTTTTATTGTTGTTGTAACAATGTTCTTTAAAGTAAACGACTTCAACAATAAAATAAATTTTGAATTGCGCTGCAACAATGCAAAGTATTGTTATAAAGTATCCGAAACAATGAAAAGCATTGTTGTCAATTAGTTTTTAATTAATATCTTTTTCACTAATTAAAATTTCGGAATATAAATGGCCGAAACGGCTTCCCTGGATTATTCCCCATCTTTTGGTACTTTCCGCGCGCTTCTCCGTTCGGCGGTTCGTGAGAAGATAGAAGGACATACATACATACGTTTGTTTACCTTCGAATTTTAATAGAGTAGATACAATCAAGCATCATATTACATCATTATCATTCTACACTGAAGATTCGTTCACAAGGGCATTTGGGGGGACCAACCAAAGACTGATGAAGACGGAAATGGATTTTACCTGACCCCCTTTCACAGAAAGATAATGATTTGAAACTTTCATTAATGGTTTTGTTTGCTATGCACATTGCTTACATTTATTTTCATGGAAATAGCATGGGAATATTTGGGAAGGTATAAAGGTTTCTTTAAAAAATCCCAAATTTTTACGTGTGCTTTTTTTTATTTTTCATATAACAAGCAGTTTTCAACCAAATTACACGGAAATTACAGAATACATGACAATATGCCATTGAAACATATTAAAATTTAACAATTTATAACTGTGCAAGCATGAAACATAGCATAATTTTTCTTTCATAATTTCAAACACAGGCAGCTTATATAAAAGTTCCAGTTGAACACAATTAAAATTCAGAAAGATATTGGCATCTCAGTGCGGTGAATTTCGCCGCACTCTAACAGAAGCTGAATGATGAGTTTTTCCACAAATTGAAATTAAACTTGAATCTTCCAATAGTTATACTAAATTTAATGAGGTTAGAAATATGCTGATTACTCATATTCTCTACTGTAAACCCTCTGAACCCCAATTTTTGTTACTTGTATATGTTTCTTATTTATGCAATATTCAAGTATATAAGTTAAACCTTAGAAAATGAGATAAAATACTTGTTTTAACTAAATTTTTTAACATGGAATCAATTCTTGAAAGTCAGCATTCTAATTTTTAAGTTTTCTCATTACAATCAACATATTTATATGTTTTTCCTTAATTGGAAAAATATTGTTGCATTTCAATTTCTTTTGTAATAAAATATATCTACATAATGTTCTCATTCAGTAATGAGAGAAAAAAATAAAATACCACAGTAAAATTTTACAACAAAAATTCAATGTCTTGTGCATAACACAAGAACATGATCTTTTTTATTTTTCACAATTTATTTTTATGGCAAAACAGAAACTGTTATACATTTACTTTGTTTTTCCTAGTACCAATTTATACTGTAAAGAAATTTTCCGCAAGTTTAATATTAAATGAAATATTAGCACTTGTTTTCTTGTCACATGCATAATGCAGATTTTTCTAAAAATCTGGAAAGTCAAAAACTCCACGAGCATTTATAACTGTAGGTGGCTGAATTACTTTAATGGCTCCACTCATGTTGTAGAACACTTTATCTTCTCATTTAGGCCATTTCCAAAATTTTCCATGGCAGAAACTTCAATATCATTCATTACCTAAAACTTGTGTAACTTCTCCAGCATATAAACTTTCATTGTACTTCACCACAACCCAAGTTTCTGTAAAATTATTTATGGAGTTATAGCATTTGTAAAAAATTCTAAACCAGAAGAAGGTGAACATTTAATTCCATGCATTTTTGAAATGTCCAGTATTGCTTTTGCTTTAACCCACACATTGTTATCTCTATTTATATATTTATCTAAAAATAGCATAACTGTTGTAGATGGTATAGCTTTTTTAACAACATTTGCAAAATCTTCTGCTGACTGCACAATTGAGGCGGTTGATTTTTTTTTTTTTTGACACAACAGCATTTCGTACCAAGCATTTTGCCTTACCACCAATCGGCCTTTCCCGTGGGACGTTGCAAAATATTTCCAGTGGAAAGGGTTTTTTTTTTAAAATTTAATGCTAAGGTCTTATAGCAGCAAGGTCATGTATCTATTTTTAAACTCGGACGAAGAGCCATCTGTCCATATTATCTCTTAAAGAAAAATTGTTTTCCCTTGCAATTTGGGTGAATTTCTTCATAAATTTTTTCAATGAAAGCTCTCGCAGTATTTTTCTCCTTCTCAGAAGTGTCAGAACATATTAAGTAAGAACTGCATTTTCCACGTACAAATACTGCATCTGTGAATAGGGTTATGCTTTTTCATGTCAAAATCCAGCTGTAAGACTCTTGATTCAGGAGAATATTTATCATTTTGCAATTCTTGAAATTATATTCTTTTGGTGTTTATATGAGAACTTATTACTGAAAAGTAGTCACACATTCAATCCAAAACTTCCCTAATGCATGTCTCTTTCACTGTAATGTTCAATTATCCTCTATCTTTATTGCTTTATCAAATTTGATATTCAGGTCACCAAATTAAACACCTGTTTACTCAAAACTATGAATTAGTGTTGTTAATTTCCTGTTAAAAATAGTTGATATTATGTATATAGTAAATAGTATGAAATATGTAATGGCCTCATTAAAAAAAACCCAAAAATACATCTACAGGGTGAACCAAAAGTCTAGCCTTGATTATAGATATTTATTATGCTCAACTATTATAATTAGACGTGTGCTTGGATACATTGCAAGTACTGTTATAAATTTTTTAAAAGACCATTTACCTGAGTTAATTTCAATATGTGCCCCCTTGGTAGCCAGAGAATGTCTAAGCGATATTCCAGTTCCTGCCAAGTGTTCTTTAACATGTCTTCTGTTACAGTACACACAGCAGCTTGTATTCTAGCCTTTAGTTTTTTGACGTCAGCAATCGGTGTGGCAAAAACTCTGTCCTTGATATAGCCCCAAAAGAAAAAAATCAGTGTGTAATATCTGGAGAGCGCAGAGGCCAGGCCGTTGGTCCATCCCTTCCAATCCGGAAATGTTTTGTCTAGGAAATCACGTACTAAGGAACCCCAGTATGGGGGTGCTCCATCTTGCTGAAACATTGTCCATGGTTGAAATTCTTCTAACTGCGGTGCAATGAACAGTTGCAATAAGTCTAAATAAACGTTAGCGGTAATGCTTTTTCCGTGAAGAAAAACGGCCCAATAACCTTGTTATGCATGATGCCGCACCAAACATTAACTTTAGGGCTATCTCGCTGTAACTGTGCAGAAATATGTGGATTCTCCAATCCCCATATACGGACATTATGCCTATTTACCATTCCACTGACATGAAAGGTGGATTCATCGGAAAAGCGAATGCGATTTAAGTAAGTATTTGACATCAATTCTGTTCAAAATCTCAATTGCGAATTCTGCACATCTCGGGCAATCATTTGGCTGCAAGTCCTGAACAATTTGAACCTTATAAGCATGCAACCTAAGCCTTTCATGAAGAATTCTTAACAAACTTGTTTGCGGTATTTGAAGTTCACATGATGCTTGACGAGTTGATTTAGTAGGACTCCGTTGAAACGATTGCCCAACAAGTTCAATAGTTTCACTCACACTAGGCCTGCCACTTCTGGGAAGGTCAGTAACGCTGCCTGTTTCTTTAAACTTTTCATACCATTGATTTATTGATTTTGTATCAGGAGGGTACGTCCATAACAACATCGAAATGCACGCTGAACATTAATGGGCGATTTTGTTTCGTGAAACCAAAGCATACATTGGGCTTTCTGTTCAATCGATGCCATTTCGGCCGAAAATGATGTCTTCCTTACAAATGTTCCCCCGAGTCACTAGCGCCATCTATTGCATAAAAAACTACTAAAACTGACCTAACCTATCTAATGATATAAAAGTTACATTATTGTATTAAAAGGTTATTTTGTAATGAATTTTTATAATCAGGGCAAGACTTTTGGTTCACCCTAGACAATTAAGTAAAATATAGTAACTTTTTTCTTCCAACTTTTACCTAAATACCTTGCCTGTTACCTATAATTGTTTTTATTTCATTAGAAATATAATCTTATATATTAAAAGCTGAACGTCAGCAAACATATGTATTTACGTCCTTCTATCTTCTCACGAACGACTGAATCCTGAAACTAGCCGTAAGTACCAAAAGATGGAAAATAATCCAAGGAATCCATTTCGACTATATAAATTCCGAAATTGTAATTAGTTAAAAAGATATCAATTAAAAACATCAAAATGAATGAATTGACGTTGCTGCCATCTATTGGCTGCATGGTGAATTCATTCACGGCGGAATCTCCCCCCCCCCCAATATTAGTTTTTGCACATCCGGTGTTGCATTTTTTTTTTATTTATTTAACGGAAGTTGGTATTTCTTTTTAAGTGAGCTTCTGTGTTTGGATTTATTAGCAATGGAAAAAAATAGTTTTCATGCTTTTTCTCTTTCTTTTTTTGCATTAAAGTGTTTAACTTCGTAACGTTTGTTAGGGAAAGTAAGTGACAATATTTGTTGATTGTAGAGAAAAACGGAGGCGGGGCATATGAAAATATATGGATCCCAAGGTCTCGCTTCTCCCCGCCAGGGAATATCCTATTATTCGTGATAGACCGTGCAACGCCGGGCCACACAGGTAGTTACCATCATAATTTTTGAATTCTTACTGTTGAGATGGAGTGTCCCATGCATAACCCAAATTAAATCAATTTTAAATTTTATTGAATAATGTATTTGGGAAAAATGTAGCATAATTGGATAGAGATACTATTTAGCTGTTAGGAAAAAAAATATAATGGCAATATACAAGTTCAAAATTCACAGAGTTTATGACATATTGAAGTCAAGATGGAAATAAATTTTTTTTCCCCCGAGTCCCTTGCATAAGGAGCATATCAAATCATTTTTTAAGTATTTAAACTGCAATTATTTTGTTTTCTACCTGAAATTTGAGTACCAGTCCTGCTTTTGAATTCAATTGCAAAACAAAATGAATACACATCTTATTTTACTATTTTTACATATTTCAAAAGTCTGCAAATGTCCCGTGCATAACAGGAAAATGGCCCACATACATTTAATAAATTAAGTACATATTTTAAATTGCAGTAAATTAGGCATTATAAATAACAAAAATATCAAAATTGTGGAAAAACCCTCCCCATTCAGCTCCTCTTACAGTGTAGGTGAAATTCACATTGCTGAAATGCCAATATCTTTCTGAATCTTATCTATGTACCTGTCCTGTTTCCTCTTCATATTTGGAAATGAATGATTAATTTTAATGTGATTTCCAGTGCTGTTCTAAAGTGTATAAATTTTTTTGTCCCTCCTTTCCTCTTAATAAAAGTCAGAGACTACTACGCCACGTCACATCCCCGTTCCTAGAATGCAGATCGCTCCTAATTAGTTTGGGATGGATGTGAATGGGAAGGCCTGGGGTAGTTCTTTTCAGGTCAGAGAGACTAAAGGAATGCATTTCATTGAAGTTGAATGGGTGATGGGTTCGAGAAGCTGTTCCAAGGGGCCATTTTAACATTAAGTCTAAGGGTCAAAAATTCCAAGAAGTGGCTATTCAGAGGGATGGTCACTTAGAGAAATTTTAGTCTACCAAAGTGGGATAATACAGTTTAGACACCACTGCTTGGTGATGAATATTTTCTGGGTGTTAAATGTGTTTAAGTTGTCTTCTATAACATTTAGACACAATGGGACATTTCTACTTCATCATATTGAGAGACAAGAACAGGGTGCGTAGTAATAAACTGCTGCAAAAATTAAGCACTTTTTAAGCACCTTAACCAGAAAAACTAAGCACCTTTGTACATGCATACATAGATCCATGTATTTTCTAAGCATATGATGTTTTCTGTTTTATAATAATGCATAGTTTAATTGGAAAATTTAAAATATATATGTTTTTAATTTTTAAAATGCATATTTTTTTAATTTCAATACTTATATCTGAATTTGCACAACGTCTTCTATTGCAAAATAAAGGATGCCTTTT